>JALMQS010000099.1:1431556-1538150 GCA_024734495.1 Forficula auricularia | reverse complement strand
TTCATCTTTAAATTAAATTTGTCTGTAAGGAAATCAACCAATGGCTCAGATTTCTCATCCTTAAAATTGCAATTAAAATCTCCACCTAAAATAATTGGCATAGTATGTTCATTACTTCCGTAAATTTTGATCCATATTCTGAATAAATCATTAGTGATCTTGCAATGAAATTTATTATATCTTTAACGCTATGTCCAGGAGATATATAAATTGCTATCAGAACTAGAGTTTGTCCATCTTGCATTGCTAAATGAGAAGAACGCATATCTCTCCAATATCTGAAAATTCTGCATGAACTTCATTCAGTTCGTTCCTTCTGAATTGTAAAGATTTGTATTATCGTTTTGATGTTGTAAAATAGCAACTCCTCCAGACCTATAATTCTGTCTTTGGAACTGAGCTACACAATTAAAATTCGGGACACTTAGCGTTTCATTGTTCAACATTCTTGTTTCAGATAAGAGTAAAAAATTTTTTAAGAAAAAAATAAAAACCGACTTCAAAAAATTAAGTGCAACAAATATAAAAATACACTAAAAGGTATAAAATAATTATTATCTTACTTAGTTACAACTAAACGACGAAATATTAACACGAAATTACTTTTTGAAGTTGGTGCCAAACATATACCTTTTATGAACGCACTCGACGGACTTACTTAGTACGTTTGGCAGGGTACGCTCGCTTATAGGTATAGTTTGTTTGGCACCGACTTTAAAAAGTAATTTCGTGTTAATATTTTCGTCGTTTAGTTGTAACTAAATAAGATAATAATTATTTTATACCTTTTAGTGTATTTTATATTTGTTGCACTTAATTTTTTGAAGTCGGTTTTATTTTCTAAAAATTTTTATATACCTTTTAGTGTATTTTTATATTTGTTGCATTTAATTTTTTGAAGTCGGTTTTATTTTTTCTTAAAATTTTTATTTTCCTTTTTAGTGATGTTATTAATAGTGATTATATCATCAGAACTTGACCAAATTAATTTGACACCATCCCTAAGACACCCCCTTTCGGATAAAAAAAGAACCATCGAAATCGGTTCATAAACAAAGAGGTTAGGTCTAAACAAACCTAATAAAAAAGGTCTAATACCTATGAAAAAAAATCGAAAAAAAAATATGACCAATCGGAAGCTAGACTGGACCCAATGCAAAAAATTTTCAAAATCGGTTGACAATTGGCGGAGATATGAGGTAACATAGGCACAAAAAAAAAAAAAAAAAAAAAAAATTCAATCGAATAGAGAACCTCCTCCTTTTTTGAAGTCGGTTAAAAATATTACTATTGCTGATTATAGAATCTGTAAGATCCATGGCATGTGCTCTGATACTTTGAACATTAAAAGTGACGAAAGCCATGCCTCGTCTGACCAAAGTGTGACATCAGACCACGCCTACTGAGGTTGGGGGACAGTGCGCACGCACCACTCGTGTTACGCTTTTAAAATCTGACGGTTAGCTCGGATAGAGTGGCCGGGGCGGCGAGCCCCAGAACGTCCGAATAAAAGCTTCGCTTCAAAATTAAACCGACTTCAAAATTAAATGCAACAAATAAAATAATAAAACTCAAAAATAAAATAAACTAAAAAGTATAAAATAATAATCTAATTTATTTACAACTAAACGACGAAATATTACATGAAATCACTTTTTGAAGTCGGTGCTAAACAAACTATATAAGCAAGCGTACCCGCCATGCGTACTAAGTAAAATCCGTCCAGTTTGATTCATAAAATGTTTATGTTTGGCACCGACTTCAAAAACTGATTTCATGTAAATATTCGTCGTTTATGTAAGTAAATTAGATTATTATTTTATACCTTTTTTAGTGTACTTTTTATTTTATTTTTGAGTTTTATTATTTTATTTGTTGCATTTAATTTTTTAGTCAATTTTATTTTTATTGTAAACAATTTTTTTTTCGATTTCCATTTAGTAAAATGTTCACTACTACATAATACTATGTAATGGAAAAGTGGACTCTTTTACAGTATTTTTTTTAAGAATTGTCCCAAAATGTTTTAAAGTAACTGAATTTATAATAGTAAATCAAGAGGTGCCTCTGCTACACGTCCATTTATAAATAAATACACGAATCTTAAAAAATTTGGTTTAAGAGTATAGTTTCAAAAGCGTTGTATTCAATTTGATTCTATACAGCCAGCGGGTTAACCACACCGTGCGGCTTGAATATTCAACTAGGTTACATTTTTTTTCTTATTCGTGTTTAGAATTGTTTAAAATGTAGAGCAGGATTATTTTCATTCTAGTTCTTTTTATATCAGGATTCCAATAGGCATAATAATTTAAAAAAAAAATATTCGTTCTGGTGCGCAAATATTAACTAATCTAATCTAAAACGAAGAATTTTGGATTTTTCACATAAAATACTTTATGTATAAGAAACTCGTTTTAGGGGCCGTCCATAAATTACGTCACACAGTATGGGGGGAGAGGACCATATCAGATTTGTGACAAAATGCGACAGGGGGCATGGGGATCTTATAAATAGTGATGTCACAAAAGACAAATTAAAATTTTTTTAAAAATTTCAAATATTTTTTTAGATTTCAGGTTATTATTATTCTGAAAATGTTTGTAAAATAAATCTATACAAGAATTGTAAGTAAGCAATTTTTAGCAAAAACACTTAAATTGTCTACAATTATTAAATTATAGGGTATAAAAGTGATAGTGTGACGTCATGATACCCCCATGGAAATATGACAGATTGTGACACAGGGCGGGGGTCTAAAAATCTTAAAATTCGTGAGACGTAATTTATGGACTGTCCCTTATGACCGGCAGTAACTAAGAAACTGAAATGGAACTCTAAAATTTGATATTAATAACTTTTAAGGAGATAGGGGTTGGTTCTAGGTAAAACATTTTTATATAATAATAAAAATTGAGTAAAATTGCGAGGAGGTAGGTTTAACAAAAAAAGAAATAAAACAAAAATGAGTTTTGAATTCGATATATTTCTGGTGTCAGCCCATCTTCAGGAGTCAGAGAAAACTGAATATAAATTGGAAAAATGTTTACAAATAATTAGTAGAGATTGTGGTGTTGGTGCAAGGTGAAACACCTTTAATAAAGATAAGAGTAAATAAATATTATTTGTAATGTTCATTAACTATGAGTTAAGAATTCTTGGTCACTTGTTTCATATTTGCTAATGATCTATATTCTTTAGATCACTCACCATCACCTACCAATCCCACCCCTATTCATTTCGAAAGAAAAGGATTAAGATTGGATCTTCTTGAATCCATGGAAATAAAATATGCCCTGGCGAACGATGAAAATGTTATCAATAATCAACTCGACTTAAAGAAAAACATAATAATAGACCTGTTAATAACAAAGTCGAAAAAAATATATTCCCAGCCTAAAGTCAATGAAATACTAATTTTCCGTTATTTATCCATACCTATGTCAATAGAGCCTACCCTACCTAAATTTTCACTTAACAATAACCTACATCTCTAAGAAAGATTATCCTTTAAAATAATTTAAATAATAAAAAAAAATTTCCACTATTCACTAAACATATATATATCCTAGCATTTAAAAAGTTAAATTAGTTATTTTCTGTACTTCCTGAAGATGGGTTGATAGCCCGAAATATATATTTTGAAAAAACTTTTAATTTTTTTAATTTTAATGTGAAACAAGTGACCAAGAATCCTTAACTCCTTTGCTGTGGTACGATGTCTGGCCAATGATTTGATCAAAAGGGAATGCGTGTCGAGTTGGAGTACTTGCACTCCAGCTCGGCAGGCAATAGAAAGCCAGACATCGTGGCAAAGGATGCGTCGGGGGGTGGTGTGGGTTTTGGACGTCCAGATCGTCTCCGCGCTTGCGAGTGTTGCCCACTGAAACAAAATATAAAAACATAGGGGCAACTCAGTCTGGTGGACAATATTGCGGAGCGATTTGGCGTCGGGGCGGGCTCGGTCAGGTCGAGGCCATCACACTCTCGTGGAAGGGAGTGTGGTGCCATAAAGCGGTGGTGCCCTCATCGCCCTGTGTATATCCCAAAAAACAATAAACGATTTGACATATAGGGCGATGAGGGGATCTCTTCTTAATTTTTACACTTTCGGCAGAAGAACATAGGAGAGCGGGTGGCGTATGATTATTTTTTGTGAATAAAAAAAAAAAAAAAAAGAAATGTGAAATGTGAGCCCGGATTAATCCTGGCTCTCTCAGCCACCCGCTCTAAATCTGAATTAATTTGTTCTGAAGCCGAAAGTGTGAACGATTTGTAAATAAATTTGTGTAATCATCTTTTGTTTTGTAAGAGGCGGCCCGCTCCTCGGAGGCCCAATAAATAAAATAAATGAATATTACATATAATATTTATTTACTCTCATGTTTACAAATAATAATTTTTTGGAAATATGTATGTGAAGATGTGCTGACACTCGAAATGTATCGAATTCAAAACTCATTTTTGTTTTATTTCTTTTTTTTTTTGTCAAACCTACTTCGCAATTTTACTCAATTTTTATTATTATTGGTATTAATAAGCTCTGTGCTAAGTTTCAACTTTCTAGCTAAAACCGTTCGCTGACGAAAAATCACCAAACTTTCCAGAGAGAGTACCAAGGCTTGAAAGAGATTTTATTTTTCCTTCCATTTTATTAAATTACATTTTGAGAAATAAATTACTCATTCAACTAGAATCAAAATTAGCCATTAAAGAACACAACCATGCGATAGGGTCTGTTTCCTCGCGCATGTCAGGAATTAAAAATTCACGAAGGGAAATCATTCCTGGTCAATTGGACACCGGAAAGAGAAACAAGACCGATGGATGTTCAAACATTAATTTCAGTCTGGCTATTTCCGTTCCCTGAATGTTCAAGTCCCAGCGATGGAAATTATCAAATTATTTGAATTACTAATTGGCAAGATCTCGGGGACAATTTTCTTGCTCGAACACAAGAAACTTAAGATAAATAAATACTCCAACGGGACGAAATTCGTTTATCTCAAATAATTACCATAAACAATTTGGGTAAAACCAACATTTACTAAAACTCTTCGTTACCTTTGACAATATTTCCTTGAATTAATTAATTCTTTTTCCGATTTCTGTTTAGATGAATAGAAATATTCGAGATTAAAACTGAGAGATAACAATAAATAAATACAACTCTGAAAAAATCACTAATTAAATTTTTGTTTTAATTGAAAAATTAGATGAAAAACTGAAATTCAAGAATCAATATGATTATGATTTGACACTTATTCGTCTTTTATCTGGAAATTTGAAACTCATAGAGATCTAGTTTATTAATATAAACTTGAGTATCAAATTATAACTTTTTATTAGATACAACTCCTCTATAGCTTCTTTTATGTCATTTCAATTTTTTTTTCTAAATTTATATTTTTTCAAAAGAAAACTTTGAATCTCAAATCTAGCAAGTTTTATTTCAATTTTAAAAAAATTCAACAACCTTTTGGCACTAGAACGGACTTTCTACGTTGTGTTGTTCTTTCTTTATTGTCTAGGCAGAAAAAACTTTGTTTCAACATTTCAGAAAAAAATTAAATTAACACATTTGAATTTATCCAGCATTTGTATCTAATGATCAGTAATTTGGCAGAGAAGTTTATATTTTTACTTAATCTTTATTTGACAAATTATAAAAATATTTTACTCTAAAATGAATCCTGGCCTATCTAAACTTTATTGTTTTTATCCAACAATAATTTAAGTTTTTAATTTTCTGTTTTTAAAGTTTCTATAAGTAGATAAAACCAGGACCAATGAGCAATGACATCTGCATCTAATTGGAGTGGTGGAGTCCCCATTGTGTAGGTGTGAACTTACCAGTGAGGGGCTCAATCATGTGTTGCTTGAATGTGAGCTAAACAAAAAGTGGACACAATTGCCATACTGTGAAATCAACGAAAGTGTAAAATTCCCAATAAATAGTGATTATCTTTTGTCCTTGTGTGAGTGCAGTGAAAAATTTGTGATGGCTCTTCAGAGATTTGTACTAAGGGCTAGTGTAAATATTTAAAATTATAAAATAATACAAAGAATGTGATTGGCTAAATGGTTCTGACCAAAAGCCAGGAAGGGGGGAAAAACCTTCTCCCTTTAAAAAAAACAAAAAAAAACAGGACCGTCTTTATGAGGTATGAAGCCCTAGGCCCAGGTATCGATTGGGCCTCTAGTAAATCTAGCCCTGCACTAGTCAATTTTATTAGTTACTCGCTATGAGTCTTGTATGTGTGTGGGTAGAGGGGTTTAGAGTTTATGGTCGGTTGCTAAATTTCATATCAGCCTCTCGCTGTATATGGGGCTCTGAAGGTTTGGGGGCTTACGGTTATTTGTTGTAAGCTTTTATCGGCAACTCATTAGGTGTGGACTTAGTGGGTTTAGTCGATGCCGGGGCCCCTAACTTGCCTGGGGCCCTAGGCCCCGACCTATTAGGCCTTTGGGTAAATACGACCCTGGATAGAACTATTGGATTCTTTAGTTCAAGTTT
The DNA here is from genome assembly GCA_024734495.1 of Forficula auricularia. NCBI lineage: Eukaryota > Metazoa > Arthropoda > Insecta > Dermaptera > Forficulidae > Forficula > Forficula auricularia. The sequence goes on along the minus strand of JALMQS010000099.1, from coordinate 1,531,633 downwards.
AATTTTTTTAATTCAAATCTGATGAAAAAATTTCGAAATCATTGAGATATGCGGAAAGTATCTCAAGAATTAAATACTTTTTACTTTTATCAAAAAATACTAATCGTTTGTTTTTTTGATTCTTAATACATTTAAAAAAAAATAATAATAATAATCCTCAAAAGATAGTTTTATAATAGGGCGCCATATGATGCAACCCGCGCATCAGAGTGTGTTATTGGAATGCATATCCTACCACAATCCAGGCGGCGCTGATGCCATCTAATCCTACTAGTGTAAATATGCGACAATGCCTTAGATCAGCGTTTCTCAACCTTTTTTGGCCCGCGGACCAGTAAAATTTGTAAAAAAAATTCGCGGACCAGTGATATTTTTCTTTAACAACAAAATTTTACTAGGTATTAAAGAACTACTACATAAGTTAATTGTAACATTTTTATTATCATTTACTTACAATAATATTTAAATGTAAAGATATGTAATTATATATACATATAAAAATTAAGTATATAAAGCTTTAACAAAAATCACAGAAAATTAAAAAAAAATCACAAACTCATGGACATAGTAACACAACAAAAAATATCACTCTTACGATTACTAAAAAATTAAAAAAAAGCATTTACAAAAAATATAATTTGTTGTTTGTTTGTAATAATAATTATTAATAAATAACAAACCCTTGACAAAAATTACAACAAAAAATATCAGAAATTATAAAAAAAATCACAAAATCATTTCATATGAACACAACAATATAATCCATCATGTGATACTACACTAATAATTAAATATCTATCATTTTTATATTGGCATGTTTTGTTAATGAGAAGATTGCGCGCACTTGTAAGCATTTCGGGAATTTTTCTTCAGTGCCGTACTAATCATAAATTACATAGAATTAAAATTAGTTTAAGATATTTGTATTTCTTAATTTTATAAATTAAAATTTAGTTATTATTATTATTTTTTTTTTATAAGTTTTTCGAGGATAGAAAAAATTGTCCGCGGACTAGTAAAATTTCTCTGCGGACCACTGGTGGTCCGCCGGACCAGCGGTTGAGAATAGCTGCCTTAGATCGTATATCAGTGGTTCTTAACCTTTTTATGCTGCGACCCAAATTTGAGAAATATGTTCATGTCGCGATCCGCCCCGTCAAAAAAAAATTAATTACTTTTTTTAGACGATACTTGAGAAAATTTCTTCAAATTTCAATGAAGACTTTTTTAATTCACATATAATATTATTTTGTAACAATTGAGATAGCCAAAGGTACTTTTCAATCTATGGAAAATTTAATGAAAAAAAGAGTGTTTTTCATATTTTTATCTTTTATAGTATTAGATAAATCAAAATATATTTTTTAACTTATAATAATAAGTAAAATATTTGATTAAGGACTCTGAGCGACCCATAAGAATAATACCCAATTTTGAGTCGCGACCCATAGGTCAAGAACCACTGTCGTATATCTTAGGAGAGGGTCTCAAAGAATCTGTGCTTTTGTAGATTACTGATTGCTTATTAAGTTGTAAATTAAACAAATAAATCTCGCTTAGATTTAGTCAAAATCAAAAAGTAAAATTTTCCTGTGAACCGAATGCAAATTTCAGTATAAGACCGTAGATTAATATCGTTAACATCTTAGATAATGGGCCTTTTGAGATTTTTGAATTTTTGATATTTATTCGAAAAATTTTAAATCTTAGAATCTTGAAAAAAAAAATATTCAGACTGAGTGAACTTTTCGAATTACACATCATTTTTTGAATTGAAAAAAAACTCAAATCCTTAAAACTTTAAAATTTTTATGTTTACTTAAAGACGATTTATACTCTAATTGGATAGAATATAGTATTATTCTAACTTTAGGGAAAAAACTTTATTCGAAGGCACGCCCTCGAAGCTCGGCCCACCGGGCTGAACTCTGGCGGGCGGCGTCTCAATCCAAAAATTTTATTCCTCTTAAAAAACCACACTCCAAATGTATACCTGTAAACTCCCGAAAAATACATACTCTCTTAAAAGTTTCGCCTCATTTTCGTCCTGACACAGCCACAGAAATGAGGCTCTAGATATGAATCTGGGAGTATTTTTTTTTCTATGATCTACAGCATTGTGATATTTTTTGTGTGGAAATATGTAGATTTATTTAAATAAGTGGGATCGTCTGAGGGAGAGAATTATATTATATCATTTTTATTAAATTTGGGATCGATAATCGATATAAGGCTCCAAATATTTAAAAGAGATCAGGTGTTGTTTATATGACATCCAGTATTGCCATGAGAAACTCGGGCATGGCGTGTCTTAAGTCGTTCAATTTTGTAAAAATCAAAAAATAAGAATAACAAAATTTATTTTTTTAAAAATTATAAAAAAGTGGCAAATTATTAAAAAATAAACAAATAATATCTATATAATAAAAATGAATTTCTTTTTCTTTGTAAGCGCGGATCTCTCAAATGCCTGGACCGATTTGGCTAATTTTTTTTTTAAATGTTCGTAATAGTCCAATTCAGGTTAATACGTAAAAAAAAATTGGAAAAAGTTGCCCGGAAAATTGGAAAATTCACGAAATACTAAAACAAAATGGGTTTAGCCAACCTAGCTTGCCAAACAATAAAATAACTAAACTAGCAAACTAACTTTGTGTTGGCAGCCCTATCTGTCACATTTTTGAGATGTCATTTATTTTTAATAGCATAGAGAAAAGAGATCTAACCACATTATCGTTGAAGAGGAATTTAATAATGCAACACAGATTTAAAAAAACTATCTATTTTTTTAAAGTACATTTAAAAACAAAAATTAAAAAAATAAACTCCAACGGATCGTTGTTAAACTTTATCCAATGTACTATCTTATTCTAAAATAAAGTACTTTAAAAATATAATTTTACAAAAAACTATATATGACCTTTTTTGTGGTCCTCAAGGTACTTAATTACAATGAATTTTAAATCCCACAAATATTAATTTGACAATTTAATTGACGAACTCAAAAATTGTTATTTAATTAAATAAACTGCAACGGATCGTTGCTAAACTTTATCCAAATTCATTTGAAATATTAATATGTTTATTCCTTCATTATTAATCAGATATCACTTGCTATTTGCAGTTCATGTTAACCATGCGCAAATCCAGGGGAGCGATGGGGGCGACCGCCCCCCCCAAAGCATTGGAGATCAACAATTTTTATATGTTTATTTAATCTTTTTTTGTTATATAACATTAAATTTTAAAATTGAAGAAAATAAAGTTCTATGTGGGGGGGGGGCGTCTCTGGCCGCCCCCCCCCCCCGCTTGGACAATTCGACTGCGACACACTTCCGAGATCAAAAGTAGATCTTATATACCGGCGACCGCCCCCCCCCAAATCAGAGGTCTGGATCCGCGCCTGATGTTGACTTTATTTCAAAAATAATGATCGATTCTCATTTAACAGTCGAGGAATAACCATTCTACATTCGATTTTTGACGTTTCGGTTTTTATTGGTAGCCATTGGTGAAGACATGGAGGAATCGACTTAAAATCAAAAATACCAATCGATTCTTATCTAATACTTGAGGAATAACAATTCTACATTAGATTTTTGACCCTTCGATTATTATTGGTAACCATTGCTGAAGACATGGAGGAATGGACTTAAAATCAAAAATAACGATCGATTCTTATCTAATAGTAGAGGAATAACCTTATTGCATTCCATTTTTGATGTTTTGACTATTAATGGCAAGCTCTACTGAAAACGTGGAAAAATCGACTTAAAATCAATAAGACTAAATTCTTTTATGATAAACAACTCAAGCTTGAGAATAAGAGAATTTTTTATAAATAGAGATTTTTAATACATTTTAAATATTTGTTTCATCTTATTTGTTATGAGTGTATATTGCAGTTAAATAGAATCACAAATTATGTCTATTTAAGACTTTATAATAAAACAATTATATTTATTCTCTGTTACTAATAAAACATCAATAAAGCAGCCACGTGGGGGTCCAGGGGGCGAAGCCCCATGTATATAAGCAGCCCGCCGAAGGCGGGCCTCTGAAGCTAGTATAAAATATAAATCAAATAAGATGTGCTTAATTTCTTCTTCTGTGTGCATAGAAAAGCAAATTGAATATTTAATTTTTGAGTGGTGAGGGTGGCGGGGAGGAGGAAATATTATCAATATATTTAATGTTTCTTAATTTAAAATTTGAGTGTTTCATTTTAAAATTCGAGTCCAAATTACGATTATATTTCAAATTTGCCGCAAATATACCGATGGCATCATGCTGCAAATTAATCTGGCCTATTCTATATATTATTATTATTATCTGTTTTATTTAATTTAAATAAATTTATTAAATAAGATGGCAAAAAGTTAAGCCGAAATTTTAAAAATGTTATTTTTATATACCTATACACATTTTGTATTATATGTTTCTTGTAAAGATCATTTTTTTAGCTAAAGGGTAAGTTGGTTGAAATGGCAAAATAGCACAAAAGATTCTAAGACGGTCCCTGATCCAAAAATAAACCATATAGCATGTTACTTAATTACCGAGATGTATGAAATCGACTACTTATAAAATAAAATTAATTAAAAATAATTTATCAATTTTTATTAATTTTATTTTTATCTAAATAGGGAAATCTTCCCTAGCGGCCTAAGATATTCGAAATTCAATCCTTTGAAATATTTCATTTTTTTAATTTATTTAAATAAATAATTTTATTAAATTATATAAATAAAAATTTCCAGGAAAAAAGCTCTCGGCGATCGTGATATCACTATCTGTAAAAAAGTAGATGCTGCTAGAATGTCCCAAACGCCCGACGGGCTGGATGCGGAATTTACAAGATTTAGAACTATTAGAATAATAGGAAATGCCCATGGAAATTAATATTAAAACTATTTCAAGTTAATATGAGAAATCTAAGTCTAAAGGTCACCGACTCTTTCCTGTCCGATCAGGTTAGCGCTAAGAGACGAAGTAACCTTTATAGCGTCTTGACTTCGCTAAACAAGTTCGCACAGGAAAGAAGAGTTACACTCTTAAGGGTTAGAGTTAGAGGAAATAAAATAGAAACTCACATTGGAAGAAGCTTACTCGGAGACACTCGCTTGCAATCAGGATTACCCACCGTATTGGACTCGACACTGAAATTTAGAAATAATAAATTAATATTGAAATTAAGAAATATAATGAGAGAAAGAGAGAAGGTGAAGATAAATCAAAGATAAACTCAAATTATAACAAAAATTTTCCAGGCCAATATACATTTGATAAGACAAAATAAATACAATTCTTTATAAAAGCAATCGAAAAACGTTTAATAAAATTGATAAATTATGTGAAAATTTGAGAAATATAAACAATTATTCGATAAAGCTGAATATTTTTCAAATTTTCACACAATTTATGAATTTTATTAAACGAGATTGTATTTATTATAATTAATAAAATAATCAAGAATTATTTCATCTTTCAGGGGATTAATTTTTAAAAATTTCACTTCAGATGATTAATTAGTTTAAAAATTAAAATATAATAGTTTTTAAAAAAACTATCTCAAATTTGAAGAGAAAATAGGTCAAGATTGTGTCGAGGCGGGGCGGGGGGGGGGGGTGTTGGTTTTACTTTATCCAATGCGAAGCAGATTGGATAAAGTATTGGAATCGGTCTCGTGCCAGGCGCGACTTATAGTTTCGAAGATTAACCTTGATCAGTCTTTTTAATTATAAATATTTTATGTTATTTCTCATGGGATCAAATTTCCAATTGAATTTAGATAAATTTGTTTTGTCATAATAGTAAGCAGGTCACTAAAAAAATGAATGCCTGATTACTTTTAGGACAAAACGAATATATCTAAATCCAATCCAGTATTTGAACCCATGAAAAATAACAGATCAAATATTTATGATTATATCAGTGGCGTGCGGCCCATGGATACCCTAAAATTTCAAACAGTATTTTCATAAATATATAAGGTCGACTTCAAAATTTCAGAAGGATCCTTAAATGTTCAAATTATTATCCATTATTTCAAAAATTTTTATAGAAAACATTTTTTGATTAGAAAAGTATGTATATTGGTTCTCGAAATGAAATAAAATTGTTGCATAGTTTCAAAAGGCAATTGAAATGAATTTGGAAATCATTATTACATTATAATTCTGCTGAGAATGAAATACAAGATATTATTGTTACTGCCACTGAAAGAGGAGACAGAGGGGAATGCCGCATTGGATTTCCTTCACTGACTTTTCAAAACCCTGAAGAAGGAGGGAATAGCCTCCGAAACGTCGGTTTTATGAATAAAAAGATAGTGTAAATTATCTTCTTCTTTTTTGGACTGCCTCATCAATATCCACTTAATTCAATTATCAGTCCGTCTCCAAAAATTACTCCAATCTTAATACAATGCAATAATAATAAAAAAGATGATTTGAGAATTTTTGGACTAATCCATTTCTAAGAACTTTCAATATATAATCGGAAATAACTAAGAGTGCTAGCTGCCTTATAGCAATCGAATTAGGAGAAATTTAAGATTTTCTTTTAGGTCAGGCTGATTCATTGTGGAAGATGGTCGATTTACATCTCTTTAAGTCACAAAAATTAATTTCTGACTCCTACCCTCACTCACCCAAAGCAGTATCCGTTTGGGGCGAAGGTCCTAAAATATATTTTTTTTTAAATATAATGCTAAATTTGAAAAATGACGAAAATGATGCCGTATTCGATGAAATTTGCAAAAAAAAAGTGGAGATTAAAATAAAATTTCAAAAAATGAAGGGTACTTTTTTGAACAGCATCCCCTGCTTGAAAAGTCACCAAACGCCACTGGTATATATTTAATATATATATGTTTCAGGCCCAGTCTGGAAATAAACAAGAGAACTATATATCCAACAAAATATCATTTATTAGAAAAGTTTTTCCATTTTAGTTTCAGAGGATTTCCCTCCTTCTTCATGGTTCAAAAAGGTCGTAAAAGGAAGTACATAGCGCTCTTCCTTCCTGTCTCCTCACTCACTGCCAGTTAGTGTGAAGAGATAACTTTACGACTTCGTATCTTCAGTAGAATAGAGTGCAATCGCATCAATCAAAGGACAAAACAAAATTTTTTCAACAAAATTACCCAATATATTTAATTGTGTTCCACCTCATAACTTCCATTTTCATTGAATTATCATTATCTCGAAATGGATTTGGAGAAATATATTTTTCCTCTTGATTTGGTGTCAATTGGATCAACTTTCAATTTCCCCCTACTCATCTTTAATCGGATACCGTGAAATTGAGACTTATCGAATCAAGGCGATAAATAAATCTGTGTTTAGTCAACGAATTCGTTCTTTGCATGAAAACAGAAGCGCACGGTTTGTAACGCGGGCGTTCGTGGATGGAATTCCCGATGGAATCAGACCAGCCATCATCGAAAAGGGGGACGCAGGACGAGAGGAGGACACTCTCGCTCTTTTGGGAATTCGTGACGCATTTTCTGCAACCCCCCTAAGACAGTTTCAATCCTGAACCGATCGCTCTCGACGTGGCCCGATTACCGGATCTTTTCGATTTTATCAACCGCCCTAAATCCCGGGCATGTTCCGACACTTCGTTTAGACTTTATCTGTACCAAATGTATTTAATATTAAACTTAGCCTCAACAGAAATGTCCTATATATAAAAAAAAACTTTAGAAAATTTCAGTAAATAAAATTGAATAAAAATAAACTGCAACGGATCGTTGCTAAATTTTATCCACATTCATTTGAAATATTAATATGTATATTACTTTATTACTAATCAGATATTACTGTCTAATAAATTAAATAAATTCGGCGACATTTCATCCCCCGACAAAATATCCCCGACAAAACATCTCCGACAAAACATCCCCCGACAAAACATCCCCCGACAAAATATCCTTCAGACAAAATAACCCTTCCCCGCGTGAATCTTATGAGTAATGCAAATCGACTCCCGTTCGGTTAATATATATTCAGTTCGGCTCGGTTGGGTTCATATAGCTCCTTTTCAGGCTGGCGCCAACCGAACCGTCTAAAAATCAGCCCGAAAAGGAGCCATACGAACCCAACCGAGCCGAACTGAATATATATTAACCGAACCTACGAAAGTTTAGTCCGGGCGGGGTGTGTTTCGGGATCCCATTTTTTTTTTCTAATCAAACACACATAGAAATCCGAACCATCCAATCGTCGGGCGGGGTGTGTTTGGGGCTCCCATTTTTTCCTAATCACACACAAATTGAAAACCGAACAGCCAATAGTCGGACAGGGTGTCTCTTTTGTATTCTCCCTTATACTGGGGAATATTTTGTCAGAAGATATTATGCCGGGGGATATTTCGTCGGGGGATGTTTTATCGGAGATATTTTGTCGGAGGGTGAAATGTCGCGGTACCCTAATAAAGTATTCTTCATTTTTTTGAAATTTTATTTTAATCTTGGCTTTTTTTTGCAACTTTCATCGAATACCGCATCATTTTCGTTATTTTTCAAATTTAACATTAAATTTTTAAAAAATATATTTTGAGGCTTTCACTCCAAACGTATACTGCTTTGTATGAGTGAGGGTAGGAGTCAGAAATTACTATATCTTGGTGGATATAGTATTTTCTGAATCAAAAAATAGGCAAGTAAAAAAGATTTAATACTTTTTGATCACAACATAAATATAGATAGGTATCAACTTTTGTTTTGACTTAAAAATTTAGTATTTTTTGAAAATTATACGCAACTTTAGTGACTAATTTCATTTGAAATGTTTTTAAGAAAAACTGTACCGTGATAAACCTGTAAAACGACCCCTAAAATTCTTTAAATAGTAATATCTCAGTGTCAAAAAAATAAATACCTATATTTGGAAATGATGTACTAATATGTTATTTGAAAATTGAGATTTTTTGCCGGTATGCACGGTAGTTTATAACAATGTATTATTAAAAATAAAAATAAATTAAAAGGACATTATCAAAGATTATATTAGGTGTGCCGGTTAATAATGTCCCTTTTTTCTAACAGATGGCATTTCGGTATTTTTCCACCAAACTCATCCAAATATTTTTTTGGTTTTATAGTGTTGGTAATCACCTTTCAAACGGCATATAACATGTCAACATTCGGTTCATTTGTGTATGAGATATTGGCTTGGCGGATTTTGTGCCGAAAAAGAGCATTTGCGGGAGGTGATGTTGCACTATTTTTTAATGAAGAAATCGGTTGCGGAAACGGCTCGTGTTCTCGGGGGAGTCTATGGGGACCATGCTCCATCTGAAAAAATCTGCCAACATTGGTTTGGACGGTTTCGAAATGGTGATTTTGATGTGAACGACAAGGAGCGGCCTGGACAGCCGAAAAAGTTTGAGGATGCTGACCTGGAGGATTTGCTGGCAGAAGATCCGCGCCAAACGCAAGGAATGCGCTACAGACAACAATTGATCAATTTGAATCATGCATTGATCGAAAAACGGCCGCAATGGGCTCGAAGACATGGACGTGTCATTTTGCTCCACGACAACGCTTCGTCGAACACCTTCAAATCGACGAAAGTAACCATCAAAGCGCTCGAATGGGTGGCCCTACCCCACCCGCCCTACTCTCCAGGCCTCGCTCCATCGGATTACCACCTCTTTAGGTCAATGGCACACGGATAGACTGACCAGCACTTCGCTAATTACGAAGAAGTGTGAAAATGGCTCGAATCTTGGCTCGAATCTTGGCTCGCCTCGAAAGGGGAGAAATTCTACTGGGAGGGGATACACAATTTGCCGGATCGTTGGTCAAAATGTGTAGAATCCGATGGTGCATACTTTGAATAAACCACTTTTGCCAGTTCTGAAAAAATTTGTGTTTTCCTCATGCCGAAAAAAGGACATTATTAACCGGCACACCTAGTAGTAGATATATTTAATTTAGATGTCAAAAGGATTCACCCCATTTAATTAATTTTTTGTTAATTAAATTGATTTTGATTAATATATAAATATATAAAAATTTTCAAAACTCAAAAACACTCTCACTTCAATCTTTATATTATTAAATACATTTTTTATTTGAGTTTCGTAATATGAATGTTTAATTTTACGTTCATGATTTTATTGGTATTGTAATTATCAACTTATAGTGGTTAGTGAATTGACTTTATTTTCTGATTTGTTTATTTCCAAACCGTAATTCAATTATTTGACTTTCTTCTCACCCGAATAATTTTGGTTAATTCAAGAGTAAGGGATCTAATTAATTGAATTTTCCAATTTACCCGGTGGTCACGTAACCAACTAACGGTCTTTTTGGAGACAGGGGTTGAGATTACATTCAGTTTTCTTCTATCTCGGCCTTTAATGGACTTTTTTATTTGCGGCTACTGGCTTTTTGCTTCTTTAATTTCAGCTCCAACAAGTAGCTGATTGTCTTGATGGAAAGAAAGGAGTGGAACAATGAGATCATTTCCCTCGCCCAATGCTTTTTTTATATTGTTATCTTTTCAAAAGATTAAGATGAAAAAATGAGAATATACAGGATTTCCTCGGATCTGGTAAACTATAAAAGAAATTGTTTAATATTCATTATATGAAAAAAGTTATTTATTCTTCATAAGAACCTTTGCTTAATCTGGAAACCCTATTCTCACTTAAAGAATAGTATCTGGAGCCAACGAGCGATGCTCGGCAACTTTTTGCTTCAGTTAAAAGCTATATATTAATATTATTTTTAATTTAAAATTCTGATAAAAACGACCCCGTCACTGCACACCACCCTGGCACCCCACCCCCATACCAGCCCCGGTACGCCCCTGGACCCCCGCCCTATACCGCTCCCACACACCAGACCTCCGCCACGCCCCCTGGACAACTACCCCCGTACCTCACCAGCGCACCGCACCCCCACTATGCCCCCTGGACCCCGAACCCTCCACTCCACCAACCTTGCACCCCACCTCCTGCAATAAGAGTAGATAGAAAGATTGATATTAGTTATTATGTAAAGGATGATATGAAAAGTCAATAATATCGAAATAGCCCTCAAAAATAAAGTTTTTTCTTACTACCCTTCGTCTATATTGCCGAGTATCCCCAGGGAGATTCTCTCAGAGTCAAAGCCGAACTCAGAATTTTTGAATATAATGTATTAACCCTAGAACGCATAAGCCGGGCCTGTCAAGCTCGGTCACACATTTTCTTTTCAATAACTTTCAGAAAAGGGCTCATATAAATTCCACGTTTTTAATATTACTTCATTAATACATAATAAAAGTATTTTTTCTAAAAAAAATTTTATATACCTAATTTTTTCTTGGAACTATTTTACAAACACAAAGTCATAAGAAGGGCATCTAAACTGGGGTTTTTTCTGGGTATTAAAACAATAAAAAAGTATTGATATATATTTTCACTTTACCATACAGGGTATGGTCAAGTATTGTAATCGGACATGAAAAAAGTGGGGTTTTTTGCTTCTTTTTTTCGAAATATCTCAAAAACGGCTGAAACTATTTTGATTAAAAAAAATTCGGCGAAACTATGGTATTTCGGTCTACAAAAAAGTCCTAATAAGTGAACATCGAAAAAATTATATTTTTCGAGATAATAACTATTTTGTTAAAATGTCTGTAAGTTAGTCTGTTAATATGTTAGTTTGTGGGTTAACAAATTTTTGTGGAAGAGCTAGTTCAAATACTAGTGTGAATATCAAAAGCAAATTTCACACATAGTTTTGGTCCATTAATATTAAGAACTGATTAGATTTTGGTGTATATTGACCTAAAAGTGGGAGGGAGGTTAAAGTTTAAAATTATATTTCCGAACCAAACGATTTTTCACCCCCACTCAACTCCTTATATTATACAAGGCTCCAATTCCCCCCTGTCTTGAATATTGCTCGTGGAGAGGGGCCTCCAAGTATTCTCTTAATACCTTAGATGCAATTCAGAGGCGAGCTATCAGACTGATAGGCGATCCTACATTAACTGACATTCTCGACTCCCTAACCCATCGTAGATCTGTCTCCGCCCTTTCCCTTTTTTATAGATATTACCATGGCTTTTGTTCTGACGAAATAAAATCGATAATCCCACCAAAGGCTTCATTTGCGCGAAATACACGATTTTCTAAAATTCAACACCCCTACGCGCTTAAACTAGATACTAATCGAACAAACGCATTCGCCAATTCATTTATCCCTATGACATCTAGAGACTGGAACTCTCTTCCCCCGACCGTCTTTACAGCAAATTATAACCTTCAATCTTTCAAGACCAGCATCCACAGATACCTTCGACTGCTACCCAATCCCTAAATCTCCCCTTATCTTCACATTAAAAGGGTCCACCACGGACTACAGAGGTTGTACCTTCTTGGTACAACTTCTTCTTGTATCAATATCATTATAAAAAAAACATCTAAAAAACAAGAAAAATGAAATATACTATAAAATGAAGCTATAATAACGAAAAAATTTTTTTTTCTGGCGCCAAAATTAGAGGGGCAGGGGTATCAAAAAATAAAAATGTAGGCCATTTGAGCAAACTCAACCAAATTTTGTATACATAATCAGTGGGCTACCAGATGACTATAAATGCAAAAACAGACCGCTAAAAATAGGGAGGGGGGGTTGTTAAGACAAAAATTAATATCTAGGCCCTTGTACCAAACTCAACCAGAAGTGTATGGTAAATTCAAGTCGATAGCCACATCAGAACGTGTCAATTTATTTTTATTTTTTTTAGAGCGAAGTATAGTAAAAATAAATAAAAACAGTAAAAAATCATTGATTTTTATAAATCTTGATATAAATTAATAAAAAAACATGAATATAATTATTGAAAATGCGTTATAAACAAATTAAACATATAGTGGGGCTGACAGGCCCGGCTCGCGACTTTGTGTTTGTGAAAAAGCTTATGTGTTGTCAAGGGCGGATCCGGGGGGGAGGGGGGCGACCGCCCCCCCCCATAGAGACTCGTGCCTGGCGGGAGTGCAACACGTGCGTCGCACGCAGAGACCAAAAAACAGCGGCCAAATCGACAGGGAATATATAACAATTTTTTATTTTATTTTAATGAACTAATATGAGATATAAAATTTGTAAAAAAAAAACATTTTTTTTTTAAATTTTAAAATTGAAAATAAAGTTCTATGTGTGTGTGTGGGGTGGGGGCGGCGTCTCCGCCCCCCCCCCCCCCCCCCCGCTTGGACAATTCGATCGCGACACACTTTCGAGATAAAAAGTAGATCTTATATACATCGGGCACCTTATATACATTCTCCCCCCCCCCCATAAAAACATAAAAAATTCCTGGATCCGCCCTTGTGTGTTCTAGGGTTAAATAAATGTGAGGTAACCCGAGTTTAATGAATAAATAAACGAAAATTAGACTTATCTCTTGGAGTAAAGTTCAACTGATATCAGTCTGCTGGCTAGATGTTCTCTCTTCACGGGGTTCGTGACTGTTTATCATTTTTATAAGAAAATTCTCAAATTTTTACCATCGAATTCATTAAATATTTATTCCCGAAATTTGAAGTTGATCGTCTCTCCCATTACCGAGAAATAAATTATTGAAAATTGTCCTTTTAACATGGAAGTAAATGTTGACTAGTTGAATTATTGATAATCATAATTAAGTACAAGTAAGTACCTATCTACATGTATAGTGTGATGATTGTGGTAATTGGATTGTGCTTTTTGATGAAAATGAAGATTAAGCTTCGTGTAGTTACTGTGGAATTAAGCTGTAGAATCACACAGAGTGCATATACTATTTCGAGACTATATTGAACGTATAGATACTAACGACATTTTGTGTCAAATATCAATGTTATAAGAAATTAATGGAAACAAAAGGGTATTTGTAATTTTTTTGGAAATTGATAAACATTTCAAAATCACTTAGAGGCTCAGTTTCAATTGATGATTTATAAATTTAGAATAAGAAGAATGTACGCGGGTTCAAACCCTACTCGCTGCAAGCCGACTTTAATCTGATCCCTACATAATTGAGAAAAAATTAATTAAAAGTATCGTAAAATGGCTAATGGTTAAAGCCGAGAAAGCCAAAAGAAAAAAAAAGAATTTAAGGCAAATTTCAATCTTAGTAGACATATTTGATTTAAATGTCAGGAGAATTTGCCTTCTCAGGAGTCGAACCCGAAGTGTCAAACTTGCATTCCGTGGAGTTGGAATAACTTTGAAGACAATGAAAATTACTTCAGGTGCCAGAATATTTTTTTACAATCGAGTTTTCTGTAGCTTGAATGAGATTTATTAAGCTGAGCAGTGAGCATATATATGACAAAAGGATTTTCTACTCTAGAATTTAGCCAAGTCGGCAATCGGTTTGGACTCCTGATGAGGGGAATTCTTCTGATATATAAAACAAATAAATCTACTAAAATCCAAGATTAAAATTAGACTTAAATTTTTTTAATCTAGATTTATAAAAGTCTTAAGGAATTTTACGATTATATGTTTGGCCGCATTCGTTAAAGCGCAGAACCGCATGCAGGCCGCGGGTAAGACAGCCCTGATTTAGATATGTTTATCGAGGAAAAGATTTATATATGTAGTTGAGGATTGGATGAAACGAAAGGCAGTCCAGAAATAAAAAAAAGTACATTTTCATTTTTTAAAAGGATCGTAGGGAGTTGGACCAGAATTTAAATCAATTTGTCACTGATTAGCAACTTCCTCAGTGTCTTATTTTATATTGTCTTAATAACAAATTGAATGGTTCGGTGAAGACATACCCTTTGGAATGTTTTTTCTTGTAGTTATAATAACTGACAAAAAAGTTTATAAAATGAGCCACTGAGGAAGTCGCAAATCAGTGACGAAAGGTTTGGCTCATTTAATTAAAAAATTTTGCGTTTGATTTAAATTCTGGTCCAACTCCCTACGATAAATATTTGATTATGGATGCGAACAATTAAATATTATTTCCAATCATCATCATCATCGAGTATACAGTCCTAAGACTGGTTTGATGCAACAGTCCGTCTCCACTCGATTCTGTCCCCCGCCAGATGTTTGACCTCTCCAAATGTCTGGCATCCCATATCCCCAATTATTTGGTTGAAATATTCTAATCTGGGTCTTCCCCTTCCCCTTTTCTTTCCCACCTCCCCCTCCAAGATATCCCTAAGCAGTCCCCCATGTCTCAGTGTGTGCCCCATCATCTGACCTCTTCTCTTCTTCAGACTCTTCCACAAGGTTCTTTTTCCTCCGATTCTTCCAAGGTCTCCTAATTCGTTTTCGTCCACAGATTCTTCTTCTTCTATTGGGTTCATTGTTTTTTCTTCTCCATAGAGTTCTTCTAGGTGTTCCTTCCATCTATTTGCCTGTTCGTTTTCGTTTAGAATAATGTGGCCTCCTTTATCTCTTATGTTCTTGCTTTTTGGCTTGTCTTCTTGAAAATTTCTTTTTATTGCCCTATAGGCTACATCAACTTTTCCCAATACTAGATTTTCGTTGACTTCTTTACATTTTTCTTGAATCATTTTTACTTTATCCAATGCAAAGCATGGGTAAAGTATTGCAATCGCTCTCGGGGCAAGCGTGGCTTCAAAGGGTCCTCAGGTAAAGGCTACGGAACCCATGGACTCAATTAAAGTCACAAATTGTAGTATTCAATTAGGTTGAATTTTAGCACGTGGCGGTTTTGCCAAAAATTACATGGGGTCTCGTCGAGAGGCCAAAAAGTGCGATTTTTTCATTTAGTGCGTGCGTATGGATGGATGTATGTATGTTATCGATTTTTTGGCCCACGATTTTTTCCACACCGTTGCACCGATTGAAATGAAATTGAAAACCTACCATTAGTTTAACAAAATGAAGCGCTGATTAGTTTTTGGTACATATCGGCCCACAAACATTAGTACTTTATTTCAGTACTTTTTTAGTTTTTTCTAAATATCTTGAAAATGACTTAACCAATTTTGATGAAATTTAATATCCTAATTAAGTACCTTGGGGACCACAAAAAAGGTTAAATAAAGTTTTTAGTAAAATTATATTTTAAAGTACTTTACTCTAGAACAAATTAATATTTCAAATGAATTTGGATAAAGTTTAGCAACGATCCGTTGCAGTTTATTTCTTTTGCTTTTCTACATTCTCTTATAACTTTCCATCTTAATTTTTTATATGTTTCTTTCCCTTCTTCGTCTTTTCCGTTCTTAAATTTTCTTCGTTCGTCAATCAGTTGCAGTATTTCGTCTGTTCCCCATGGCTTTTTAATTTCGTTTATTTCCAATAAAGAAGTATTTATTATGGAAAGTTTTCTCCTTACAATCTTTTGAAACTGACGTTTCGGAGGCTCTTTCCTTCTTCTTCAGGGTTCAAAAGGGCCAATGAAGCAAGCATAATATAGTATTTTCCCTTCCTGTCTCCTCATTCAGTGGTCATTGGTGTAGATGTTCAAAATTGCCACAATTTTTCACTAGTCAAATGAATAACTTCACCATCGCACTCGGGCCCCCTATGGGCGGCATTTACAACGTCACCCCCACCACCTTTTTTGCTCTCGAGACCCTGGCTACCTCTCATACTCGATCTTATTCATACAACCACCACAGGGTAAACGTCTCTTAGAATTACTCTATGTGTGTTATTCGCTAGACTTGTATGGGGCTGAAAGGTAAGAATATTCTGATAGCTAAAATTCATATCCTATTCGTGGTCATTTCTTTAATTATTTTTCTCTTTTATCCTGAAAGGTTCATCAATACCATAACTAATCCACGATTAGCCAAATGTATGTTTTGTTCGCCCGAATCGCTTGGCAAACAACAACATATATATTCCCTTGCCCACCCAAGTGTTAGTGGGTTTTTTTCATCATAGGCCCCACGAGGAGCTCTTGATGAAAGTCAAGCGGAATGAAACCAACCCTTTTCTTTCTGAATAAATTCAGAAAGGGCATTTTGGCGCTCAATATCTTGAGCATAGCCCACAGCCCCCACACGGCGCATTCAATTTTGCGCAAGGCATCGCGGAACGAGACCCAGGCACCAAATGGCCTGTACCTTTCCCAAACACTCTCTTTGATCAATCTACACCAAACTCCACAAATCTTAAACCTTCCCCTTTGTTGATTATTTAATAAATTTTATATAAACGTTAAACTGTTTACCCTTTTTATTTCATACTCCTTTGAATAGAACTACCTTGTCTTCCCTCCATTTTTTCTTTACAGGATATTAAATATGTATAACATTAATTAACTAGATGATCAAACCAGCCAATATCGAAAAACATTTTTAATACATAAAGTTAGATCACAGCTGCCTTGAGGACTTACAACCCTCATAACAAAAAGGCGCGGTAACTTTCAATCAGTAGAAGATCCTCCTAAACGTAGGTTTCAAAAGATTGTAAAGGGAAAACTTTCCAATAAATACTTCTTTATTGGAAAAAAATATTTTTATTTTATTTATTATTTTTTCTGGACTGCCTTCCATAACTATTAATCTACTAGTCCGTCTCCAAAGAAAAACTTCTAACGTATTATCTCCTATATATTAGGAAACAAATAGATATTGATGTCCGTATATAAATAAAGATTTAATAATAACAGCGGTTATTTTTGTTAAATTTTAAATATTTGCTTGGGTAAAATATGTCTTATCTCTTTTGTGTGGTTAGACATTAAAAAGGGGCGAGAGCCATTCAAATAAATTCAACGCCTTGGATGGAACTAACGCTGCCATTTGCGCGGTTTTCACGACTGGCTGGATATTTATTTTAGAAACTTTGCACATCCATTTATTACAATGAAATTTCTTTTTTCCCTGCGATTTTCTTCAAGTTTTAAGGATTCTTTACCTAAAAAGAAGAAGAATTTTAGAAGAGGAAGAGAGCGTACCAGCACACTGGCAAGAAAACGCAACGAAGAGAAATGAAAATAAAAAAAAAAACGATTTTCTTTCTTGCTCCCTCGTTTAAGGATAAAATATGGCTTAATGTAAGAGCTGGAGAACTTGAGATTAGAATATATATAGTTCTGACATATTATTCATTTTTTCTCGAATGATGTAGTTACTATTTTGTAGTTAGATGTTTTTGCAAAGAAAATGTTCCCTTTTTGGAAAGTTTATTTAGAGGAATGGAGGGGGAAGGGATATGTTTCTTTTTCTGTACGAGTGAAAATTATTGTAAATTTAATAATATTTAGTTTAAGTTAACTCCACAAAGTTTCTAAAGTCTTAATTCTCGTTGTTTTTATAAAAGATTTATTTATTTATTTATTTAATTGTATCTATAGGGCCGTTAGGCCTCTTTATCGTACAATATATACATCGAAATATTACAAAAATTAGATAATACATTATTTTTATTTTTTTGTTAAATTGAAGGGTTGTTTTTGTCACAAATATAATAAAACAATAATTTCAATAACTATTTGAATTATTTAATTGATAACTATACAGTTTCGGTCACGACTGGTTGACCATCCTCAGTAGTTATAAAATTGAAATGAAACATTTTATTTACATTTTTTCTTTTTATAGAGAATTATATAACTCAAAAAATATACAATAGTTTGAAATCATACATACATCTCGTTCAAGAACCGTTATATTTGTGACAAAAACAACCCTTCAATTTAACAAAAAATTTAAATCAAGTTACTTAAGTTCTGGAAGAATTATTTTTATTAGCGTAACATAAAACATTAACATGTTAACCGCATATTTATTATAAATCCACCTGCTAGTGACTTGCGATATTTATCGGGGGTGGTTCAATACTTTTACCAAAATTTCCCTAGACCCGCCTTTGATTCTGCCCACCTTGTCTTCAAGTTAGTTGGCTTTTGTTTTTTCTTTCTCATACATGGTAAGGTCAAGTATTGTATTAGTGCAAGAAAAATGTGGAGTTTTTTTTTCGATTTTGAAATATATCAAAAAAGACTTAAACGATTTTGATTAAAAAAAAAAATGATCCAAACCATGGCGTTTTGGTGTACAAGAAAGTCCTTTAGAGTGAACATAAAAAAATTATTGAAGTAAATTTTGGAGACGGGGTGATAACTTGATGAGACAGTCAAAAAAATAAGAAGATAATTTATACTATCTTTTATTCATAAACTGACGTTTCGGAGGCTATTCCCTCTTTCTTCAGGGTCTGCAATCAATTAAAATGGGATTTGGGCATCATTATAATCAAGATCACCACAAAAAATTTTAAATACAATTAATACATAATTATATACAATTTTTTTTAATCAAAAACAAAAAAATTAAAAAAAGAAATTATATATAAGTAATTATGTATTAATTGAATTTAAAAAATTTTGTGATGATCTTGATTGTAATGATGGCTAAATCCCATTTTAATTGATTACAGATCCTGAAGAAGGAGGGGATACCTTCCGAAACGTCGGGTAATGAATAAAAAGATAGTATAAATTATCTTCTTATTTTTTGAACTGCCTCATCAATATTCACTCAAAAAAAAATTATATTTTACGAAATATTAATGATTTTTTTTTATCTGTTAGTATACGTCATTATACGTTACTAAATCTTGTTTACACTTTAGCTCAAAATCTAGTGATAATATCAAAACGAAATTTGACAAGTAGTTTTTTACATTGAGTTTAAAAGCAGATTAGATTTTGGCTAGAATTAAATCTAAAATTAAGGGGATTCTGAAAAAATTAAAATTATAAAATTTTCAAACTAAAAACCAAAAAAGTGGAATTTACTATAAAAGGTTCCTATAATAAAAAGAGTTATTAGTTTTTTCACTGATCAAAATTGGTGGTTCAAAAAATAAAACCATCAGGCAGGTATATGCTAAAGACATGTGGATGGCCCCAACAGTTTATTTGTTTAATTAACCACATTTTTATATGTGTATTATATATATATCTGTAGGGTTAAGAAGTAGGTTTTTGTTAAAATTTTCTCACAATTTAAAATTTAAAAAATGATTAAAAGGTTAAAAAAGATATTATTGTAAAAATGAACAGCGTTTACTCCATGTCTAAATTCTAATAAATATATAATTTTAATGATTTTAAAATTCAATTCAAAATAAACTGCAACGGATCGTTGCTAAACTTTATCCAAATTCATTTGAAATATTAATATGTTCTAGAGTAAAGTACTTTAAAATATAATTTTACTAAAAACTTTATTTAACCTTTTTTGTGGGTCCAAAGATACTTAATTAGGATATTAAATTTCATCAAAATTGGTTAAGTCATTTTCAAGATATTTAGAAAAAACTAAAAAAGTACTGAAATAAAGTACTAATGTTTGTGGACCGATATGTGCCAAAAACTAATGAGCGCTTCATTTTGTTAAAATACTGGTAGGTTTTTAATTTCAATTCATTCGGTGCAACGGTGTGGAAAAATTCGTGGACGAAAAAAACGATAACACACTTACATCCATCCATCCATCCGCACGCACTTCCAAAAAAATGGCACTTTTTGGCCTCTCGGCGAGATGCCAGGTAATTTTTGGAAAAACCGTCACGTGCTAAAATTCAATCTCATTGAATACTTCAATTTGTGACCTTAATTGAGTCCATGGGTTCCGTAGTCTTTACCTGAGGACCCTTTGAAGTCGCGCTTGCCGCGAGAGCGATTCCAATACTTTCTCCCATGCTTCGCATTGGATAAAGTAAAAAATATGTTCCTCTTATCTTGAATGTTGGTAGATATCGGGGTAGATATACTACAGTCGACTCTCGATAATTTGAACTCTTCAGCTGTTAACTTCGGTAGATCGAAAAAATGCTGTGTATTTTAATACGCTCGATAACTCGAAATCCTGGTGGGGGGGGGGGGGGGGGAGAACGTTCTATAATTCGAACTAGGTCACTTCCCCTCTTTATAATTCGAATTTTTCCTAGCAATGTTTACTCCTCATTTTCCGCGTAAATATGTCATGTTTTTCTTTTTTGTCGTTTTCATTATTTTTATTTTTTTATTTATTTGTTTATTTGACGAAATTAATTACAAGTATCTACATATGCTTCTCAAAGAAGCACAGCCACGCTTTTTGATTTAGTTATTGGACATAAAAAAGTTTATTTCATTATTTCGTACTGCATTGCTGAAAACAGGGTGTTTTTTAGTTTTTACTTTACCATACAGGGTATGGTCAAGTATTGTAATCGTGCATGAAAAAAGTGGGTTTTTTTCCTATTTTTTTCGAAATATCTAAAAAACGACTAAAACTATTTTGATTAAAAAAATTGAGCGAAACCATGGCATTTCGCTCTACAAAAAAGCTCTAAAAAGTGAACATCGAAAAAATTATATTTTTCGAGATAATAATTGTTTTGTCAAAATGTCTGTTAGTCTGGTTGTCTGTTTGTTAGTCCATGCGTTACCAAATTTTTGTGGACGAGCTAGCTCAAAAACTAGTGCGAATATCGAAACCAAATTTCCCACGTAGTTTTGCTCCATTGAGATTGAGAGAGGATTAGATTTTGGTGCATATCGACCCAAAATTAAGGGGGGTGGAGGGGGGATTAAAAATTAAAAATCTAGGCCGTTTGAGCAATCTCAACCAAATTTTGTATACCTAATCAGTGGACCCCCCGAAGTCTAAAAATGCAAAAACTAACTGCCTAAAATGGGGGGGGGGTCAAAAAATGAAAATCTTGGCCATTTACCAAACTCACCCAAATTTTGTATACATAATCAGTGGGACAGCAGAAGTATAATAATGCAACAACTAACCCCCCGCCCTACATGATTATAAATAAATTTAGGGGACAGGTTGTATGGTAAAGTCAAATGGATGGCCCCATCAGAACACGTCAACTTATTTAAAACTATGATTTATTTCAGTAAATTTCGAGTTTAAAGGAATTTCATTTACACTTCTATATTTAGATTATTAAGACCAATCGTCCACTGGAAGCGGCAACTGGCTACGGAGATGTAGTGCGACAATGAGCCAATACTCTATTTATTAAATACTACTACTAATATTAGTCTACTCCATTTGCTAATTGTTGCGCTTTATCTCCATAGAGCCTTGTGCTTTCATTGGAAGAATAGCATAAATGATTTTATTAAACCTAATTTATTTGTATATATAAATTTTTTTTATAAATTTTATTAAACCAATTATTTTACATTAATTAATGTATACATTGTATTTTTTGCTTCGATTCCGGAGATTGCTTCTCCACCATCGAGTGTCCTTATTCATCTTTAGTCCTTGTTTTTAATAAGAGGAAAAATCTAATTAGATAAAAAAACCTCTTTTCCGATAATTATTTCAATTCCATTATTCCCCAATCAAGTCGATTGGTCAATTCCCTATTCAATCCCCTATTTGTATATAAATTTTGACTTACATTTTATTAAAGTTTTTCAAACATAAATTTGCGATGAATATTTCAATTAATTCCACGAATAATTATTTAGTGATAAAAATTGATTAAAATTAAAATGAAATCTGAGAAAAGTTAAAATTTATGTATACAAGAGAAATAAATATTTAATATTGTGCGATGTAAAATTAAATACAGTCGACTCTCGATAATCCGAATCTTGATAATTCGAACTCTTCAGCTGTTAACTTCGGTAAATCGAAAAAACACTCTGTATTTTGATACAGTCCATAACTCGAAATTCTTTTTGTAACAAGAGGGGTAGAGAACGTTCTATAATTCGAACTAGGTCACTTTCCCTCTTTATACTTCGAATTTTTCCTAGCAATGTTTACTCCTCATTTTCCGAATAATGTATGTAATTTTTTTGTTCTTTTTTGTCATTTTCATTATTTTTACTCTTTTACTTGAGGCTATATATAAAATTTATCTAAGCTCATACAAATTTTCAAAAATATAATAAAAACTCTTCTTCTTCCTTAAGTACCATATCATGTCTCCCTGACGTTTCGGCACCTCTCTACATATACATGAGCTGAATGTGTTTAGCTGTTTTACACAGATATACGGGACGTACTTTTTTAACGCCGGCTCCGAACGGCTAGTTTGGAGAGGTTGACTAAGCAATTATACTCTTGGTATTTTGCCATTGCTTTCCAAGAGGAGGCAGCTGCAAATATCTGCCGAGACTCAGTCTCGAACCAGCATACTTCAGGACAGCGGCCTGGCACTCTGACCACTGACCCACAGTCACCTCTAAAAAACTCTTAATAACTCGAATTTTTTTCCTTTCCTCTTGATAATTCAAACTTCTTGATAATTCGAAGTCTCGATAATTCGAATTTTTCTTGTGGTCCCTTGGATTTCAAATTATCGAGAATCGACTGTATATATATATATATTTTATTTATTCTAGAATAAGGCTACGATTCCTAGGAACATCTATTCTTTAAATATAATTTTATAATAATTAATTGTAGAGACAGATAATATGTATGAGTTTGCTTAAAATTTAGAACAATTCCATCCATTTCATAAAATTATTAAACACTCACTAAGTTCATTTAAGTTTGGTATAATTAACGAATTTTGTTCAAAATATATCTAGAAGGGCTTCTAATTCTCTGTGAGCCCCTTCTTGCATTCGATAGCATTAAAAAAAATATTTAATCCTTTGTTGAAATAACAACTTCCACACTTTCTTAGAATAAAGTTTAATCAAAAAAAGTTACACAAACAAGTTTCCCAGATTCTTATTCTCTTACTTAACATTTAAAATTGATACGCTTTTTTGTTGTGTTCACTTGGAATCGGAGATTTATTTCGGAAAGAACAAAACTCAAGGGGGTTGACATAAGGATTAGAGTTGATTCCAAGTCAACTTGTTGCTAGGCTGCTAATTCCGCCCCCGCACCCCCGTTCTACCCCCTGTCGTGAAAGGGTTACTTGCATTGATCAAAGGTTTTATCGTATCTCTTGTCAAGGGCGTGGCAGATAATGACCCTGGAAATCAAAATTCCCAACAGCCCTTTCGACACTCTCTAGTTCACTCACCCCTCACGGAGGGGGCACACAAAAGGTCACTAATTACTTGGTAAAAATTGAGTTAGTCTCGGGTGGGTGGCAAAAAAATATTCGATGAATTGCTATTCATTTCAACAAAAAATGTTGAATTAAAAAAAGAAAAAGAATAGAAAAAAGTTTAGATTTTGAGATTGAAAAGGTTTTATATTGAAAAATAAATGAAAAAAAAAACGAATAAATACAAATAATCAGAATAAATTGCAGCATTACATCTAATGAAATGTGTTTGTATTTCATTTTATTTTTTAGCTTTGAAAATGAATGGCTTCATTATAGAAAACTATTAGTAATAATTTTCACCTCGATATAGAAACTGCGCAAATGGAAATTGTAAATACGCCAACTTGTGGTGAAAGCTTGAACTCACTCAATTGGGTCTTCTGACAGCTGATTGGTCAGTGTTTATATGACATATTGGTAATTTTTAGGTGCTGTCTGTCAGAGTTCAGAAATGACTTAAGGGAGTTCGGGACAGCTTAATCTGTTTGATTTTCGAAAGATATTTTGTATTTCTACAGAGTGACGACTGTTTACTAAATGTTTTAATAAAATAAAAATAATTTTTAAGAAAAAAATAAAACCGACTTCAAAAAATTAAATGCAACAAATAAAATACACTAAAAGGTATAAAATAATTATGATCTTATTTAGTTACAACTAAACGACGAAATGTTAACATGAAATTACGTTTTGAACATATACCTTTTATGAATTGCACTCGACGGATCTTACTTAGTACGTTTGGAGGGTATGCTCGCTTATAGGTATAGTTTGTTTGGTACCGACTTCAAAAAGTAATTTCATTTTAATATTTCGTCGTTTAGTTGTAACTAAATAAGATAATAATTATTTTATACCTTTTAGTGTATTTTATTTGTTGCATTTAATTTTTTGAAGTCAGTTTTATTTTTTTCTTAAAAATTATTTTTATTTTTCTCTTTTTAGTGATGTTATTAATAGTGATCATATCATCAGAACTTGACCAAATTAATATGGCACCATCCCTAAGATACCCCTTTCCAATAAAAAAGAATCATCGAAATCGGTTCATAAACAAAGAAGTTAGGCCTGAGCAAACCTAACAAAAGATCTAATACCAATAAAAAAAAAATGGGACCAATCGGAAGCTAGACTGAACCCAATGCAAATTTTTTTCTTCAAAATCGGTTCACAATTGGCGGAGATATGAGGTAACATAGACACAAAAAAAATTCAGTTGAATAGAGAGAACCTCCTCCTTTTTTGAAGTCGGTTAAAAATTGTTAATAATGAGGTTACCCTAGTAGCACAATGTTTCAAACTATATAGTAACTAAGTACATAGCGCCTATATAGATTTTGAGAATCTAAATTGGCACTATATAGTTACTATATTGTGCTACTAGGGTAATTTCGAATAAAAATCTTTGTTTTGATAATATTAATAAAAAGAATATTGAGATAAATTTTTCTCATTATAAAAACATTTATTTAAAACAAAAACGATTTCAAGAAAAAGAGTTGGAATTCTACACTAGTGCTTTTGTTATATTCTGTTGGCTGCAAATAACTTTGTAATTTTACATTTATGAATAACTAATTAACTAGACTGTCAAATCTATTGAAATAGGTATCATTTGATTCATAAAAGTAGAATTATTGATCTGTATAAATTTGTTGAAAATGGTATAATTTGTATAGAAGTTATAGCCCTTTTAAAAGCTCGGTCCATTTACTTCCATGTTAAAAGGACAATTTTCAATAATTTATTTCTCGGTAATGAGACAGACGATCAACTTCAAATTTCGGGAATAAATATTTAATACATCAATGATTCGATGGTAAAAATTTGAGAATTTTCTTATAAAAATGATAAACAGTACCGAACCCGCTTAAATTGAAATTGTGAAAAAATTCCTTCATTCTTTCCTTATCAATTACAAATAAAAACGAATTTAATGTCTTAAGTATTATAAAAGTTATAACGTTATAAGGATTGGGTCGTATTATTTTAAATATCTCAATTGATACTAAATCAATAATAAACGTATATTCACACTGTTTTAATTCCATTTTTCCATTAATACTTTTCTTATATGTATAGGAAATATTAAAATAATAATTGTTTCAGGTGAGTGATCAAATGCCTTGTGTAAATATATACTTACATGTACTAAAAATTAATGGAAAAATGTTTGTTTGTTTGTCTGTTTTATTTTTGACGCATTTACCTCTACTTATCGTATTAAAAAAAAAAACTTTAGATGAAGATTGAAAAGGTTCTTTATTGGAAAATAAATAAATAAACGATTAAATACAATTAATAAATCAATTTAAATCAATTTAAATTCCACGGTCACATCTAATGAAATATGTTGTGTTCCATTTTATTTTTTAGCTTTATTATTTTTTGTCTTCATTAGAAAAATACTATTAATAATTTTCACCTTCATATATATACACCTTTATAATAAAATATACGTTATTTTCATGTATAATAATAAGCCATTAGAATATCCAAACATAATTATAACGCATTTCATCATATTAATTGGTGACACTCTTTTATTAAATATATGTAGTTTACATTACATTTAATTTTGGACAATGTCGAAGAGGGTGTTTTCTCTGTCTACAATGTCTCTTGATGCAAATAAAATAAAAATTACCTTGATATTTCTGTCCAT
Source organism: Forficula auricularia (assembly GCA_024734495.1). Lineage (NCBI taxonomy): Eukaryota > Metazoa > Arthropoda > Insecta > Dermaptera > Forficulidae > Forficula > Forficula auricularia. The sequence goes on along the minus strand of JALMQS010000099.1, from coordinate 1,504,994 downwards.
CTATTAAATTAATAAGTTGTTGTAGAGAAATAAGGAAAATAGCTTATGCAAATAATTTTTATTTTTTGCCAACGTTTCGTCAACTTTGTTGACTTCCTCAGGGCTCAAACAAATTAACTTCTTTCCATATTTGTCATTTTATTAATATTCATTCTTAGCAAACACATAATGGATCAAGAGCCCGCGACTGCCGGACCTTCGTTGTTTTATAAAAGCTGAAGGTTTTTCTGTGCATGTCCCCTATACAGGTAAGAACGACCAGCGACTATAGAGTTTGGGTTGTGGTTACTTTGGCAGGTAACAGGTAATAAAGGTGTATAAAATAGTACTTTAAATTCGTTAAAGTATAAAGCTCAATTTTTTTATATTTTCTTCGGGATAACTTTAGAAATCTCGTCATCCATTGCCGGACACTTATGACAGTTGCTACCCCCTGCCAGATACCCATAAACTTTAAGAAACTCAAGCTTGCCATAAAAGAATTTAGTCTTTTGATTTTAAGTCGATTCTTCCACGTTTTCAGTAGAGGTTGCCATTAATAGTCAAAACAACAAAAATGTGATGCAATAAGGTTATTCCTCTAGTATTAGATAAGAATCGATGGTTATTTTTGATTTTAAGTCGATTCCTCCATGTCTTCACCAATGGTTATCAATAATAACCGAAATATCAAAAATCTATGTAAAAACCATTAAAACTGTCCGCCTATTGAGGTAACATTTTTTTATAGGTCGCCAAGTAACATATATAAAATTTATCTTATATATTATAACGAAAGTATAATTATAATTTGTTACAGTTTAGGGGTGTCTGGCAGGGGGTAGCAACTGGCATAAGTGTCCGGCAATGGATGACGAGATTTCTAAAGTTATCCCGAAGAAAATATAAAAAATTGAGCTTTATACTTTAACGAATTTAAAGTACTATTTTATACACCTTTATTACCTGTCACCTGCCAAAGTAACCACAACCCAAACTCTATAGTTGCTGGTCGTTCTTACCTGTATAGGGGACATGCACAGAAAAACTTTCAATTTTACTTATGGTAAGTGGTGTAGGTTTTAGGTGAAACATGATGTTAGTTAATAGAGTAAAGGGTGTAGTTTCACAGTGAATGAAATAAAACTCAAAGAGGTTTATACAAACTCAATATATTTCGGATATCCAATAATCCGAAATATATTGAGTTTGTATAAACCTCTTTGAGTTTTATTTCATTCACTGTGAAACTACACACCCTTTTACTCTATTAACGAAAAAACTTTCAGCTTTTATAAAATAACGAAGGTCTGGCCGTCGTGGGCTCTTGGGCTATAAGGCCAGTCAACAAAGTTGACGAAACGTTGGCAAAAAATAGAAAATATTTGTATAAGGTATTGTCCTTATTTTCCTAGAACAACTTATAATAATTACCTTTAGTTTTTGTGTTTTTTTTTAATTTCAAAATTATTGATATATTAACTCCCTTCTCATGTGTCTTTGATAAGGAGAACACTGGTTAGTTCATGTGATTTCTTTATAATTTTAGGCTAAGCCATTTCTAAAGCCAACAGGTTCAAAAATGCCTTAAAAAGGAAATTTTGAAGCTTTCTCCCACCGTCATTTTAAATCTAAATATCTTTTTTAAAAAATTAAACTTAATTATATTCAAAGAGTTATTTACATGGATACCTCACAGCTTAAGGTAGTTCTTTCACAAATGCAAAAATTCAAGAAGTCTTTGAAACTTGGAATATAAGTCATTAAAAGCATAATACACATACTGTTAAAATTTGAAGACAATTTACCACACAAAACATGAAATAATTGCATTTTTTTTCATTGAAGGACTTTCACCATCTTGATGAAAAACTAAAATTTGTTAGAATAATATATTCAGAGTAACTTAAAAAAAATTGAAATTATTTACCACGTAGTTTTGATAAAAAACAAAAAAAACTATTTGGGCTATTATTTTTAGTGCAGGGGATATAAGCACAATGGCTTGGAAACGACCCGGCTAGTATGTGTGTATCCATATAGAGATTTCGTAGTGTGAGTGGACAGTCATGTTAAAAAAAAATAACCTAAAATTTTAGTTCCGTTCATATTTATAGAGTTGTTACGAGGCTAAAACTTTTTGTGTAGATTGTCGCGAAAGAACCTCCTTAAGATAAAAAATATTTTTTTATTTTTAACCCCAAATAAAATTCAACTATCCCTAAAATAATCATTCCATTAAAATTTGAATACGATTTTTGATTTACGAGAAAATAAATATATATCTTCTAAATTTTAAACTTTCATTCTATTTAGCTACAATACTTTGAAAAACGAGTCAGACATCATAACGACAATAATAGAGTCCATTCAAAAAAAGGAGGAGGTTATATAGTTTAAACCAGAGATTCCCAAACTTTTTTGTATCGTAGACACCTGCCATGATTTCCTGTTTTTGGTAGACCACCTTATTAAGAAAATAAAGTTTTACTTTTCAAGAAATTTTAATTGATTCTAATAGTATATTTTATAAAGAGCTCGAATATAATATTTATTTTTATTTCTCTCTTAAAAATTAAATTTATTAACGACTCCAAAAATCTTGAAGTGATACAAAGGGTCCTCCTCTTACTTCTCATTTTGGATTTTTTTAAGAAAATAAAGTTTTACTTTTTTAACCGACTTCAAAAAAGGAGGAGGTTCTCAATTCGACTGATTTTTTTTTGTTTGTATCTATGTTACGTGATATCTTCGCCAATTGTGAACCGATTTTGATTATTTTTTTTTTGCATTGGGTTCAGTATAGTTTCCGATTGGACCCGTTTTTTTTATTGGTATTGTCCCTTTTTTGTTATGTTTTTTCAGGCATAACTTCTTTGTTTATGAACCGATTTTAATGATTCTTTTTGCGTTTGGATCAGAAAAGCCCCAAGATACCTAAATATTTATTTATTTTATGTATTTTCAGCGAGAACTTTTTGCCACGTTGACCGTTTTCCATGATTCTTTTTTTATTGGAAAGAGACTACCTTATAGGGGTGGTCCCATATTAATTTGGTCAAGTTCTGATGATATGATCAATGACGAAATAACGTAAATCTCCAATTCTTATGAGCAAATAATCGAAATTATAATAAATATAATCTTTTATAAAAAAAATCTTAAAACATTCATTTAAAACCCGCAAACGTTTTGTGAGAATTTCTATATTATTGAATTGAATTTTATTATCATTTTCTGATTCATTCGTCCAACGCTTTCTTTTACGAGATGCATGCAAGGTATTATATTAAGTCACTATTAATAACATCACTAAAAAGAGAAAAATAAAAATAATTTTTATAAAAAAATAAAACCGACTTAAAAAAAATTAAATGAAACAAATAAAATAATAAGAACTCAAAAATAAAATAAAATGCATTAAAAGGTATTAAATAATTATGTAATTTAGTTACAACTAAATGACGAAATATTAACATTAAATTACTTTTTGAAGTCGGTGCCAAACATCTACATTTTATGAATCGCACTCGATACTTAGTACGTTTGGCAGGTACGCTCGCTTATATAGTTTGTTTAGCACCGACTTCAAAAAGTGATTTCATGTTAATATTTCAGTCGTTTAGTTGCAATTAAATTAGATAATTATTTTATACCTTTTAGTACATTAAAAAAAATTATTTTATTTGTTACTTTAATTTTTTTGAAGTCGGTTTTATTTTTTTATAAAAATTATTTTTTCAACGAATTTTAATTGATTCTAATAGTATATTTTATAAAGAGCTCGAGTATAATATTTATTTTTATATCTCTCCTAAAAATTAAATTTATGAACCCTTCAAAAAATGGTAAAGTGATACAAAGGGTCCCCCCTTACCTCTTATTTTCGGATTTTTTTAAGAAAATAAAGTTTTACTTTTCAAGAAATTTTAATTTATTCTAATATTATATTATATTCAGAGCTCGAGTATAATATTTATTTTAATATCTCTCCTAAAAATATACCCCTAGGTGTCCATGTAGACCACAATGGGAACCACTGGCTTAAACAAAATCCTAAAAAACAATTCATGACAACTATACACAGAAAATTAATTACAATCCTATCATGATAAAGCAACAAGTATTATCACATTAAAATAGTGTAAAGTATCTAAAGATAAAGTTAGATACAAATAATTTATTTAGCCATCGTAGCAGCGTTAGATTTTATTAGAAATATCATGAGATTGTCCTCTGCTGAATCCGAAATGTTATGGATAATTTTTATTACATAACAATAGATTTGTACTATATTTACTCCATCGGAAATTTTAGTGCAGTCTCGCTGGAGCTGGAATTCAAGAGAATAATACGTCCCTTCTGATATGTAGTGAGAAACTTATTTGTAATATCTCAGAATCAGATAGAAGATATTCTTTCGTGATTTCTTTATCGTAAAAATGTCTTCATCCCTTCTTACGTCATTTAGTTAATTTCTAACGTTTGCTCTTAGTGCAGACAGACTGGAAATCGGGTTCAATTTCCCACAGGGGAATACTACTCTTTTAACATGTAATAAAACTTACCTTATTTGTAATATCTCAAAATCAGTAGAAGACTTTCTCTCGTGATTTCTTTAACCTCAAAATGTCTTCATACCTTCTTATAACATTTAGTTATTTCTTAACTTTTGCTTTGGAGTGTGTGAGAAAATTAGAAATGATTTAAATGCAAATGGAAATGCTCCAATTTCATCTGATCTCTATTTGAAATTGGAGTTGCTCATTTGGAATGAAGGGAAAAGGTCTTCAGCGTGACAACTAAGGAGAAAGAGATGGATAGGGAACGAGCCAAAAGATTAAACAAGATTTCGCTAGATTGTAATTTAACTTAAGCTTCGAATTTGACACACATAAGATTAGACTAAATTATAGCAAATTGTTGAAGAAGAAAAATTAGAGAAATAGAAATTTTAATTTAAAATAGCAAAAATATATTATTAATTCTAATATAGGATTGATTTCCATCATTTTTTTAAATTTTAAATTAGATATCTCTGGGTTTTCGAATTAGGGAAAAATTGAATCAAACGTTTCGTTTTCTTTATCGAAACTTTTTCAAGCTTTTTATTTAGGTTGGATTAATCAATATTTTTTGTTCATGTATTACATACAGTTCTGAATAATATTATTACGAAATAATTCAGTGATCCTATGCTTTCTTTAAATGATTATAACAATTATTATTTTTTTAATACTTACTTACTTAGTTACTTAGACGACTCGTTCCTCAGTTCGTCTGCTTGGTCCACGCAGGTCCCAATTTCTACGCCATGGCCTTCTGTCTCTTGCCAGTGTCGTCCAGTGCCGGATTGCTTTACGCCCACTTGAACCGTGTTTTGTAGTTTAGAGAGTCCCCCCATCGAATTGGCGGACGTCCACTCACTTTGTCTCTGGGGATCCACATCTGGGTAGCGGTACTCCACCGATTATCTTCCCTCCTCACAAGATGACTCGCCCAGTTGTGTTTGGCTTCGTCAGCATGAGTCAAAATGTCCTTCATCAAGGACATATTTCTGATGTCTCCATTGTGAAGATCAAGAAACCGTTGTCTTTGGAGAGTGATGCCAAGAAGTTTTCTCTCTAACGCGGACTGAGTTTATTTTAATTTGTTTTCATGGACTTTGGTTAAATCCCATGTTTCGCATCCATATGTAAGAGCCGGTAGCACATTGGAGTTGAAAAGTCCTGCCTTGAGCTCGGCATCTCTTGATCCATCGATGACGAAGAGGATTGCACCAAGTGCGGCCCAGCCAGCCCGTCGCCTCCTCTGAAGTTCCGGCATCAGATCGTTATTCATTGTCAATAGCCTACCCAGATATACGAATTCATTAGATCCTTGCAGAGGAGCCCCCTCTAGTAGTACAGGGGCCTCTTGATGTAAAGCTATTGCGCATTACTCTAGTTTTATCTTCGTTAAGCATTAGACCTGCCTTCTTCCCTTCAAGATTCAACAACTCTAGCATGTTGATCGCCTTACTAAATGTTTTCGTGATCAGCACTATATCGTCCGCGAATCTCAGATGGTTGAGATTTCGTCCATCGATATTTATCCCATAAGGATCCCAATCACATCTCTTGATCAGTGATTCCAAGCACGCCGAGAAGAGGCTTGGAGAAATGGGGTCGCCCTGACTTACTCCTCTATTAACAGGGATGCTAATCTCACGAAAAAAAAATTTATTTAATTATAATATTATAAAGATAGCACAAATTCACTGAATTGTTTCGTATCAATATTATTCAGAGGTGTATATAATATTTGAACAATGTTGATTGTTGATCATATCGTTAAACAATTAATTTAAGAGCTTCAAAAAGTCATAATAAAGAGGTGAAACGTCACATTCGAAATAATTTTGCTTGAAGTCCTAGTTACGGAGAACTTTTTATTTTAAAGAGGATTAATACTCTAATACTAGTCTAGCTTTAGCAAGAAATGTCTGCAGGACTTAGTTATGTTTAAAAATGTCTGAAATCTAGGGAAAAATAATTTTCTAGTTTGATTATTTTTATGTAAACTAGTGAGAATATGAATAATTATAAAGGTCAACCCTTAAATAAGAATTTTTATTTAAAAATTGGCCGTCGTTGGAGGAACTGAAGAAAGTCAATTCAAATACCTAATTGAAAAGATTTTGTTTTTCCGAGATTAGCAAAGTTGTTGATTCATATGAATGGTCAAACTTTCGAAACTATAGTCTCAAACATATAAATTACATATGCGTATAGTAGAGGACAGCAATTCAAAAAGTTAATTTAATGAGAGAGTGTCGTGTTGGTGCAAGGTGAAACATCTTAATAAAGATAAAAATAAATAAATATTTATGAGATATTAGATCCCTAAAAAATCTAACTCAAAGTAAATTAATATCTCATAAATATTTATTTACCTTTATTTTTATTCAAAAAGTTCATCAAATATATTTGGCTTAAGCTGGACTTCAGTCGAAGCCGATGCCTCACTAAAGCACTAACCAGAATATTGATTGTAACACTATGTATATTTTTTTCTCATTTATATATGTTTGGGAATGTCTTATCTAAAGGCCGATGTACACGAGGCTTGTTTTAATAATTTTTTGTCTTCTTGCTGCTAGCATATGGCTTTCCAGGACCAACTCGGGAAATAGAACATGTCCTATCTTTTAAATCAAGCAAGCTAGCCAGAAAGACAGCCAGAAGTGACGTCATTTCGACCCCACCGGCCTCCAAATTGCCAACAGAGAACTTCCACCCCAAAAATAGGGAAAGGAAAAAGCCTCGTGTACACCGGGCTTTTAATGTGAAGAAAATCATTTTCAAACATGATATTTTTCCTGTCTGGATGCAAATACTCATGATAATTCAAGAAGGAAAAATAGTATAAATTTCTTCTATTATTATTATTAGTTCATGGTTCTATTTCAAAAACAAAGTATGTACTGAATAAATTTTGAGCTTCGGAACTTCCGGTTGGAAAATGCGAAATACCGAATCAATAACTCCATCTTTTTAGCTCAAACCGTTAACCCACAAATTTTGAAATAGCTAATATTTGCAAAAAAATATACAGTTTCTTGAAAGGTGTTCTCTTTGTTCTTCAATTCTAAATTAAGATAACACAAAGATATAAATTTAATTACTTGGTTGGCCCACTAAGCCAGTATTCAATTCACTCAAAAACTGAACGAAATTATTATCAAACAAAATTTTTCTGTTTGCTTTTTTTTTCTTTAAGATCGCGATAATCCAAGAAAGAAAGCTAGTAGAAAGTTTATTGCCAAAATGAATTAATTTATAAATCAAATTGGGCATTCTACCTTAAGAATTTGAGATTGAAAAATAAAGAAAATCAGAAAAAATTGAATTTTTTCATAACGAGCTTTTGAATGGTTCTAACTTATTATGAGTTTGAATTTATTCGAAAGTTTGTATTATTAAGCTGCACATTCATAACAAGTTTCAGCTTTTCATCTCAAAAAGATTTCAGAATTTTCATACAATGATTGATTTTGTAAAGTACCCATTTAATTTCTCACTGTAAGATATATTACCTATAATTTGTTTCATATTACTATTAATAAAATCCCGCCTGGAGTCATTAAATATTCCTTTTTGTCGATGTAAACGTTCTACCCCCTTTTCACGGGACTATTCAAATGAATAATTTATGAATTTGGAACTAAACGGTATTATTGAGATTGTATTCAAATGGTTAACTCAATTATTTAATTTAATCACCTTTATTTGTTTTTGGATACCTCATATTAGTATCCCTTTGTTAATATTCGACATCCCTTTGTCATGTTCATCGTCTTTTGAACGATTATCATTGTTTGAATATGTGATGTTGAATATCAATCTAACAATACAAAGTGATAACTTAATCAAGGCCTGTTTACGTTTAGACCAAACTGTATCAGAAATATAATTCACTGTGACGTCATCAAAATTCATCTGAGTACTGAAAGCGAAACTAAGTCGTCATTTAACAAACAATTACTGTAAATTACCTCTAAGGAAGCGGTGTAGATTTTAAGTGAAACATTAATAAATTAATAGTAGGTACATAAATTTATAAAAAAAATTCACAGGAATAAAATAAAAAAAAACAGGTTTTTATGAAAGCTCAATAAATTTCGGGCTATTCGCCCATCTTCAGTAGTTACATTAGATTAACAAAATATATTGAGTTTTCATAAAAGACTGTTTTTTTTTTATTTTACATTTTTATATACCGGGTGAGTTTTTTGTCTTGAGATAGTCTTATAACTCAAAAACAGTGCATTATATGAAAGAAGTTTCAAATAAAAGTTTATTTATATCGAGAAGGAAAATAAACTACGCTATTGTTTGTGGACCTAGAACAAGCTTTCAAGGGTATTTTAAGGTCAACTTCTGTTTTTTAAATGTAAACCTATATATTTCTTTACGGATCCTAATCTTCAAAAAGCTAAACAACTTTCATAAAACTATTTTTATCCGATATCAAATAAAAAAATATTAAATCAATTAGATCTCAAAAAAAAATTTCTAATAATTTTTTTTTACAATTATTCAACTTAATTATCAAATAATAATGATTAAATATTTAATTATTAAATAAATAATTTAATAATAATTAATAATTTAATCATTTTGCTACACTCATCTATAACATTCCAGAGTGTATTGCAAGTCTTTCTGGATGAATTCCAGTTCTAATTTCGTTATTTTAGCCTGTTTCAGTTTCTTCGTAGCGTTTACAATTCCTGTTTTTTAAACAGATTTACAACACGATAAAATGAAGCTTGGGAGGGTGTATTCCTATCAGGAAAACGCTCGGCATCCATAGCAATGGCAGCCCCATAACACTTCTACCACATTCACCGCATAAATTAAGACCATTTCAATTCTGTTTTCAACAAATAACTCTCCATTTTTATTATGCTAATACAATATAACTATCTACTGGATTGACACAAAAAATAAACTTTTTAAACTCAAGAATTTTAAGTAGTTTCTATTAAGTAGAAAATAATTTCTTAAATCTGAGTATTTAATTAAGTTTTAAGATCATTATAAACACTTATTTTCATTGTTGTAACTCGATTCAATAATTATTTACTTAATAATCATTTATTTAATCATTATTATTTGATAATTAAGTTATTTAATTGTTAAAAATAATTATTAAGATTTTTTGAGATCTAATTGTTTCATGTATTTTGTTTATTTGATGTCGTATAAAAAAATAGTTCTTATGAAAGCTGTTCATTTTTTTTTTAAGATTAAATAGACGTAATGAAAAATATAGGGTTCCATTTAAAAAACAGAACTTGGCCTAGACATACCCTTGAAAGCTTGTTCTACTTCGACAAATAATAGGGTAGTTTAGTTTGCCCCTCGATATAAATAAACTTTTATTTGGAACTTTTTTCCATATAATGCACTGTTTTTTAATTATAAGACTGTCTCAAGATAAAAAAACTCACCCGGTATGTAATTTTTTTATATATGTAAATGACTAGTATAGTCACCACCCCCTCTCTACTATAGATAAGCTACTATAGATAAGCTTGACTTAGAAACATACTTGAAAGAGAAATGTCACTTGTTTTATCTATCTACTTTTATTAAACGAGCAAAAATTGTCTATATTTATATATTTCTTTGTATCATTGTTCTATTTTGAAAACGGCTCTACCGATTTTGATGAAACCAACTGTATTAACAAGTTTTGAGGATGAGAAAACGATCTGGCTAGGTCTGGACCTCGACAAATTTCATCTTAATTGATCTTTTCTTAATTAAAGTAATTATTTATAGATGAAAATCTCAATAAAAAAGTTTGTTTACATTTTTTTTCAATTATCTTTTATTTATTAATTGGTTTTTTAATTTTAAAACCCACTAATAGGTTATAACAAATATTGTTATATGTTAGAATTTGCCAATTTAATTAATTAAAATTCCTCTTATTAAAAAACACGGACTAAAAATATTATTGCAAGCTAGAAGATCAAGTACAGTCGATGGTGGGGAAGTAATCTCCGAAATCGAAGCCTCAAATACAAAGTATATATTATTTCATGTAAAAAATTGCTTCAATAAAATTATTATTTATTATTTATTTAATTGATTAAAAAACTCGATAAATTGTTATTTAATTTAAAAAAAAATTAAACGGAATTTATTTATATACCTATATACACATAATACGTGGACCACTAGAAAGCTAGAAATGCAAAAACTGGGTGCGGGGTGGGGTTGGATGTGGGAGGAGCAGTTGTGGGGGAACCGGGGGTGGGGCGAGGCTCGGGGTTTAGAGGGGCGTACCATATATATTTGTATTTTTTTTTAATTTGGTTACCGTGCATCGCTCGGTGGCTCTAAGTATGTAAATATAACAAGTGACATTTCTCTTTCAAGTATGTTTCTAAGTTAACGCTTATCTATAGTAGAGACCTTGGGGGGTGGATGAATGTACTAGTCATTTACATATATTTACTATTCATTAATTTTTAACAATCACTGTTGTGTATTTTTATTAGCTTGGTGTTATTAAGATAACTAACCAAAAAATGATTTATTTGTGTGTTTCTGACCAATATTAAATATTGTTAAAAATCAGAGACATCTATAGGCGCTTGTTAAAGAAGAACAACAACATTTCTCCCCATAAGAATGTTTGTTTATTACTGAGCGCCCCAAGGGGTTGTTAGAGGAGGAATTTGCTTTGAGTTATTAATTCTGTTTCTTCAATAGAATGTCTTTATTATCGTAATTTTTGCCAATATAACCCTTGTCTAAACCAGAGGTTCTCAGCCTTTTTCTTTCAATAAGCCCCTTCTTCAACTTTGTAAGAATGACTTTGCCCCCTTTCCAGGATTTTCTAACTCAAAAAGTTTATTTCAAATAGTATGCTTTTAATATTGCAAATACAAGGTATCATATTTTAATTCAGAGGTAAAGGTAAATAATATTTACCTAATGAGAATAGTTAGTTGTTTTTTGCCAGGTTATTTAATTTAATTTCCCCTTTAAATAATAAAATTCTCCTTTGGGGAAAATTCAACCCCGGTCGAAAACTCATGGTCAAAATGAAAATATTTATTTATGGTCCTCCAGTCAACTTTTAGATTATTAAATAATCCTGGCTAAAATAACATATGTAATAAATTTAAAAAATTAGCATAAACAGTTTAAATACAGGGTGGGCCGTAAAGATCTACCACATTTTGAAAAGGTATAAAAAAATGGAAAAATTTAACTAGAAAAAAAACTGATTATATTTTTGAAAAGAACATAAAATAAATATTTTTAAAATGTTTTTAAGCATTATATCAGACGAAAAAAGGAGGGGGGGGGGGTCAAAAATGAAAATTCTAGCTCCTTTCGACCAAACTCAACAAGATTTTGTATACATATTCTGTAAACCACCAGAAGGCTAGAAATTCAAAAATTAACCACGCAAAATGGGGAGGATGGTCAAAAATGAAAATTCTAGCCCTCGACCCAACTATGTATAGGAAATTTGGATAGTTTTTTCATTTCTAGCCATCTGGGGGTCCACAGAGTATGTATTCAAAATTTGGTCGTAAGGGCGGTGACAACTAAGACTATATAGAATTTAATTGTCTAACCACTGGTTTTGATCAAATTCCCGGTTTAAACATTGAGTTGGTACTCGACATTCGATAATGGCATATCGTAGATAGTAGTAAACTAAAATAGTAAATGTAAGCTAAGGCATAGATTTGAGATTTTTAAAATATTTATAATAAGCAAAAGATAATTACATACATTTTTCATTTGATACTTATAATTTAAGCCTTTGTTTAATATTTTAGTTTATTACTATTAGTTCAAATTGTATCCTGATAAAGTAAGATATTATTAGTGAGCGCCTGATTATACAACCCGCTATTCAAAGCGTTCTATTCGAATGCATATCTAACGACATACAGGCGGCTCTCAAATTAAAATTTCACAATTTTGTTCAAAGTTCAATTTATATTTAAACTTTATTGTATGACTGTATGTTTAAATTTATAATAATCCATCAACAAAATTTCACAATGAAGATCTTTAAGGGAAATTCGCTAGCTGGTTATATAATATGGTATATATCCGATAGGTTGGCTGGTTGGCCTCAGAGAATCTCCAATGGCACGGGTAACTTTTAATACCATAATTCTTAAGTAACATTGCGTAGGTTCTAGGTGAAACATTATTTAATTATAGTTGATTAAATTCGAGGTTAGTTTAGAAATAAAACAAAATAATTATATTTCAACTCACTTTATTTGTGGGTATGAGGTCATCTTTCTGAGAAATTCAGCATCTCATTAATCTATAAATTTGAATACATTGTCCCTACCAAAACACTTGGCCTAGAAGTTGTTTTCTAGATACTTGGAGATTAATAGAGATTGTGGTGTTGTGAAAGGTGAAACATCTTTAATAAAGATATAAGTAAATAAATATTTTGTGAGATATTAATTTACTATGAGTTAAGTTTTCTAGGTCACTTGACTTTAACGTGAAAAAAGTTACCTAGAAAACGTAACTCTTAGTAAATTAATATCTCACAAAATATTTATTTTCTTTTATCTTTTCTTAAAGACATTTTGGAGAAAATAAGAGCTGAATAAGACATCTTCTAAAGCAAGTGTGCTTTCTGGGGTACTGGCAGTACTAAGTTTTCTCATGTATCTCTTCGAATTGGGCTCATACCCCGAACTATATTCAGTTAAACATTAAAATAGATTTTGTGTTATTTATGAAACTCACATTGAATTTATTTTATTAACTTACTATTAACGGATAATTTTTTTTTTTTTTTGGGGGGGGGGGGGGATTTGCATTAGATTTCCTAGGAGACAGTAGCCCTTCAGACATGTAAATAAAATCCATAGCATCTTGGAATAAAAAGAAGACAATCTCATTGATTTCCCTTATAAAATCAATTTAGAACATTGTAATTTCACAATATATTTTGTACTTGATTAATGAATGTGTACTTAATTGTTTTATGTATTTTTCAGGTAGTTTCTAAAAAAAAAATTGTAACTTAACGTAATTTTGTTAATAAAATTCAAAGAACATCATCTTAGTATTATTACAAACAACAATTGATTTATGTTTTCTCTTATTTCCTTTGCGTATAATAATATCTATTGTAATTTGATAATCTTCCTACAAATATCAAGTAATTCAACTCTCTCTAACAACTCTATAATTGCTTTTTCTTTGTGTTCCGGGAGCAAAAGAAAAAAGAATAAAAAAAAGAGAAGATGAAAAAGCGGAAGTGTTTTCAGCCCCTTTGTCCGTCGGTGACCAATTACCTAGCGACCCCCTGTCCATTGTACTTTTGTCCCTCCTCATGGTACTGAAGCGCTATCTCTGTTTCCGGTGCTGTTGCGCATTCTCCGTTGCGACGACAGCCAAAAGGCCGCCTGTTGAGGAGACAGCGAGCTTCCTGCAGAGTCTTCTCGCCGGTCACGGGCCCAACTACCTCGAGAAGCTCTTCGGGTCCAAGGCAAGAGACGCTCTTGCACCTCTTGGCGGCGTCGAGAAGGTTGCCATCGCACTTTCAGGTCAGTTCTTTAACATTGTTCTTTTAAAACAATGTCAATGGTGGCCAATGGCGTGAAACGAAAATGTCCTTTTTTTAATTTGCCAAAAATTTGCATTTTAGGTTCATAAAGAAAGAACACAAATTTGGGGTACTTTATTAACACTACCGCAGCTACAGATTTGGCGGTTTTTAAATTTCGCCAATCTGCACCTAAAATTCACTAGATAAATCATAAAAATAGAATAAATCATTTCCCCTCTGTCAAAAAACAACTTGAATAGGTTCGGTTTATGACCTCGGTTTGATTAGATAAAAAATGCGGGTACATTAACGCCACCGCAAGGTTTGTTTGGGAACGCATTTTTTATCTAATCGAACCGAGATCATAATCCGAACCTATTCAAGTTGTTTTTTGACAGAGGGAACTGATTTATTCTATTTTATGATTTATATAAAAAAATTTAGGTGTAAATTTAAAAACCGCCAAATCTGTAGCTGCGGTGGCGTTAATACTCAAGTATTAAATTTGGTTGTCATATTTCAATATCTTTACCTTCGCCGCGACACTCCTAATTTACAATACCTACCTTTATTTCAATCGGATTAAAAATTTTACACAACTAATAACTCATGACACGCAGGGAGTACATTCTTACGTAAACATCAATTTCTGGTTTTTCTATTTTAGCCAAAATCTTGTGATACTTCTTGTAGCCTCTAGATAGCTTAAGTTTCAAATTGCAAGGCTCTACGACTTTCCGAAGACGAGATATGAACGATTAAAATATTTATTTTACGAAACTCCTAATTTGGAACCCCTTTCTTTATTTCAATCGGATTAAAAATTTGACACAACTATTAACTCATAAAACTTGATAAATACACTAATTTTTTAAAAAAAATCGTTGCAGTCGTTTTTGAGAAAATAAAAAAAGCCCACTTCCGGTGTTCCGATTTCACCTAAAAGCTCACTGTACTCATTTTAGCCTATATCGAGCTTAAGTTACGAATTCCGTAGCTCTGAAACTTATGGTTACAAAACGCAGGGGGGTACATACGCACTGACCATTTTATTTTTAGCCTCTTGGGACCTCAATTTCCGGTTTATTTCCTAAATCCGGTTTCCAACTATTAAGGGCAACGATTCCTTCCAACTAGAAGTTACAAACCATATGGATTACAAATACACACGTTTCTAGATTGTTTTATAAAAGATTTGTATTTATTTATATATGTATATTCGTATGATCTGAGTATCTTGAAAACTTTTCCCTCAGTTCTTTTAAAACAATGGCAATGGTGGCCAATAGGGTGAAACGAAAATGTCTTTTTTTAATTTGCCCAAAATTTGTATTTTAGGTTCATAAAGAAACAACAAAAATTTGCTTGATATATTTCAATATTTTTAGGTGCCGCAAAGATTTAATACATATTGTTAAAAATTTGAAAATTTAGAAAAAATTATTTTTTGAAAAATGTTTTTAATATTTGGTTGGTCATTCAATATCTTGGGAGTTCAGGACAGTCTATCTATCTGGTTGATCTTCGAAAGAAACTTTTGTATTTCTTCAGAGTGACAATGTCTGCCTACTAAAGGTTTTAATAAAAAAAAAAAAAATTGTTAATAATAAGGTTAATTTCGAATAAAAATCTTTGTTTTGATAATATTAATAAAAAGAATATTGAGATAAAAATAAAAACAATTGAAGTAAACAATAAAAGAGTGTCTTCTGCTGGAATTATAAATTTTATTTATAACGAGACTAGAGTTTCGAGGGTTTTGCCCTCTTCATCAGTCTATTACAATTGATTCACAGGAATTAGCAAAGCCCTCGAAACTATAGTCTCGTTATAAATAAAATTTATAATTCCAGCAGAAGACACTCTTTTATTGTCTCCTTCAATATATAAAAATTCTGCTACCCTCGGCAAAAAACTTTCAATTTAATAAAAACATTTATTTAACACAAAAACGATTTCAAGAAATAGTTATAATTCTACACTAGTGTGTAGTTGTTTTATTCTGTTGGTTGCAAAAAACTTTTTATTTTTACATTTATAAATAACTAATTACATAGACTGTCAAATCTATTTCAAAATGTATCATTCGATTCATAAAAGTTGAATTATTGATGTGTATAAATTTGTATAATTTGTATAAATGTTATAGCCCTTTTAAAATCTCAGTCCATTTACTTCCATGTTAAAAGGACAATTTTCAATAATTTATTTCTTGGTAATGGGACAGACGATCAATTTCAAATTTCGGGAATAAATATTTAATACAAAAAATTTGAGAATTTTCTTATAAAAATGATAAACAATCTTGAAACCCCTTAAGGTACCTCAAGCCGCAAAGATCTTTAATATTGTTAAAAATTTGAAAATTTTGAAAAATGTTTTTATATTTTAATATTTTCTTCAGTATGTATTTGCACAAAATGTAGTTCTAAGACAAGAAATCGATTTGAACATTATTTACATTACAAAAATAGCAACTTATTGGAAAATTATTCGAAATAATATTAAAAAATTGCACTTTTATGAAATTGTCTTGCTTCCTCAAGACATGCTATAATCACTGTCTCAAAAATTTGTACCTATGCCTTTTTTATATCAATTATTTATTTATTTTCTGTTATTACAATAACAATGTATTGTTTTTATATAAAAACAAAAAAAAAATGAGAACCTAGCCAAATCTGTTAAGTTATGCAATTTTTAACGTTCTTGCGTCATCTCAAGACATTCTCCATTGACTTTTATATTTTGTTTTCGTCTTTTGAATTACTAAAGGCAACTTTTCCACACTATTACAATTAAAAAATAAAAAGTTGTATTTTTCGTTCCACCCTAGTGGCCAGCTCATTATATTTGCGAATTTTCATATAGGTAAGACGTATTATCTACGCTTTCATCTAGAGCAGAGATCGGTAAACGTTTTTAGCGTGGGAGAAAGACATTTTTACCCAAAAGTATATTTTATTTAGCTAATATTTGTTTCCAATAGGGGAAAATTAAAGATCATTTAGATCCAAAATTATTTATTGAATCGATTTATAAAGAGAATACAGTCAAAAAATATAAATTACTACCTGACGGCCGGACATTCGGCCCAGCGTCACCTACCCTGGCGGCGCGAGCGTCTCGTTCATACCAATTTAATAATTGAAATTTAAAATGATACTGTAAGTATTGAAAGAATGTGCTGAATGAAATTGATTCAACAATAAGGAAAGATTTATTTAACACATTGACTAAGCACGATCACTATCTGACCAATCAGAATCCTTCTAATAATTTAACGCTTTGCCATTGGCTATGCACTGGCCAATCTGATCATTTGGATCATACAAACATATATACATACACACTTTTCCATTTTATATATAGATATACGATAAAATGTATATATTAAAAAAATAGATAATAGGAAAACATTAATCAAACTCTCATTATGGAACAAAAAATCATTAAAAACTTTTTAACTTCAGATTTTGTATAAATGATGTTTCATTCTTGACACACTATTATCAAAATTATCATGTCTAAATGCCTTAGGTCCGAAGCCAATTAAATAAAAATAGAAAAAAATCAAAAATATCTAAATTGTGTTTTTTTTTATGATATAAGATCAATTTGAACACAATCTTCAGACTAAATCGATTTTTATCAGATATTTATTTATTTAAATTTTATTAATGTTTTTATAGAGATTTCTATAGACACAGATATATGGTATATATGTGTATATTTAGCCCTCTTTGAAACTCAAAATTTTCATTTTTAAACCACTTGGGGTAATTTACCCCGGTTCGACGACCCCTGTAATCTAGAGCGTCTAACGTTAACTTTAACAAGGCTAAAGTAGAAGACATTATTAAAAACTTTTTTACTTATATGCGTAATCACTTCACACGGGTCAAAGCCAAGTCTCTTAGTAATTAACTTATTGAATATAAAAGCCCTTTTGTCCCGATTAAATTTTTTTAATTTTATTAACCTTAGACTAGAACTTTGAATCAAAAGAACAAAATCCGTAATTTAATTTGTTCTTGTACTAATCCGACGAGTAGGTATATTTGCATGAAAGAGCGAAGCTGAATCGGCACTTCAAAGGAAAATGGAATTAATCGATTCTATATCGCTTAACATAATTTCTGATATGCATTTTACAATCTCATCAAAGGATCGTTAGGAAAGTGGCTTATATTAGCCTGTAGTTCGCATATCCTAGATGTTTTGACCTCTTTAAGCCCAAGAACAGTAGATTACAAAGGTTAATTCTTAAATTTATCGCTAATAAGGGACGTTTTAGAAATGACGTCCCAAAACTTCTAAATCAAAATATGGCTTTATTACTTCACAAATAAACTTGTTAAGGTAGTTGTATCACCAAATGCATTTTCTTAGGATTTTTTGAAATTTAGACAGATTGTTATTTAAATACTTCTGCATCGATTGGTGGCAAAACAAAATTTATGAACAATATAGTTCCGGAGATATTAAATTCCAAAGATAGAGTTTATCACACTCTTATATATTGCACTATACGGGATATCGGAAAGTTTACATACATATTTAATTATAATTAAAAACTCTTCTTACTATTGTTCATAAAAAAACATTATTAATAACATATTAAACAATAACTAATACATTTTTGAGAACATTTCTAATTCAAAGTTTTTTTTTTTTTTTGGCTTTTCGGCCTTTCTAGCCATAAGCCTAATTACGATACTAGTTATATATTTTTTTAAAATTTGTCTCTACCCACGGGAGGTCAGATTTTAGCTGGATGCCTCGAGTCGGATTCGAACCCGGGTCCCCTGGTTAGCTCGCTGTCACGCTACCTAGGCCTACCATACCCCCCCTTAATTCAAAGTTACAACACAGTTTCTGAGATAATAATTAAAAAATAATTAAAAAATTTACACTAAAAACAAGCTGGCAACAACCCATTTATTTAACCAAATTTAGTACACTTTTTTTACGTTTTTATCGCTTCATGGCCATTGCCGCAACAGCTTTCAATCGCTTATTAAGAAATATAATAATAAAACTTGAGCAAGATGCGAGGTAGGTGTCACAAAAAAAGAAATAAAACAAAATTAGTTTTGAATTCGATATATTTCGGGGGTGAGTCAGTTTTCTTTGACTCCTGATGATGGGCTCACCCCTGAAATATATCGAATTCAAAACTCAATTTTGTTTTATTTCTTTTTTTGTGAAACCTACCTCGCATCTAGCTCAAGTTTTATTATTATATTAAAATGTTTCACCTAGAACCAACACCTAATTCCTTAAAAGTTGCTTATTAAGAACTATTTGTTTTATAAATCTCCCTTTCTAATGTATTTTATCTGACATTTCTATGATAAAATATATACAGGCTCGGACAGTGTTGCCAGATTTGACAAACGAGCAGGAGATTGTCTAGTAGTGGTACATAAACAGCAAAAAGTTTTAGGCTTATGAGTTACTATATGAATCCTTATTGACTGTACTATATATATACTCTAGCATTAACTTTTTGCTACTATTGTCGCGAGACAACTACCTTAATAATTAAATTACGTGCATCATTTAGTTTCATCTAAAAGTAAAGTAAATTTCATAAGCTTGGAAATATAGAAGCCTTCAAAATGTCAAAACCTCGGAATAGTAATGAAATACTTGTACATATATCTAATATCATATAATAACATATAGATATTAAATGAAATTAAAAAAATGAGGAAAGTGAAACCATTTTCAAAACTTGATAGAGTTTCATCAAATTTTATCAATTAGACAACTTTTTATCATCGAACAACTTGAGATAGAAAGTTGAAACTTGGCTTATATATGTAGTTTATTAATTAAAACTTGTGGGTGGGATCAGGTTGGCTTGAGTATAGCATTTCTGGTCATCAAGTACGAGTCTCAAGTACAAACCCCTTTGTCCTATCTTAATATGAGCCAAAACCAATTTACGAATTGTGCACACACACATAGACACATATTAAATAAAAATGCTTCATTGGTGTAGTGGCTAAATAGACTTTGTTCCTGAGGAAGTAAAAAAATTAAAAAATTATAAAGGGTTGGAATTTCACAAATTAAAATTGAAATAAAGTTTGAGTTTAAGGGGGTTCGTTTATAATTTTTATAAGAAAATTCTCAAATTTTTACCATCGAATCATTGATGTATTTAAAATTTGAAGTTGATCGTCTGTCCCTCGAGAAATAAATTATTGAAAATTATCCTTTTAACATGGAAGTAAATGGTCCGAGCTTTTAAGGGCTATAATTTCTATACAAATTATACCTTCAAATTTATATAGATCAATAATTCAACTTTTATGAATCGAATGATATATTTTTGAATAGATTTGACCGTCTAGTTAATTAGTTATTCATTAATGTAAAAAATAAAAAGTTACTTGCAGCCAATAGAATATAACAAAAGCACTAGTCTAGAATTTCAACTCTATTTCTTGAAATCGTTTTTGTGTTAATAAATGTTTTTAAATGAGAACAAATTTATCTCAATATTATTTTTGTTAATAATGGGTGAAGTAAAAGTTCTGAGCCTTTTTATAACGACGGCTTTAATGAGCCATATCTCACGAAGTATACTTCGTATCTAGTCATTCTTTTTTGCGATTTAAAGGTCACATAACGCTTTAAAAAAAGTGCTTTGACAATGTTGTGTTTGGTGAAGCCAGTTGTGTGTTAGAGCGTTCCAAAATGGAGGTTAAAAAAAGAGAAAATTCGATACATTCTTCGGTACCACTATGACCAAGAGGAAAAAGGGAAGCAGGCGGCCAAATTTTTTTTGCTGTTTATGGACCCAATACAGTATCGATTGCAACAGCAAATCGGAGGTTCCAACAATTCCGTTTTGATAATATGGACGTCGAAAATGAGACACGCTCTGGTAGGTCAATCGTCGAAAAAGTCGATAAAATCATGGAAATTGTCGGGTCCGGGCCGGCATGCCAGCACTTATTCCATTGCCCAGGAACTGAAGAATAACCAGAAAACCTTTTAGAACCATTTACATAAGGTTGGTCTTAAGAAGAAGCTCGATGTATGGATCCCACACGAATTGACGCAAAAGAAAGTTTTGGACCGAATTGATGCCTGCGATTTTTTGCTGAATCGATGGCGATGGGAATGGTGACTGGCGATGAAAAATGGGTCACATACGAGAACAACAGGCAAAAAAGATCGTGGTCCAAGCGCGGTGAGCAGGCCCAAACGATCGCCAATCCCGAATTAACGCCCAAGATGGTTTTACTGTGTGTTTGGTGGGATTGGAAGGAATCATCCACTATGAGCTGCTCCCATTGGGCATTTAATCACTCAATTCGGACCTATACTGTCAACAACTGACCAGATTGAAGTAGGCAATCGACGAGAAGCAGCCAGAATTGGCCAATAGAAGAGTGTTGTGTTCCATCAAGTGGACGCCAGGCCGCACATATCGTTAACGCCGCTCCAGAAGGTCCGAGAGCTTGAATGGGAAGTTATATCGCACCCACTGTATAGCCCAGACCTGACACCAAGCTATTATCACATTTTTAATCATTTGCAAAATTTCCTTGATGGTACAAAACTGGCCTCAAGAAAGACTTGTGAAAATGAGCTGGTCAAGTTTTTCACCAATAGGGACGAGGACTTGTTCAATCGCGGAATTATAAGACTGCCTTCAAAAAGGACAAAAGTTATCGAACAAAACGGCGCATATTTGATCTAAATCGGAAAATCCTAGCTTGGTTAATTTTATGGTCGAAATAAAGAGAAAAAAGGCTCAGAACTTTTTACTTCACCTATTATTATCAAAACAAAGATTTTTATTTGAAAATAAATCTCATTATTAACAATTTTTTTAATAAAAAATTTAGTAGACAGACGTTGTCACTCTGCAGAAATAAAAAAGGATTTTTTCGAAGATCAGCCAGATAGATAAGCTGTCCCGAACTCCCTTAATGGATACTCTATATATTTCGGGTTTTAGGACCATCATCTGGAGCATATGCAAAAGACTGTCTTTTGAATAAACTCCTGATGATGGGCTAAAAACCCGAAATATATAGAGTATCCATTAAACTAAAAATTTATTTTTATTTTATGAAACACAAAAAAATTAAAGTTTGTGTGCCAAATATTAGCTCATAATCAATGTTTAATACCTCCCGTCTAAATATTGTTTATTATTAGCTTCTGCGTTTTAAATAACACATACTGCATATTTCATTTTTATTTTTGGTGGTGAAAGTTGAAAATATCAAAGTTTCAATTAAATTAAAAAGCAAAACAAAAGTATTCTAATTCAATGAATGTCCTTAATAAATATAAAATCTTTTTAAAAAAAAGAACAAAAGTACAATGCTCTCCACTTAATTAAAAATTGTTTTGACAAATTAAAAATTAAAATCCAATTGAGAACAGTCTAATTAAAATATTAATAAGGATTTAGCTTGCTCTTGATCTCAGAATCCAGCGAAGCGTTTCTATCATTTCTCGTAAAGAATTGAGTTAAAAATATTTAGTTTTTTTTCTTTATTGTTAACGTAACATAACGAAGCTCTGTCTCTGGGATCATGCGGACGGTTTCAAGAGTAACTTTAAAGGGCCATAAAGTACCTAAAAGTATTCATACTATGGACTCAACCAAAGTAAAAAATTGTAAGATTCATTGGGGTAGAATTTTAGAAAATAACGATTTTTCCAATAAATAGCTCGGGATCACGTCTAGAGCCCGAAAAGAGCGATCTTACATTTAGGGACCAGTTTCAGGCAAAATAGTAGATGACCCTATGCTAGGGAACATCCTGGGGACCCCTCTCGAAATGTGGCTCATAAAAAAAACATAGGGTGATCTCAAACTTAACCCTTCTATCTTTAACTCCCCGAACTTGATGGGTTAACCTTTATCCTGTGGATAACAGAGTAAGGAGTTGTAGCTTGTTCACAGTGAATGAAATGGCACTCAAAGGCTTATACATTATTTCGTTCACTGTGAAACTGCCACCCACACTCTGTCCTCTGTTAGTCTCAACATCATGCTTCACCTAAAACCTACACCACTTTCCATAAGTAAAACCTGTGGATAACCCTATGTTTATTTACATTAGAAAAACATTTTATAGGTTAGAGTTTCAAATCAAAATAATTCAAAACTAATCGTTATATTATTTATTTTTATAATATTATTATTATTATTATATAATATTAAATATAGTCAAATATACCTATATACATGTATATAGAATTTTAAAATTATGTTAACACGGAACTAGATAAAACAAAAGAATTCATTTTATAGGCATATTTTTTAAAAGTAAATATCTAATAAATTAAAATTAAAAAAAATTTCAAACTAAAATCGAGAGAAAGCAGATATTTTCCTAATAAAATAGCTAATATGTTACATATTTATTTCGTAGAATGTACCATTAGATCTCGAAACGGTTGGAATCAGCATTAAATTCTGATGCCAAATCATCCCATAATTTTTACTTTATTTTTTTCTTTAAATTAGCATCAGTAATCTGAACCGCTTAAGTATTCCAACACATTTTTATATTGTCTTAACGAGAAAAACGAGATGTTTCTCCTCATTACCTTTATTATGTGAAATTGGGAGTTCTTTTACCCTTAGTTGAAGATTAAGTCCTAAAATTTAATATTCGCCTATTCAGTACATTTCAAATTTTTAAAATTGCATGATTTGTCTGTTTTGTTGTATCTATATATTTACTTTTTTACCACTTTATTTTTATATGATTAATATGACGTATTCAATTCTGTACACTAAAAGTCCCATAACTAGCGGTGTTTTTGTCACTATGACAGCGAAAAAGTTTACCCTAACTTTTCCAGCGACAAAACTGAACCTAGTTTTGAGATTCAATGTAGCCCCTGCATCATCGGTTGTCTACAGCAACACTGACATGACAACCAACATTGTAAACAATTTTATGTCAAACTTGCATTGTATGAAAATGTCGATATTTGGAGAGTCTTCGACTGGACTTGAAAAAGCTATCAACGAAAATGTGCCTCAGAATACTGTGAATTCAACTACATCAATATGGAGACTACTTTGTTGCCTTTACGTATTGATTCATTAAATTGACTTACCGAATTACACTCGCTTTTTTGGGTCGAAGTAAACCATATATTTTATAATTCGAGTTTTGTTGCTTTTGACAATTTAACGCAAAAACTACACAGAAAAATTACGAGTCGTAGGACGAGTAATTTTTTCCACGGGTAGTTTTTTTCGTTTAATAAACTTCGTTTAAAAAACTACCCGTGGAAAACATTTCACGGTCCTCGTAGTTTTTTGAGTTCGAATTGCCAGTCAACAAAATTCTCATTAAATGTCAAGTTTACTTCGGCAAAAAAAAGCTCTCGTGTAATTATAAGTGAAAAAAAATTTTGATTTGTTTTTTAAACTGATGAAAGAATACAAGACATTCATTCATTTGAATGAAATGAATACAAAACAAAATTACAATACTTTCCCCATACTTCGCATTAGATAAAGTAAAAAAATTTAAACATAATTGTTTTTTTTAATAACTAAGATCTAGGGAATTTGGCCGTTGCCATGAAATTACTTTTTGAAGTCGGTGCCAAACATATACCTTTTATGAATCGCACTCGACGGATCTTACTGAGTACATTTGGAGGGGTATGTCAGTTCACGTAGGTATAGTTTGTTTGGTACCGACTTCAAAAAGTAATTTCATGTTAGTATTTCGTCGTTTAGTTGTAACTAAATAAGATAGTAATTATTTTATACCTTTTAGTGAATTTTATTTGTTGCATTTAATTTTTTGAAGTCGGTTTTATTTTTTTCTTAAAAATTATTCGTACACATTGGTCAACACATATTAGTACTTTAATAATAAAACTTGAGTAAGATACGAGGTAGGTTTCACAAAAAAAGAAATAAAACAAAATTGAGTTTTGAATTCGATATATTTCGGGGTTAGCCCATCATCAGAGTCTAAGAAAACTGTTTTATTTCTTTTTTTGTGAAACCTACCTCGTATCTTACTCAAGTTTTATTATTATATTAAAATGTTTCACCTAGAACCAACACCGAACTCCTTAAAAGTTATATTAGTACTTTATTTACATATCAGTTGTCCTTGAGGATTTAGTTGTAAAAAGACAGAAAGGACCCTGAATATCGGTCAGAGCATTGTAAACTAAATCCCAGCAAAAAACTTCTGTAAAATTATAAAAAAAATTTAATTAGTAAACCGTTTGTCCAAAAAAATATGGTGAGTTGGTAATTTATCTTCTCTAAAATCATAAAACATATTAAAATTAAAATCTATTTATTACTTAGGGGAGGGGCGAATTTTATATGAATGAAAATAAAGTTGTTTTCATTATCTTTAACTAGAATCGGCTTGAACTGAAAATTATAAAAAATTAAAAAAATTGGAGACCCTTTTCATATAACTATACGAATTTTAATCGACCGATGAAAGCGTGATTGATTCAATAATTTCTTCCGAATGTATTCGCATATATAATTGAGAATTTCTTTTATAAAAAGTCTGCAGATAGAGTGATCCTTTTTTCATATTTTATAAGAAGCTCCATAGATAAAAAAACAAGCCCGAGCAGGTTTTAGCACGAGTTGGCCCACTCTCAGCCTCGATTATTCAAGAATTACCCATTCGTACAGAAACGATATTCTTTTTAGAGAAAGGTAATAATCTTTTAGAATTCACTAGAATTAGAATCTCTTTCATCCTTCTCAATATAATATTATGATTAACATGTCATAGCCTTACATAAAAAGAATTTATAAGTGCCATTTGCTTATGCGCCTATAAGTTATGCAACCGTTTAGCTCTGCTATAATAGTTGTAATATACCCTACAGGCATGTCCGTAAACATTTATCCAAACTAATGTATTTCTCTTTTTATTGTTAAGTGCCTGGAGCCCGAGCGATGCTCGGTAAAGTTTTTGCCTCTAAATAGCTTAAGTTTCAAATTTCAAGGCTCTGCGACTTACCGAAGACGATATGTGAATGATTAAAATATCTATTTTACGACACTCCTTATTTACACTCCCTTCCTTTATTTCAATCTGATTAAAATCTATACACGACTAATAACTCATGACACTGGATAAGTACCTACACCAATTTAAAAAAAATCGTTAGTGCCGTTTTTGAGAAATAAAAAAAACGAAAAATCTTTCATGTAAATGTCCACTTACGGTCTTCTGATTTCAAATCAAAAGCTTTCTGTACCTCTTCTAGCCTATATCTAGCTTAAGTTTCGAATTTCGTAGCTCTGAGATTTATGGTTGCGAAATTCAGGGGGGTAGATTCTTACGTACGTAAACATCAACTTCCGGTACTTCGATTTTAACCAAAATCTTGTGATACTTCTTGTAGGCTCTATATAGCTTAACTTTCAAATTTCAAGCCTCTGCGACTTACCAAAGACGAGATATGATCGATTAAAATATTTATTTTATGACATGACTAATTTACACCCCCTTCCTTTATTTCAATCGGCTTAAAAATTTGACACAACTTATAACTCATAAGACTTGATAAATACACCAATTTTCCGATTCTATATACACAAGAATCTCATTTAATAATATACGAATAAGCCCCATATGAGAAATATTCGTAAAGGCCTTTGAAACTATTTAGTCTCTAAATACATTACTCAATCCTCTCGTTTATCTTGATGACTTCAAAGGACTGTACTTCTGTCCCAATTTTTGACATTTTTCATATTTTCAAGAATCTCATGTGTGTAGAGACACCTATGTCTACAACCATACAAAAAATAATAGAAAAAAAATGCGTGAGCCTCATCCACATAAGCTCACGGGGGAAATGGAACTTTAATTTTAAAACCCACTAATAGCTCATGACAAATAAAATTTATTAAAATTAGGAAATTTAAATTATTCTTTTAAAACCCAGTAATTGTTTACGACAAATAAAATTCATTAATCAGGAATAGTAATTATTTGATTCTTATAATATTTTTTATAATCAGGAACGAGGCTTTTTGAATCACAGTAGGAAGATCGAGTCCTTATAGAATGATGGTTATTTTTCTTTTTTTCAATAAAAAATTTTCATCAGACCATTAGTTAAATATTATCTTTGTGAATTGTGATATATTAATTGTGAAATGTAATGTGATATATTGTTAAATGTTTTTATAGACTGAAGATGGCATTGAGTTAATGCCGAAACGTATCTTGTTTCAAATAAAATTAAATTATAAACCCTGATGAAAATTTTTTATTGAAAAAAAGAAAAAATAACCATCATTCTATAAGGACTCGATCTTCCTACTGTTATTCAAAAAGCCTCGTTCCTGATTATAAAAAAAATAAAGTAAAAAAATTTATTAAGATTAGCAAAAATCAAATTATTATTTTAAAATCAAGGCTTGTCTTTTATTTCCGTTCTATTAGGTAACTCCCCTTTATTGTAACAAAAAAATTCAAACAGATACGTCGCTAAAGAAGTCTCACTTCAATAATAAATCTTATTATATTAAACGAGCAATTCTTGTATATATATAATCCAATCGGTTTCTCGAAAACCGCTCTAACGATTTGGATGAAATGGTTTGTGTTGGCGATTCGATCTGTCACGGTCTCATCTTCGGCTAAGTTGTTTTTGGTGGGTTTTTTGTTAATTGAAATAATTATTCACAGGAAGTTGTCTCGATCAAAATGTATATTTTCATTTTATTCAATTTCCTTTTAATAAATAATTGGTTTTTTAATTTTAAATCCCACAATATGATCAATACAATTATTATTATATATTAAAAGTTGGGCAATTTAATTGATTGGAGAGGAGAGATCCAATCGACTTGATTGGGGAATAATGGAATTGAAATAATTATCGGAAAAGAGGTTTTTTATCTAATTAAATTTTTCCTCTTATTAAAAACAAGGACTAAATATGAATAAGGACACTCGATGGTGGAGAAGCAATCTCCGGAATCGAAGCTAAAATACAAGGTTATACATACTAATTAATGTAAAATAATTGGTTTAAGTAAAATTAATAAAAAAAATTTAATTGGATTAAAAAGTCCAACTTTAAGTCTCACAAATATTCATAATATTAAAATTTGACAAATGAATTAATTATAAAACTCGACAAATTGTTATTTAATTTAAAAAAATAATTATACGGTATTTATTTATATGCCTAAATACACATAATCTGTGGGTCACTAGAAGACTAGAAATGCAAAAACTGGGTGCCGGGTTGGGGAGGCAGGGGAGGGGTGGGGGTGGGACGGGGTGGGGAGTTTCGGGGTTGGGGGGAACGGGGTGGTCCGGATGGGTGGTGGTGGCGGGCAGGGTGTGAGTGTGGGTTCAAGGGGGGGGGATCCAGGAGGCGTGTACTATATATATAGTTTTTAACTTGAAGCAAAAAGTTTCCGAGCATCGCTCGGTGGCCAGGTACTAATAGCTAATTGAGGAGCAGAAACTCGACACCCACGTGTGTAATCCTAAACTGCGCTTTTCTAATTTTCAGCTTTCTATGTAGCTTAAATTATCTGTTGAGATCATATAATTTAAATAAATGAAATTACAGTGCATCTTATAAAAACTTAACAATCTTTCCTGCAATTTAATTATTAAAATATCGCCATGTATTTGTAATGTAAACTAGAGCGCTAAATAAACCCCAGGGGAAAAAATTATCGAAGCTACTGTATAGAAGTAATATATTTATTTTATGATATTATTTTTCATTAATATCCATGTAATCTAAATATTTTGATATAATTCGTTTAATTAGTAAAATTAACATATTCCTTTGAACATTTTAATTTAGTAATGACTATAAAAACGTTGCATTCTATGAACATAAATAGCTTTTTTTCATTAGTAATATTAAAAGATCAAAGCTTAATATGTTAATTGCTATATATTAAATATTTATTAGGCATACCCAAGCTTGGGGAAAAGTTAACATTTCTTTCTGACACGCTTATGAGTGGCTTTTTGGACACTATTGAAGACCCATTTGTTTATTTATTCCTCCCATCCCGCCAAGCTGTCAATCATGTCCATCCTGGAAACAACTAAGCCATGCGGGCGACTTTATAGAGTTCCCATTGAAAATTCAATACTTTTTATCCTAATAATGAATTCACGCAAAAAAATGCTTTTTGTACTTAAAAATATCTGAAACGTGAAGAAAAACCATTTCTAATCATGATTTTGTTTTGTCTCTCTGGTTGTCTGTCTGGATTCCGGATACCCACGATAACTCAAGAACGGAAAATCGAAGAAAGCTCGTTCTTGTGCCAAAGAGTCTGTATTTTTAATGTGGA
This sequence comes from Forficula auricularia, assembly GCA_024734495.1. NCBI lineage: Eukaryota > Metazoa > Arthropoda > Insecta > Dermaptera > Forficulidae > Forficula > Forficula auricularia. The sequence goes on along the minus strand of JALMQS010000099.1, from coordinate 1,475,569 downwards.
GGACTGATTAGATTCTGCTCTTTCTAACTTTAGACATTTAAGTTCAAAAATGTAGAAAATAAAATCAGACCAAACCAGAAATAGAAAAATATTTAAATCCAAAATCCTGAATAAAAAAAACTAAAAAAAATTGCCATTTTAATGATAAAGTAGTTATTGATTTATTTTGATTAGATAATGTAAAATTTTTAAGTAATAGATATTAATTTCATATAGGGTTATTTAAATAATTCTCAACCTTAAAAACTAAACATAGTAATTTTATACATTTTCATCTTCAATATTTAATATATTCAAGAAAATAATGGAGTTATACAATACTATATAATATTGATCTAGATTAATTTGTAACATACGCTTAGAGAAATTTCTCTAAAAAAATTACGCTCTTGCCTAGAATCGAACCGACGAACTCTTGAACCATAGTCATTGGCTCTACCGATTACTCCATTGCAAAATTAATATTTCTATCTTGATTTCCCTTACTAAAACTAGATATTTTTGATTTGGACTTTGTGTCGAGATAATATTGTATTCATTTGAACTCGAATGAAAATGAAAAAAACACCAATAGATTTTAAATTAAGAGACATTAAATATATAATAATTAACGAGGCAAATTTGAAATATAATTGTCAGCGCAGCTCCAATCGATTTTCATTAACCAGGCAAATTTGAAATTCTAATTTCTAATTTGGACTCGAATTTTGAAATGAAAGACTCCAATTCATTTTGAATTAAGAAACATTAAATATATTGATCATTATTCCTCCCCCCCCCCCCCCTCGCCACTCAAAAGTTAAAGAGGCAAAACTTTTAAGAGACGATGTATTTTCCGGTAGTTTACCGGTATACATTTGGAGTGTGGTTTTTTAAGAGGAATAAAATTTTTGGACCGAGACGCTGCCCGCCAGAATTTCAGCCAGGAGGGCCGACTTCGAAGGCGTGCCATTAAGGCGCACTATTAAGCTCGTTATTAATAATAGCCAGTATTTATGGGGTCTGATTTTTTAAGAGGGTTAAAATTTTTGCGTCTAATATTTTTATTACTTTTACCATACAGGGTATGGTCAAGTATTGAAATCGTGCATGAAAAAGTGGTATTTTTGCTTCTTTTTTTCGAAATATCTAAAAAACGGCTGAAACTATTTTGATTAAAAAAATTGGTCGAAACCATGGCAATTCGGTCTAAAAAAAAGCCCTAATAAGTGAACATTGAAAAAATTATATTTTTCGAGATAATAATTGTTTTGTCAAAATGTCTGTTAGTATATTAATTAGTCTGTGAGTTAGTTTGTTAGTCTGTGCGTTACCAAATTTTTGTGGACGAGCTAGCTTAAAAACTAATGTGAATATAAAAACCAAATTTAACACGTATTTTACGAGGTTAAGAGCTGATTAGATTTTGGTGCATACGACCCAAAATTAAGGTGGGTGGAGGGGGGGGATAAAAATTGAAAATCTAGGCCATTTGAGCAAATTCAACCAAATTTTGTATACATAATCCGTGGGCCCCCAGAAATCTAAAAATGCAAAAACTAACCTCCCAAGTGGGGGGGGGTGTAGGGTCAAAAGATGAAAATAAAGGCCCTTGTATCAAACTCAATCAAATTTTGTATACATAATCCGTGGGCCCCCAGAAGTCTAAAAATACAAAAATTAACCTAAATGTTTTTATTTTTGGCACAGGCGGCATTCATTACAGTGCTGGGCCGCATGCGGGTTGGACAGCCCTGTTCTAGAGCGAGAGTTTTAACTGAGTATGAATTTATTCAAGAGATAAAATAAGAATGAGCTGTTCATTAAAAATCAAGTTTGGGCAGCTTATCTCTTGAAGGACTTCAAAATCACATAAAAACGATTCTAGAACTAAGTAGATGTCGAAACGTTGTGCATTCTGATGTTTCTCTTATTAAAAAGGTCCAGTTAGGTGATTTGAGCTGAAACTTGTCTTGATAAACAACTCAAATGTAGAAGAACATCGAATCTGCAATTCATCCATTTAATGTTTAATGTCGCTCGACTGATTGAAAATTCAAATACATTGAACTGTTAATCGCGATGAGATACCTTTGAAGCAAATACTCTACTTATTCAAACAGCTAAACGGAGCACAATATAAGCAAAGGATGCATTTGCCGCTTTGACGTATTTACCCACGATGTCATCTAACTATATAAACTGTTATAATTGATTTAGCAAACAGCTTCAGCTATAGGTACTAAATTTGAATTATTTGTGAAAAATAAATCAATTCCATTAATATCTTAATCAGAATCGTCTTCATTATAGATAACAATTTGTTTAAAGAAGACCAGAGAACGCCTTTGTCTCCCTAAAAATCCCTCGGTCCTTTGTTAAAATAACTTGAAAAGCCTGAATGAATATTTGATTTCAGCTTCTAGAATCCCGTGTGCAGGGTGCACAATAAAACCTTTTTCAATCTCCGGATGGAATAAATGGAATGAGGTGGTTTTAGAATTTCAAATCAAAGCAAGAACGTTCTATATATATGTCTTCCTTCCCTTTTATTATTGAAATTATTATTCAAAGGCGCAATTCTCTTTACTATATATGAATTATATTAGAAAATGTTTGCTGAGTCATTATTAATACAATAATTAGAATAGAGTCTCAAACAACTATTGAGAAATATGATTATAGAATTCCGTAGAACTAGACCAGAACTATGAATGAATAATAATTTTGAATAATATATTTAATTTATATTAATTATAAAATTTACAGAGAACGTACTTAGATTTGAAACTAATTCTCCTCTAAAGTGTAATAAATACGATTGGGTACTTTTTGGAGACGGACTGATAAGTGAATTAAGTGGATATCGATGAGACAGTCCAAAAAAGAAAGAAAGATAATTTATTTCGAGGAGTGAACCGGGACCTAATATGCTGTACACCTACTTCACTTGTACTTCCAAATATTTCCAAGTTACTTCCAAATATTTCCAAAGTACTTCCAAATATTTCCAAGTGCTGCCAAGTATTTCCAGTACCCCAAATATTTCCAGAAATACTTCCAAACATTCCAAGCACTTCCAAATATTTTCAAGTTACTTCCAAATATTCCCAAGTACTTTCTATTATTTCCAAGTACTACCAAATATTTCCAAGTGCTTTCGAAATATGCGCAAGTACTACTCAAATTTTCAAGTACTTCAAGATATTTTTCGAATGCCAAAATTTCCAAGTACTTCAGGCCACTGTCAAGTACTTCCAAATTTCCAAGTACTGCCAAATGTTTCCAAGTTGCTTCGAAAATACTTCCAAAAGAGCTTGTTACACCTACTTCCAATCATGGAATCAGCCCTCGAGTTTACGCTATCTTTTTATTCATAAAACCGACGTTTCGAGGCTACTTCCTCGCTGAGGTTTTGAAAAGTCAGTGAAGGAAATCCAATGCGACATTCCCTCTCTGTCTCCTGTTTCAAGTGGCAGTAACTAACCATCATACTGTATTTCATTTTCAGCAGAATAATAATGGAGTAATAAATACACCTGACAAAACCGCGTTACGATATCTCTAATACTTTTCGAATTATTAAATTTATAAAAAATAATTTTTTTTTTCATTCATAACCAATTTTTTTTTTTATCAATGTAGCCGGCAAACACTATGAAATGTTTTTGTAGTATTTTTTTATGTGTGAATCTGTGTGTGTATTTTTTATTGTTTTATTGAACGTCAAAATTCCTTTAGCCCTTTAAATTTAAATCCTGCATAAATTAAAGCCTTAATAAATCTTATCAATTAGCCCAGTTACCTAAAGAAGAAAAGTATTTTCAATCTGTTTATCAATATTTCCAAGAAGGATATGTAAACAAAAACAGTCATTTAATATATTTTTATGGCCAAAATTCATTCAAAATCAATTTATTTCCGAAACGGTTGCTCCTATCAAAAAAATGCCAAGGAACATTTTTGTAGAGAATTTAATGTTCCTACATATTTGAATTTAACTATTTTTATCTATGACCAATATAAAACGAGATATTGTGGAAAAAATGTAATTCGTGATTTTACATTAAAAATGTAAACACAGAATTATTTCCGAGCACGGTTCTCTAGCTCTCTCAGAGGCTCACAGATTATGTTTAAAAAAATGAATGTATATGAAATATGGTGGAGTTTGGCCCAAAGGCCTAGAATTTATATTTTTGGCCCTCTTTCCATTTTGGGTGGCTATATTCAAAAAAAAATTTAAACGAAATTGTCAAAAATTACATCTTATACAACTTTGCTTCTAATAGAATTTAGTTTAGGAATTATTTGATTGATTATTTCTAGGGTGATGGACATACATACATACAGACATAGGCACAAATGCCCTTTAGTAGGATGTGATATATATAGTATATCTTTATTTACATCAAGCAAATAACACCTTATTGATTTCTCTTCACAACTATTTTACTTCGATTATATATAACCAGCTGCATCCCTGATACACCAGGCCAATATATCTATTTAGAGGTTGTAAAAGGTTATAATTTGTCAAAGTGCCTTTCGTGTATTCCCTTTAGTAATCGGACACTTTCACTGCGAACATTTACCTCGGTCTCTTTAAGCGGATTATATATGAGAGTGACGATGATGATTTTTATTATATAGGGTGGTCCAGAAAGAAATTCATTTTTGAAATAGAAAGAAAACAAAACTATTATATTTAAAAGCGTTTAATCTTATCCAATATAAAGTTTATTAAATGTAATTTTGGTTTTTTAAATTAAATCATCAAGATGACGTCGTTGGCTGTTGCAATAGTCTTCCAAACGGGCACGAAAATTTTGAAAAACTTTTAAGAGTTTTTTCAAATGGCTTCCATTTCTTGCTGATTATTCAACTTCAATTGCCGCAATGTTGTCGGATTATTAGCGTACACCTTGCTTTTAAGGTGCCGCCATAAAAAAGTCTGCTGAACTTAAATCGGGACTCCTTGGAGGCTAGGTTATGTCACCCCTCCGTGAAATCATTTTCTGAGGAAACATATCTCTTATCACTCGCATGCTAACATTCGAAGTTGCAAGAATCGCGAGGTTACAATCGAAACACATGGTTTCAGCAGGATAGAGCCACGTGTCACACTTTCAATGAGGGCATAGATATGTTTCCTCAGAAGCTGATAGCTTCCGAGGAGTCCCGATTTAAGTCCAGCAAATTTCTTTTATGGGGATACCTTAAAAGCAAGGTATACGCTAATAATGCGACAACATTGAGGCAATATTCAGGAAGAAATGGAAGCCTTCTAAAGTTTTTCAAAATTTTCGTGCCTCTTTGGAAATTGGAAGGGTGTCGTAACAGCCAACGACGTCATTTTGATGATTTAATTTTAAAAAACTAAAATTACATTTAACAAACTTTATATTGTATAAAATTAAACGCTTTTAAATATAATAGTTTTGTTTTCTTTCTATTTTGAAAAATGAATTTCTTTCTGGACCACCCTATATTTTAATTAGTTCGTTAATAATTTTTAAATAATTCCACGATCTAGGGTAGAAGAAAATTAAATAATTCTCTTGCTCAAAATTTCAAAGTTTTATTGAATATTAAACAAAAAAAAAAAAAAAAAAAAAAACAATAAAAAGCTAAAATGAACACCAATTGAATAAAAAAGTTTCATTAGATATTTTCATACTAAATATTAGGATCTGTCTGCCTACGCAAGATAAATATGAAATTAAGATTTATTTAAAAAAAAAAAATACTTCAATCTCTTAAGAGATATTTTTCAAAAAGAAGTGGATTTTTTATAATTCAATCTTTATTTGAATAAGAATATTTTCTTTGAAAAAATGATATGTTTTTTTAATAATTAGAAAAATATTCCCTACCAAATCACATCAAAAGCCAGTGGATCTAATTTATTTTTATTCTTTGACGATTTTTTTTCTCAAGATATGTTCATTAAAATCAAATTTTTTATTAAAATATAAAGACTTCAAAATATTCATGTTTCTTTAATTAAGTTTTAATGATATTATTGATGTTTTAGGGAATTTTTTTTTTATTTGAAAAAAAAAAATTAAATATACTTAAGTACATATCGAATATATTCCATGTGAAAAATAAGCCCTTAGTAATATTAAAGCTAATAGTGTATGTGACATGAATTAGTGAGACACGGGACACTTAAATAATACAATAATATTTAAAAAACAGGACTGAGGCATTTATAAACCAAATATTTTTGTTGTTAAAACTTGTGGTGAAGGTTTTAGTTTATTTTTAATATTTCTTCATCTAACTTCTTAGTCCAGGCAAATTACGATTTTAACAGGAAATAATTCCCGGTAAAGATTTTATTGCTGGAATACCTTTATTGGTACTCCAATATTACATTTAATTCTAATTGGATAATGGTAACATGAGGTTGAAGTTTTGAAAAAATGCAATTTTTTTTGCAAAAAATCGCAGTTTTTCCTTCATAAAATGAAAACCACTCATCCTAAAAACTTAATTCCTATCTCATCCCCCAGTAAACTTTGGTGACTTGAACCTTTACTTGGACCACTTTTTTTATAAACTCTTAGATTTATAGATATCCAGCATTTTTCATGACGCCTTTGAGGATTTGGATCATATCCTGTGCGGAAAATGTAGAATATCTATAAATCTAAGATTTTTATCAAAAAAGTAGTCCAAGTAAACGTTCAAGTCAATAAAATTTACTAGAGACGGAGATAGGAATCAAGTTTCTTGGATGAGTGGTTTTCATTTTATGAAGGAAAAACTGCGATTTTTTAAAATAATGGATCATTTCTTGTCATGGGAAATTAAGGATATCTATAAATCTAAGAATTTTAACAAAAAAGTGGTCCAAGTAAAGGTTCATGTCAACAAAAATTCCTAGAGAATTTGATAGGAATCAGGTATCTAGGATAAGTGGTTTTAATTTTATGAAGGAAACACTGCGATTTTTTGCAAAAAATTGCATTTTTTCAAAACCTCAACCTCTTGTTACCATTATCCAATTTCAATGAAACTTTATTTAAATTGTAGCAAATTTAATCTAGTTTAAAAATGTATAGACTCGTCTTTGTCGAAAACGTGTTCCTTCATGGTCAAAATGGGGAAAAATCGAAAAAAGTATGAGTTTTAGGGATATTCAAAAGTGATCCCAAAGGTTGTTTTTTGACAGGCGCTAGTACCGGTTCTACTGAATTTAAATAGATGAAATTTTTATCATTTTACAAGTAATTTAAAGAGCTTTAATTTATTTAATGGATATCTTTTAGATTTGATATGCCGTTTTAGAGTTATTCAAGAAAAACTGAAAAACCGAAATTTTCTCATTTTGAGGTGCGTAGAAAAATTTTCACAACACAGATTTGGAAGAAAAACTTAGGGTAGTAATATTGGAGTACCAATAAAGGTATTTCAGCAATAAAATCTTTACCAGGAATTATTTCCTGTTTATTCCATTTTTCACGTAATTTGCATAAAATCAAATAAGAATCAAGTTTCTAGGATGAGTGGTTTTCATTTTATGAATGAAAAATTGCATTTTTTTCAATACTTCAACCTCGTTGCGTCACCGGATATCATTATTCAATTAAGATGAAACTTTATTGAAATTCTAGTAAATTTAATCTAGATTTAAAAATGTATAGAGTAGGTTTTGTCGAAAACATGCTCATTCGTTGTCAAAATGGGAAAAATTGAAAAAAGTGCGAGTTTTTGGGAAATTCAAAAATGGATTCCGGGGAGTTTTTTTTGAAATTCGAACTACTGGACCAATTTTCTATTTTTTTAATCGGCGCGAAATTTTTTTCTCTTTCATTTACTATAGAACGGTTATTAACAAAATATGAACTTTTTTCGAGTTATAAGCGAAAAACTGGAAAAAGTCCTAAAATTTCGAGGTTTTTCAGCCATACAAAAGTTATCCACCACACTTTCGAGGTCGCAAACTTAGATTTGGCATACCCACACCATACCAAACGATTCTAAAAAAATATTACCCGCAATTAATGTAAGCTTTAATTCCTCTATTTACTGAGGCTACTTGGTAAAGGTTGTAAAAGAGATATTTCAATTAAATACTCTTTACTTAAATTTAAAGTATAGATTAAATACATATAAGAATGGTCAGAAACATAGTATTTTTTTTAAGGCTTTTGAGTGGTTGGCCCTCTTGGGACACCAAGTCAATGAAAATCCTGAAAATCAAATCCTTGGTTGCTAGTGACTCAATTGAGATGAAAGTTTATCAAATCACATACAAATCATATAATGTCTTTGTATAATAATTAATTATTTGTATGTTATATAATTTAAGTAAAATGCACTGGCTTTATCTCAAATACTCTTTCTAGAATTCAAATCAAAATATAAATATACATAACTATATAGTATTCCTTAATTTCCATCATTTTAATTCCTCCCTTTAAGCTGTCTATTTAACATTCTATAAATGGATATATATATTGATATAACTTGTCGACCTTCGCCAATTAAAAGGTTAATTTAAACTCTAAATAAAAGAAACAAAATGTCATCGGGAGATATAAATAAACTTAGTGACCAGTTTTAAACCCTTTAATGATTTTGTGGGGGAGAGGGGTGTTCAAAAGGCCTTTTAAGGATATATCAAAGGTGATAAATAAAACCAAATTAATGATTATATATATTAAGTTGAGTTAGTGAATTACCATGAAATCACTAAATGAATGTTCTTTTTTGAAAGCGATTAGCACGTTAAATAAACTGCAACGGATCGTTGCTAAACTTTATCCAAATTCATTTGAAATATCAATATTTTTATTCCTTTATTATTAATCATATATCATAGCCTATTTGCTGTCCATGTTTAAAATAAAATAAAGAATTTAAAAAAAGTACTATCTTACTCTAGAGTAAAGTACTTTAAAATATAATTTTACTAAAAACTTTATTTAACCTTTTTGTGGTCCCCAAGGTACTTAATTAGGATATTAAATTTCATCAAAATTGGTTAAGTCATTTCAAGATATTTAGAAAAAACTAAAAAAGTACTGAAATAAAGTACTAATGTTTGCGGGCCGATATGTACCAAAAACTAATCAGCGCTTCATTTTGTTAAACTAATGGTAGCTTTTCAATTTCGTTTCAATCGGTGAAACGGTGTAGAAAAAATCATGGACGAAAAAAAAACGATAATATCCATCCATCCATCCATCCGCACGAACTTCCTAAAAAAATCGCACTTTTTGGCCTCTCGACGAGACCCCATGTAATTTTTGGCAAAACTATGAGATGCTAAAATTCAACCTAATTGAATACTACAATTTGTGACTTTAATTGAGACCATATGGAACGGAACCCGTAGTCTTTACCTGAGGACCGTTTGAAGTCGCGCTTGCCGCGAGACCGATTACAATACTTTCCCCATGCTTCGCATTGGATAAAGTAAATAGGCAAACTTTACATTTTAAGATTCATAAGTACCTATGATGTAATGATAATATAATTAACATTTTTAATTGAAAATATTTTGTTTTGTTGAGAGTAGCAGATTGTTAGTTCATAAAGAGAATTCAATGAGGTTGTCCTCTGCTTGACCCAAATAAACATACAAGTATATATGTTGCAGTAAAAACGCGTTTTTCAGTAAGAACGGGTTCCTACTAGTTAAAAAGGGTTTCACTGAATACCTTTGTGACAACTAGAGTTTACTGATGTTGGTTGAGTTTGGTCCAAAAGTCTAATATCTTCATTTTTGACCTTCTGCCTCATTTTAAGTGTTTGTTTTCAAAAAATTTTAAACGAAAATGTGAAAAATTAACTTTGCTTCTAATTATTTTGATTATTTATCTCCATCGATTAAATTAATAAAGTTGTTGTAGGGAAATAAGGACAATAGCTTATGCAAATAATTTTTATTTTTTGCAAACGTTTCTTCTAATGAAGATGTAATTTTTGATATTTTCGTTTAAAAAATTTTGAAAATAAAAGCGGACCAAACTAAAACAACATCAGTAAATTCTAAGTTCTAATTGCCACAAAGATATTCAATGAAACGAATTTTAACTAGTAAGAATCCGTTTTACTAAAACTGGTTTTTACTGCAACATATATACAAAATAAGTATAATTTATTTGTTTGAGACTACTGTTTCAAAGGTTTTACTTTCATCATTAGTCTTTTTAATTAGAAATATTTTATCTGTTATTTCTCATTTAAAGCGAAAACGAAATTAAATCAAGAATTGCCCAAGCAAAAATGGGGTTTAATTCAAAACAAAAACTGCTATGCTCCTCTTCAATCAGCTTAGAAAACAGGATGATGCTATTGAAGACATATGTATATGGAGCATGTACGGATGGGAAACCTGGACAATTAGAGAAGCGGAGAGAAAGAGATTAGAGGCTTTCGAAATATCGTGATACAGAAGAATATCAAATGGATGGATAAAATTACAATTGAACAAGTTCTTGGAAGAATCGGAGAAAGAAGAACCTTGTGGAAGAATCTGAGGAAAAGAAGAGGTCAGATGATGGGGCACACACTGAGACATGGGGGACTGCTTAGGGATAACTTGGAGGGGGAGGTGGGAAATAAAAGGAGATGGGGAAAGCCCAGATTAGAATTTCAACCAAATAATTGGGGATATGGGAGGCCAGACATTTAGAGAGGTCAAACAGCTGCCGGGGGACAGAGTCGAGTGGAGACGGGTGGTTGCGTCAAACCGGTCTTAGGACTGTATACTCAATGATGATGATTTCTCATGCGGTTAATTACCCGAATGGATATATAGAAAATTCGTTTTGTTGTTATAGCAAGGAAGCCACATAAACGAACTAATATATATCAAGCAGAAGACAGCCTCATTGATTTCTCTGTATTAACATTTTTCTAGTTATTTAATCGATTTAATAAAAGAATATAATCCTATTTTATTCAAATATATTAAGAAATATTTTTTATTACAAATATTTTATTGGTCATCTTCTGCTATATAATTTTTAAAGAGTATAGCAGTTGCTTTTCCTAGAGAAAAAAGAGGGTCGCAAATCCCACTCTCTCCCTTTAGGCCTTACCAAAAAATCACAATGGGACGTGAATGCCTTCATTCCAACACGAACTGAATTTGGAATGCTGTGGGAGATAAATTTAACCGAATTTATCGCGCGGAGGATTTACCACTGCTCGAAGCCCCTAAAACCTTGGTAAATTGGATATTGAATTGTATCTAAGTTTCTGAGATTGGCTCGTGATCCCGGCTTCTTTTCCTTCTGCTCTGTTCTTTTCACGATTGAGGGCCAGCCCATACAGGCCTTTAGGGGATCCACCTTCTGGTGTATCTCCTTCTCTCATCAATATCATTAAAAAAAAAAAAAAAAATAAGGCCAACAGCGCACATTATTATTATTATTATTTCCGTATTATTTGAAAGGTAATATGGAAAATAAGGACAAGTTTTTATGTGTGACTTTTTCATTTATCAGCCAACGTCTCGTCAACTTTGCCGACTACTTCAGGGCTTCTACAATTATAAGAACATTATTAATAATATCAATTTACAAGAGTACATTGTAATCTCAGAACAAACATGTATCAAATATTTTTTACCCACCAAATATAATTGTAAAACCCCTGAAGAAGTCGGCAAAGTCGACGAAACGTTGACTGATAAATAAAAAAGTCCCACATAAAAACTTGACCTTATTTTCCTATTATAAACTTTCAAATTAGCACACATTATATTGGCCATCATCTTCCTCAGAACAAACAAGGCTATTTTTCTTAACTTAACATTCTAGATCTATGTATATAACATTATTGGTAATGGTATGATAGGTATATATGGTATTAATTATGTAAATGAAAATCCACTAATTTTGACTTTCAGCCTAAACTCATGTTTTATTCTTTAATCATCGATCAATTTGCTAATCTGCGAATCCGCGTTCGGGTGATGAGCTGATGAATATTTCAGATTTCAGTTTGTGGAGAGACTGTATAAAAGGAAAAATCAATGTTTGGAAACATGTTGGACGTCCGGATTGAGTTAAATGTCAATATTAGGATTGTTCTATTTGATGCCCATCAAAATAAAATAAATATAATTTTGTAAGAATCTTAGGTAAGATGAATCATCATCATCATCGGAAATAAAGACCTAAGACTGTTTTGATGCCATCCTATCTAACTCTATTCCGCATGCTTACTCTTTTGCTTCTCTATAAGTCCCACATCTCATAATTATGTGAGGAATACAGTATACTACAATCTGGGTCCTTTCTCCTTGTCCTAACCTGTGCCCTTTCTTTTCGGTTTTTCTTTTCTTCGGATTCTTCCACAGTTTCTTTTTTCTCTAATTTTTTTCAAGAACTTTCTTGATTGTAATACTTATCTACTCATTTAATTTTTTACATTACACCACATTTCGAAGACATCTATTTTTTATGTCTCTCCAATTGCCCAAGTTTCACATTCGAACATGGTCGCATATCTTCTGCAACATTTTTCTATTTTCTAAGCTGATTGTGGAGGAGCATAACAATTTATGTTTTAAATTAAATTCTACTTTAGTTTGGGGAAATTATATATTTATTGTTAGGGTTCGTGGCTGTGATGAAACTGTACTAGATGATGGAGGAGGTATCAGCCAAAGATGGAATCACTGGGTTCAATAAAACACCTTTAATAAGACGTTTCGGCCTGCATTTTATTTGTCCATCTTCAGTCAATTTGCCTAAAAATTTTTTTTACATATAGATGTTAATTGATATATTTTTTATACAAAATTATAAGTTGACCAAGTTGGTTGTTGGTCAACTTAAAATTTTGTATAAAAAATATATCAATTAACATCCATTTGTAAAAAAAAATTTTAGCCAAATTGACTGAAGATGGACAAATAAAATTCAGGTCGAAACGTCTTATTAAAGGTGTTTTTGAACCCAGTGATTCCATCTTTGGCTGATACCTCCTCCTTCATCTACTACAATTATATATTTAACCAGCTGCAAATCCCGCCTTCGGTGGGCTTCTTGCAGGCTCGCGGGGCGCGAACCGTCCTTCAAAATTACTCCGCGAGTCTACGGTAAATAGAGTATATAGGCGGAGGAGCCATAAGTGGGAGGAACAGGACAAACCAAGAGGCTGCTTACTGCTTTATTATATAGTATTGATTTCTTTTTGGCTCTTTCCGTTTCACGTGATTTTATTTCCAGATAACTGAAATCTTTAACCTCTTCCAAATTATATGAATAAACATAAGAAAAAAAAATTACATTTAAAATTAAATTAAATTTTACGAGTAATATGAGGACTATTGACTGGTTATTTGTTTTAATAAAAGATAATTTATATTATCTTTTTATTCATAAACCGACGTTTGTTTTAATCTTAGTTTTAAATCTAAATTTTTTAGGTCAAACAAAAAATAGCCATAACATTAAAATTTGCAAAGAGCTTTCTGAGTCTTTAAAAAAAATCCCTTTTTCCTCTAATTCTACAATGGTCTTTCATATTAATCAAATCCGGCTATATTTGCTTAGACATTTATCAACATTGATATGTAGGAATGTAAAAAAAAAAAAAAAAAAAAAAAAACTCAACACCTGAGAATAAAAAAAGAATGAATTGCGCTCAGTCACTAATCAATTTTCAAGTGGAAAATTAAAAATAAATTAATTAATAACTGTTCCCAAAACAGAAATCTCTATTTTTTCCTCTCATTTTTTGTGGTAAAATTTTAATTAAATCCCTTGATGATTTTAATTCATCTGTGAACATAAAAATGTTCAATAAAAAAAAAAAAGAGGAGAAGGAAAAATACAAATTACAAATGAATGGCAACTGAACAAATGGAACTGAGGGGGGGTCAAAGGGGACATAGGCGGGTGTAAAGGGTAAAGAACGGAAGAACGAACGGTGGCGGAAATTAAAATTACTTCGCAATGTTACTCAGCAAAATAAAAATAAAGTGAATCTCCCATTGACCAGTACGATGAGAGGGTGGGACATGAAACGAAAAAAAAAATACTTTACCAGATGAGACACTGTAATTTAAAATGAAAGCGACGGAGCTAGAAAGACAAGCGGATTTTATTGTGCTTTTTAGGAACAAAAGCAATTTAAATTGTTCTTTTTGATATCAATATGTACGATGTAAAGTAAAACAAAAAATATCAACTAGAGGTTGACGGGTGGTGACAAAAAAGACTTGTTAAAAGCTTTGTACGATAAAGGAAAAAATTACATTAAGAGATTGGATGCGAAAACTGAATATATGTTTAAGCTTGTAAGGTGTTAGAATAAAACAAACTGTGTAGTATCACTACAAAGTAAGAATTTTTTAATAATAATTAATTCCAAATATTTCGAAACCATATGACCAGCTTTTATTCGAATGTACTATTCATTTTAGTAAAATGTACTGTAATCAGCGGCGTAGTCAAGGGCGGGGTTTTGGGTGTCAGAACCCCCCAGATCAGGGCTCATGGGTTGAGTAACGGCAACGACAAACCGTTTATTATGGCAAACTAACCGTAATTAAATATGTTTAATCAAGAATTATGTTCTTTTTTAATTTCCTGAAATACCTTTTTAGTACAGTTAAATTGTTCTCTAAGGGCCCCGCGCGGGAAAGTTTTGGGGTAGTTTTGATTTCTTGATCCTATATGTTTTTTGATGTGCTGAATCCGAATTTGAGGCTTGCTAACAAAATTTCGTGACGGAACATTGTCAAAAATGCAAAAAACAGTAAAATCTCTCTAGTTAAAGCCGCAACAAGTAATTTCTTTTGTAGATTTTTGTCTGAATTTTAATGAAGCCAATTGAATATTTTCTCTCTATATAACGAGTATCGTTTTGGTCCGAGTGCAAAGCCCATTTCTAGAATAATAGAAATTAAGAAATCAATCTCCGTTAGTGTGAAACAGGTCTATTCTTGTAAGTGGCATCCCCTTTCAAGTCCAGGCCTGTTTCAGGCATCCTTGCAATACACCGTAGATCTAAAGAAAGAGAGATGATTCTTTCCGCGCTCTTTTTAGTTATTTTCATCGATCAGATTCTAATGAAAGAATCGCCCATCGCACATTAAATAATAAAAAAGTATAAACTATTTCAAGACTCGGTATACGAGACCTGCCCTAATAATTATTAATAAACTTAAATATAAATTATTCATTTAGGACTATACTATAACATTCTCTTTAAAATCTCAATAGAATAATTCAAAAAATATCTTCTGCATTTTGAACCAGATATTCCAAAATCTAATCAGCATACCAGGGCTCTTTCTAAAATAAGAAGAAATGGAAAATCTCCCCAAAAGTTTTTTAAGAATAAAGGCAGAATTTCAATTTTGAAAGTGAACAAATATATCAAGATTTTCGAAAAAATAATCACAATTTTGGCATATTCTTATGGAACTGCAATCAGAAATTGAACTGAAAGAAAAATTTTAAAATGTCTCTTTATCTGGGGGTACGGCAGTGCCCCAGCCAAGTTCGATTCGAGCGGGGATGTGTGCACTGCCAGACTACCCTTTACAGGAAACAACTCAGGCCATTTTGACGCCTCTGTAACTTTGTAATGGAAACCTCTACATGGCTGAAATTTTTTTCCAGAATACTGGTCCATAAGCTTAACTAAATTACAAAATTTCATATTTCTACTGTTTATACCATCCAAGTTACAAGAAGCCAAAGATAGGCTTTTTCGTCACTCACTCACTCACTGACTCACTCATCAAAATTCTAGAGTACTTCCGCTAACCCTAGAATGCTGAAATTTGGCAGGCAGGTAGAGTTTGGGGTACAATTAATGGTAAAAATCCAAAAATCGAAACTTTCCCTTCTTCAAGACCTAAAATGAAGGGGTGAAAGTTATAGACTTAATTAACATATACTAAAAATTCAATGAACCTAGAATGCTGAAATTTGGCATACTGGTATAGCTTGACACATTAATAAAGGAGGAAATTGAAAAATCGAAACTTTTCCTTCTTCAGGGCCCGAAATGAAGGGGTCAAATTTATAGGATAAATCCAACTTACAAAAAGAAGTGAAATCTCAACAAAAACACTTGTGTAAAAAAAGGCCAAGTTCGATTAATAAAATCCGTTTGCCAAAAAAAGTAGTGAGATCCAATGTGCTGCCAAGTTCAACATCATCAATTTATTAAATGAGTCGAGAATATATTAGTAACTTCAATTAAAACGCATGTTTTTCATTTCACATGTCCCTCTATATTTTTTATTGATTTCACATTTTTAGTTGAAATTATTTTCATAAAACTTGGCTTTTACGCATTATTATGTATGTCACGAATTACTAGTTACCATATCATGGGATCTTAATAAGAGGGGAGTGGTGGAGGCCCTATCAAACAATAATAATAATAATTTAATGCGTAAAAGCCAAAGTTTTAGGAAAATAATTTCAACTAAAAATGTGAAATCAATAAAAAATATAGAGTGACATGTGAAATGAAAAACATGCGTTTTAATTGAAGTTACTAATATATTCTCCACTCATTTAATAAATTGATGATGTTGAACTTGGCACACTTAGATCTCACTACTTTTTTTGGCAAACGGATTTTATTATTCGAACTTGGCTTTTTTTTACACAAGTGTTTTTGTTGAGATTAGAATTATACAAAAATTATCTAACCAGAAAAAAATACTCCAGGCTTCACAATATTTATTCCCTTTTTAGAAATATGTAATTAGATACGTACGCAAAGCTATTTTCAAGAATTAAATTCACTAAAAACAAAATTATAAGCTCAACCATCAGATAAAAAAATAATGAAATTTCGAATATTTAAAAATTATTCTTCATCTCATATTTCCATTTACTAAAATATTCGTATTTATTAGTACAGTAATTAAAATTTTTTAAGTGCTAATTGATTTAAAAACAAAAGAAAGATTGTTATGCTATGCCATTTTTGCTACTTTGTCATGATGAATATCATTATTCTATGTACATTATTAACTTTCTTTTATGATTAACAAATATCATTAGAATTAATAATTTGAAAGTTTATATTGGGAAAATAAGGACAAGTTTTTTATGTGTGACTTTTTTATTTATCCACCAACGTTTCGTCGACTTTGCCGACTTCTTCAGGGCTTCAAATAGTCATGTCACACATTCGAATGTGTGACATGACTATTTAAAGCCCTGAAGAAGTCGGCAAAAGTCGACGAAGCGTTGGTGAATAAATAAAAAAGTCACACATAAAAAACTTGTCATTCTTATTCCCAATATAAACTTTCAAATTATAAATTAAATTATGGACGGAAATGATAGTAATTTAGAATTAATATATATCTGCGGCCCGAGACAATTTTATTTCTTCAAATGTGGCCAAAAGGACACCCCTGCGCTAGAACATTGTTTCCTAACCTTTTCATTTTTGTCACCCTATGACCAAGCAAAGCTATGTGTCTTTACCACTTGTTGAAAAAAATATAAGAAAATAAATACGATTATTGACTATATTTACATTTACTCAATGTTCTCTGAGTTTCAATCTGTAGAACTTTGATGGTGTAATTATTATTTAAATATGAAAATTACTAAGTCTATGACAACAAAAACAAATATAGCTACTTTGAAAACTAAAAATTTGTTTGCGCAATTATATTAATTAGTCTGATTATTCCCTTCAAATGGCTGTTATACCCCCTGAGGGTAATTACCCCTAGGTTTGGAACTTTAGAGGCTCTAAAACCGACGCTGGCTGAGATCTAAACATAGGGAAGAACTTGTTAGGGTCTATGCCAGCTACTTTTAACTTCACATGCCTGCTGGGCGTACCGAGTAATGTATTCATACACTGCCGACAAGTTTCAGTGAACTTCTTTCACCCTCCTCAGGGCGAGTACTCCAACAAATTAATATTCACACTATATTGTCCAGAAACTTGAGCTGCGTAAATTATTATTCATACATTCACACTCAAAAGAGTTTCTTAAAACAACAGTGCTTTCATCACCCACTTAGCTTACCATACATGGTATGTAAAATTCAATTAAATAAGCTGACGTGTTTTGGTGTGGCCATCTACTTGACTTTACCATACAACTTCTGGCCCCTAAAATTATTTATAATCCATGTAGGGGAGTTGGTTTCTTTTGCATTTTTATGCCTACTGGGGTCCACTGATTATGTACTACAAAATTTGGTTGAGTTTGAAGTAAATGGCCAAGAGTTTTACATTTTTTACCCTACACCCCCCCCCCCCCCCCCCCCTTATGATTTCGAACCTTCACTTTCATTGACTTTTCGTTACCCTGAAGAAGGAGAGAATAAATCTCCGAAACGTCGGTTTAACGAATAAATGTAAAATAATAAAACCATTATAGTCTTAATTTTTACAACTACCGTGGACTGTCTTCATCAACATCCAATTGTTTAATACATCTTTAGCCCTAAGGCAAAAGCCTCTCCTCCTACCGGCTCGGACCAGTGGTTACTAATTGCTCACCAAATTCCTAATCGATCCTGGTCATTATTCTACGTGTTACCAGGCACAAACGGTATAATCCGTACGGCCCTCCATCATTATCGATTTCAACTGTATTTACTCCCGGTAAATATTATTCTTTTTCAGACTCAAGCCGGTCATATAAATTCCAAAACTCACACGGTGTGTTTTCCATTATCACGAGTGTTATAAACTATTTGTAAACTTATTGAAACTTACATCTAAATAAAAATAAAAAACATTTTAAAAAGGATTGATTCATCAAAATTATAACTACATTATCATTTTCGAAGTAAATCGTCTCACCAAGTTCCAGAGCCTACCTATCCCAAAAAGTCTAAAACCCCAAAAAAACTTGCTATCCAGACATTTCAAACAACCAGCTCTACCGAAACAAAAACAAAAGTCGTCGACCTGTTCGGCAAAATCAATCGCCTTTTTAAAAAGGGATTTTTCGGCCGGAAAACAACTGACTTATATACATCAAGAGAAGAAATGCGGTATTTTTCTCGAGGTGCAATTTGCAGCCAGAGGGCGAAACCCGAAGGCTACAAAGTAGCTCTCCGGGGATAAATAGCAGTCTCTCCTGAGTTGTATATACTATTTTTTTCACGACCTCATATTTAAAACGAATATTCAATTGAAATATTGACACATTAATTTTTCACAATCAAATTAAGTACCTATATAGTTGCCTGCGTATTCCTTGTTTTTCTTTTGTTTGTTGCTATAACAACAAGTGCATTTGTTACCATTTGTATTAACATAATTATTTCCCACGGGAAATAATGTATATTAGCTGTCCTAGGAAATAATGTGACATTTCTATCCCTACTTTGATGTCATAGAAACTTCTTCTACACCCTGTCGTGAAAAAAAGATATTTTATTTATTAGATAAATTATGTTTACTCATATATAGCGTTGACTTTTGTTGATTTTTTTCGTTTAATACTTATTTCCGATTGAATACCACTAAAGTTCACTAATAAAGAGAGTTTTTCGATAAAGAAATAAAAACCGATTCGATACATTTATTTATTTATAAAATGGATTGACATTGGTAAATTTCACAGAGCCATTAATTCCAATCACTCGGATAAAGCAATCTATTAAATATGAATCAACAAAATGGGAAAGATATAACAAATTGGAATAAAGATCAAAATGTAAATAAAATAAATCATATTTGATGACGAATCGAAAGAAAATATTTATTCAGAAAAAAATAAAGGATAGATCTTTTCATCTATTATTCTTGAAACTGAAAAACAAATTTTTATAATAATTTTCACTATTTCTTTAGGTATTCCTTAAATATGAAATTTTGTAAATATCTCCTTCGAGGAGCCTACTAAGTCACTTCGAAAGTGCACCCCCCTCAGTTCTAACCTTGCAATCTTTGATTTAAAAATCCTTAAAAATGTATTAGAATGAATAATATTGATTAATAATTAAAAAATTATTTTGTTTAGATTATAAGAGAATAAGGAGACTGTTTATTGAAAACGGTCTTTAATTAACCGACCTTTCATCTTTCTTCAGGATAATTGTAATGCGTATTCAGTTATTTTATTTTCATATGCAATCCACATAGAGTCGCTTCTATTATTAAAATCATATGGTTTATAAGACAGTTTTAACTATTAATTAGTAGCCATAAAAAATATAATGGTATGTTGTTTTTTTTTAATTTTTGACACCTAAACTCCTTTTTCTACTATTTATTTGTCTCGGTTAACACGGAATCGCATAATACGTTATTTTTCATTAAGCTAACAACCGTGTTATACCGCGTTACCTATATTTACTAGTCTCTCAATGTTGTCATGGCGTCTGTTTTTGGATAATAACAGAATGAGTCCAATATGAAATAAATAAATAATCTTATTTCATTGGATGTTGATGAAGGCAGTCCACGGTGGTTGTAAAAATAAGACTATAATGGTGAGTATTTGCTGGGATGGCATAATTAATAATTTAAATCTCATGTGACGAGATTTAATTTAAAAAAATAATATGTAAATAAATTAATGACGTTTTCGAACTTCTGTTTTTACAAAAAAGAAAAAAAAAAGAACTTTGTATATAATTTTTAAAAGATTTTGGGACTGATGATGAACATATTTATAAATGATGTAAATAATTTGTATAATATGAGAAAAAAAAACAAAAAAAAAAACAAATCAACAACTATACATGCGCAATGATATTCTGCGCATCTAGTGATTGGTGGGGACATTTTTATACATTCATTCATTTATATATATCTCATTAACACATAATCATCAGTTGCTTTTTTCTATTGGAGATGAAAAAATTTTATAATGTTTTTTTGGCATTGTCAAAGGAGACAGGAAGTAATTTATGACTTGAACTGCTTTCATTTACTTTTTGTTGCAAGTAGATTTATGATTATTATTTTTATTTTCTGTATATTATTATATTTTGTTTTTTATATTATGAATGACATGCGAAAATTCCCAATACTAATTGATGTTCGTCTTCCCCTCAATTATATAGACCCTGAAGAAGGAGAGAATAAATCTCCGAAACGTCGATTTTAACAAATAAATGTAAAACAATAAAACCATTATAGTCTTATTTTTTACAACCACCGTGGACTACCTTCATCAACATCCAATTACATATTTAGTCCCTCTCCTAAAGAAAAACGCTATCAATCTTATTTCAATTTGTTTTCTTTTTTGATTAAAATTGAAAATATTTTTTATAAATCGTTTGGAGCATTTTCTAATATACGGATGTGAAACATTGTAGAGGCAGATAAAAGATTAGAGGTCTTTGAAATGTGGTAATACAGAAGAATGTTACAGATTAGATTAAATGGATGGATAGAATTACAAAAGAAGGCTCTTGTAAAAATTAGAGAAAATAGAACACTGTGGAATAATCTCAAGAAGAAGACGAATTCTAAATGATATTTAGAGACCCATATTGGAGATGCATTGGAAGTAGAACATGCTCGAAACCAAGGAAACATGAGACGGATTCTTGTTTAAATGACGTAGTATATTTATTTATTAATATATTTATTAATATATACACAGGCAGAAAGCCCAATTTTAATCAATTTATACAATAGAGTAGTGAGAAAAAAAATGTTTAACAATAATTTTAAATATTAACACAATACAAATACGAAAAAAACAACTATAAAATATACATTCAGATACAGATACAAATATAATCACAAATATGAATGCAAATCTAGATATGAATGTAGATATAAATACATATACGATTAATATGAGTACAGAATTTAAAACTGAATTAGAAAAGAAATTCAAAGGATCCTATATTAAATAAAATTAGAGAAGAATGCGGTTCCAACATGTAAACCACCACATAAACTTCGGATTCTACAAAATATTTCATTGTATTTATTCAATAGATGCCTTTTAAAATCATTAACATCAATTATGTCATTTACGAAGTTACGTACACATAATTAATTTTTACCTGGGCCAAATTTAAATCCAACTTCAAAATAAAAATACTATTAAGTTTTAATTGAAAAGTTTTTGTTTTGCCGAGAGTAGCAGAGTTGTTGATTCACAAAGAGAAACAAAGAGGGTTGTCCTCTGCTTGATGCAAATAAGCATACACACATATATATATATATATCGAGGAATGATATTTTATTTAGTTCCTAGCCAGCAGTGACGAAGGAACACCAAGTTTTTCAATATCCATATGATATTGACTCCATGAAAAACATTTATAATTGAAGAAAAGACTGATGATGAAGACCAAGTCTTCGAAACTATAGTCTCAAACAAATAAATAATATATATACATATATATCTGTCTCGATATATATATATGTGTATGTTTATTTGCATCAAGCAGAGGACAACCTCACTTGTTTCTCTTTGTGTATTAAGTTTTATTTTGCAAAACATTCGTTTGCCTTTTTATACTAGAAAAGATAAAATAATTTCAAAGGAACGTTAATTAGATATTTGGATCTTATTTTTTGCAAGTGACTCTATACTAACAATGTTCCATTAAATATTATAGTTTTAGGAAATATTAACATAAAAATAAATAAATAAGAAAACTTACCAGGCATGCCTTGCTGCGAATCAGAGACTGGGGTAGCACCAGCTCGTGGTTACCAATGCACGTCCAGCCTCTTGACTGTCTGCGAAAAGAATAAAATAAATAATAATTTTTCTCTGAAAATACCCGTTAGATTGGTCATTCTTATAATCACTCGCTCGTCCGAGTAGAAAAAATTCATATGAAAAGTTCACCTAATCAGTTTCTATGAATTTAAATAATCGCTATTTAGGTTTATTTTCATTTATTTGAAAGAGATATATTTTCAATGAATATTTGCAATCAACTAAAGACAATTACTAGAACATAAGAAATTATCTTATCAAATTTAAGATATGAACGGCTTTGATATTAAATTTGGGGCTTCAAGTTGGAAGAAAAAGAAAAATGCATGTAAAAATAAATAATAGCTGATCGAGTTAGTGAAAATAATATGTATTTTATATTTAGAAAAAAAAATAATTAATATGTAGAAAATTTTTTAATAATTTTTCAATATATTAAAAGAATAAATATAATATTTTATTCTGCATTTTTAAAGCTAAAGTTCTGAACCAAGTCCAAAATCACCGCTTTGAAAATACAAACATTTTGACAGCTGAGCAAGCTTTCTACCCTCCGGGTGGGGGTAGAGGAAGGGAGGGGGGTCATAATCTAGACAAACAATCACAGAAAAATATTGATTTAAATTGATTATTCTCTATATTTCAGACATTTTTAAGCATAATAATAAAAAAAAATACTACTACTACTGTTTTTTGTTTTGTTTTGTAATTTTAAAACCCACTAATAGTTCATTACAAATATTATTATTATATGTATATTGAAATTAGGAAATTTAATTGGAAAAAGATTTATGGGATGAATGACCAATCGACTTTGATTGGGGAATAATGGAATTGAAATAATTATCGGAAAAGAGGTTTTTTTATCTAATTAGATTTTTCCTCTTATTAAAAACAAGGACTAAAGATGAATAAGGACACTCGATGGTGGAGAAGTAATCTCGGAATCGAAGCAAAAAATACAATGTATACATTAATTAATGTAAAATAATTGGTTTAATAAAATTTATAGGAAATTTAATTTTGTGAGAAAGAATTATGGAAATGGAATAATTATCGGAAAAGAGGTTTTTTATTTAATTAGTTTTTTCCTCTTATTAAAAACAAGGACTAAAAAGATGATCAAGGACAGTCGATGGTGGAGAAGTGATCTTCGGAATCGAAGCTCAAATACAATGTATACATTAATTAATGTAAAATAATTGGTTTAATAAAATTTATAGGAAATTTAATTAATTAGAAATATTTTGCATCGAAGTCGGAATGGAAAATTTCAATGCTGAATTTTGTTGCAAAGGCATGCCTAAAGATAATAAAAATCACAAATTTCGAATAAAATAAATTATTAGTAGATCATTTCCATCCTCTTAAAAAATCCGACTATTCGGAGGATCGACCCTCTTTTTCAGGACATAAATGGTCAACGTAGGAACCTACCTGTTTATTAATACTAATTTTAATTGCATTTAATTTCAAAACTTTGTGCATAGCGATCCCTTGATGATGGGAGGAGTGGGTCAAAATGTTGAAAAAAACAAATAAATTAAATTTTATTTCAATTTTATTCAATTCTGGGATTAAATAAAATTCGAGCTTTTTACCTGAATTCAAAATCTAAAATAATATTAATATATTGCTTTTAACTAAAGCCAGGTACTACCTACGTAAAGAATAGTCTAAGAAAGCTGTCCGCCTGTATCTATGCAACCGAAAGACACCTCTGGATCGTACTAGCCTACCCTACAGGCGTCCTTGTTAAATGAATATTTTTCATAATGTTTAAAATTTGACGGCCATCTCCCATGAGCTCATTTCCTATTTTTCTAATTAGTAGTGGCGGCGCCAGGGGTGGTCAAGGTTGGGCGAGCGCCCAATCTGAATTGTTCTCTCCCAACCTGCTAAATTTAAGCATTTAAGCGAAAAATATTGAAAAACCGAGTTGATAAATTAAAAAAAAGGTAAACCATCGCTTTCAATATATATAGACTTTATATAATAAAAATATAATAATTATACATTATACCTAAACTATTAAAAAGAATATCTAAATTATACAAAAATCTGAATTACCCGAAATAATGCACATTTTTGTACAACCTCCTAATTTTTCTGCCGGTTTTCTAACTAAAGCAAAGAACTAAATAGAAAAAGCTGGCCCCGCCACTGGATACAAGGTACATGTGCAGATTCAAAAAAACTTAAGCATCTACTAGTATAGCTGAATAACGTTTGCGAATCGCTTCAGTATTTTTCATTAGTAATAGATTCGAACAGCAGTTGAATGTGTCGAATTGAAGATGTATAATATTTGCCCTGTGGTGATCTGCTGCTAAATGAGGAACCTTAGTTTAGCTGAGAAAAATCTGGATACTTGATAAACCAAGCGCCATCTGAGAGTTGAATCAAATAAAAATTACAATTTTAAAATATTTGAACCTGAAGAGGTATCTTGTATCTGTTTTAAATAGATACTGCTAAAAATTATACCTAGTATAGACACATATAGACATTTTTCCCACATATGAAATGCAGCTATAGATACTCAAAAATGTATCTATCTAGATACATACTTGTAATTAATAACACCGGTAATACTTGGCGACTGTGGGTCAGTGGTTAGAGTGTCGGGCCGCTGGCTTGAAATACGCTGGTTCGAGACCGAGTCTCGGCAGATATTTGCAGTCTCCTCCTCTTGGAAAGCAATATATATGTGGAGAGGAGCCAAAACGTCAGGGAGACCTGATATGGCACTCAAAGAAGGGTAATACTTGGCTTAAGACGACGGGTGAACCGCGACTTAAAATCGTGTACACCTACTTCCACTTACATTTCCAAGTAGAAGACAATAGATGACAATAGATTATCTAATGAATTCCAAAGTAATTCCAAATAATTCCAAAGACGGTGTCCACCTAATTCCAATCGCCGTTCACCCCTCGGCTTAAGAAGTATAAATAGTAAGCATACTATGATTTTGGAAACGGCTTAAATATAGGAAACTTATTAATGTTTTGTTTATTAACTTCAATTTTTAATATTTTCACATTAACTAACTTGTTTTGTTTTTGTTTTTTGATTTCAGAATCTCAAACAATTGAAGATTTTGGCGCTGCTCTCCATCTGATGCGTTCCGATCTAGAACATTTGCGTTCTGTATTTATGGCAGTGGAGAACGGGGATCTCGGAATGCTGAAATCTCTTGGCATCAAAGACAGCGAGCTGGGGGATGTGAAATTCTTTCTCGAGAAGTTGGTTAACACCGGTTTCCTCGATTGAGGCGAATTTGAACCTCTGAGAGTCCCATTCCCTATCTTGCTCCTCTAGTTTGACCCTTAATCACTATCATCCTTCTTCCACCTTCCACCCTCTCCTCAATATTTCCAACTAATACAGTATTACTTAATACTACTACTACTTTCTCTTTCAACTATATTTCAAGAAGGATTAAGATGAAGGATTCTTCAACTTTTCCTTCTCTTCTTCATCAAAATCTAGATATCCATTCACTTATCATTTCATTGTCAAATTTGGTTCTGCTGTGAAGTATTTTTTTCTTTTGTAGAAAACGATGTTCTTAGTGATGTTAGATGTTTTGGAAACACCTCTTTATTGTTTTTTGAATCAATACGCAACCCTTCAGGGTTTCCAGACAACTACCAACACGATTGACTACAGAACTGATCTTTCAATCCTCTTCGATTGAGTTCTGGTAGAATTAAAAGAATAAATATGAATACATACAATGCTAATTTTAAATTAGGAAATCTGCAACGAGTAAGCAAATCCGCATTTTTCGGATATCTATAAGTATATATATTTAATGAAAAAAAAAAATGTTGATGATGTGTTAAATCGAAACGGCACTCCCTCGTCCTCTTGTACATCAACCAGAGGACGGGCGAGAAACCATTTTGAAGTTCTTCATTTGTGATGTGGAAAGCATGTAAAACCTTTATTTTAATATACACACAACAACAAAAACTAAGACCTTGACACTTGATTATTTTTTTAGTTTGTTGAATTAAAAGAATTTTTTAAAGAAACATCGACTATTCAGTTTAAATTTTGACTAAATAATTATACAATTTTCATAATCATGTAATCAAAATATCATAAATAAAAAAAAAAATTAAGTCACCATGACCGTGTCAGGAATCAACCCCTGGTCTTCACGATTCCGGTGCAACTTAGTTAACCGACCCCGACATAATGAGATGTTTTGAATAATACCATTATTTTAATTCATTTTACTTTAAAAATTATCGACTTTTAAGTTTTTGTTGCTTTTGAATGTAACATGTATGTTTGTTTTTTGGTTGATTTGTTTCATCACATAATATTCTTCACTCATCCATACATATTCACTTGCATCATATCTACTTGGATTCTTTATCTAATTGAATTTTTCAAATTTTAATCCCTCCTGTCCCCTAAACAAAAAAATCAAACACCTGACCCTTAGTAGAGAATCGGAGGTTCAGTAATGGAGAACCCTTTACGCCCACTTTCCGCCCATATCATATGGAACTTGATAGACATATCATCAATCCGCGAAATAACATCAAATTTACAATTGCGGAAAGCTACCAAAAAAGAAAAAGAAAAAAAAAGAAAATCCACTTCTCAAATCGTATATGAAAATAAAAAATACATGGATAAATAAATAATAATTAAAATTTAATAAATAAATAAATTAATATTCTTAAAAAAAATTTCTCTCCATCTCATTTTTTTCGTCTTTCTTCATATTCGGTGTGATTTGAACTGTAATATGTAGATTTTTTTCATATTTTTAGAAAAAACATATATCAATAAATACTTTCCCAAGTAGCAGCAGTTGAAAGAATAATATTAAATTAACTCAAAAATAGTTTTAAAAAGTCAAAAAATGGTTAATGTTAAAAATATGTGTAAAATATTAGATGAATTTAACGTTAATCTAAGGTCTGACCCTAATTTACAAGGAGATTGAATATACTAATTTATTAAGTTAAATTTTTACGTTAATTTAACGAATTTGTGCTACTTGGGTTATATGTTAAAGTTATATTGCCGTTATATATATATTAACGGTACCTTATCTCTCTGATTGGCCTAAACAGATTCAACTGTTAATATGAATGTACTCTTAGTACTTTTTGTTTTATTTTTTTGTTTTATGCATAAAATTGTCGTCCATATTGTATTACTAATATATATATATATATATATATATATATATATAAATATAAAAAAAAGATAGCATATTCTATCTTGATGTTTGATTAAAATATGCACGAAATATTATGGTAATCCTAGATTTCATCCGTTACCAAGAAAGTAACTACCTATTAAAAGAGAGAAAAAAATACCTGAAAATGACTGAATGACTAATCACAAGAATAGCTAACAACACCACAATGTGATAACAATGTTAGAGAGTTTAATCATTTCTTAAAATAATATAAAAATATAGATAGACGATAGCAAGTTAGTAGTAGTTATGTGTAGTATTAAAATAAATCCTTTATTATTGTATAAATGAAAGAAATTAAAAAAAAAGAAAAAAAAATTTAAAAAAAAGAAAAATACATAAAAATATATATTTAAATGACAAAAAGTATAATATATATTTCAATCACTGTGTATTTTTTTAAATTAATTCGTTAGCTGAAAATTTTTTCGACTATAATTTAGGGGGTTATTAATAAATAATAACATATCTAGTAGTATTTGTAATTTGTAATATAAGTATATTTTATCTTTTAATTTGGGGAAAAAAGTAGTTGTGTCTAATGTTATCGTTTAACAATTAAGATTATTATTATCCAAAAGTATATTGGAGAGAAATATAAACTGTTGGTAATTCCGTTTATATATACATAAACTTAAAAAATAGTCATCATATAATTAACTAAAAAAACTGAATAACTAAATGTTTTTAGAATTTTTGGCAACATCATATTATATACATATATATTATATAAATATCTCTTACAATTAATATTTTCGTAATATATAAAATCTATGTGATTCAAATATACATATACATACATATATAAAAAGTAAAATGTAAAAAAAAAAAATCTTGTTAGAAGCAGCGTGTGATGTCTTGAGATGTGCAGCTTTGAAGAAAGGTATTATATAACACATAAACATATCGATAAATCTATTAAACATATCAATAGTATCTGTCCAAAATTATATTCTCTCTCTTTCCGCACTGAAAATAAATAATAGTCCAAATAAAAAAAAAATAAAAAAATATTATAAATATATAAATATTTTGTATTTAATTATTATTTTACTGATTGGATTACTGAAAAACGATACATATATTTTTATTATATACCTACTTATATAATGCCATATTTGACTTATTACATTGATACCGTACTTGGAGAACTGAAAATGCACTCTGCGCATGCTCAGTTCGCCCGAGTACAGTGCCAGTCTTGTAATTCGAATACCATATAAAATTATTTTATTTAAAATTTTTTCTAAAAAGTGTTTAAACTAGAAAAAAGTAAAAATCCTGAAATCTTTTAATCTTTTTTTTAATATTTTATATAAATCATTTTTAATTATTGATAAGAGTAGCCTTACACACTTATATTTTTATTAGATAATGCGTTGAAAATTTTATAAATTTAATTTTTATTTTTAAAGGCTTGGAATTAAAAGTAAATCTGTTATTTATTTATTTATTTAGGATTATAAGTTTATTGCTAAATTATTAAAAGTTAAGTTCACTAATAATAATTTAACATTGGATAGACGGGATTGGCTTAAAATAAACCGCTTCCTGCTTTCAAAGCCACTATTTAAAATTCAACCAGCTATAATCGGACTACTGTATTAAAAATACATTCTAATTTACACATAGTAAAGTCCAACAAAAATCAATCTATACTGGCTAAATGGACAAGATCAGAGACCATAAAGAAAAAATCATTTGAAAATTTCTTTTACATTATGAGATTCGATTGGATTTGATAAGAAAATTTTTCACTTAAAAATTTTTCATTGAATACAATTAAAATTTTCTTTTATTTCTAATTTTAATTAATCTTAAAAAATAATTTTTGATTATAATTTACATGGAGAATGGAGTGGATTAACTGATCCTAAAGCAGTATTCTTTTATTTTATTAATTTAAATAAATAAATAAATAAATACAGAAAAGAGTAGTGATAAGTTTTAAGAACACTTCCTTCCCTTTCTTAACTCGAACGAACTATAATACTTAGACTGTAATTTGTCATTAAAAGCGAGTATACTGAAGTATAATGATGAATGTGATTAAAATCATTTATACTAGAATTCGTATTCGACTTAATGCACTTGCACCGAACTGATCAAGCGAATTCAAAAATTAAAAAAAAATTCAAATACGCATGCTCAGTTTATTATAAGTCGAATACGTTATAAAATTCGGTACGTAATATTCAGCATCGATACTCTTAAGGCATTCAAAACAACGCATTTTTCGTAGCTGTATTAAAAACATCTTTGTGTCTTTCTTCTTGTATCTTTATATCAATTTAACATCTTAACAAACATATATATATATATCAATATAATATTAATATAAATAATAATATACATATCTCTAATTTTATAGCGGAATGAGTTACGTACGTACCAAGGAAAAATGTGAACCATTACGGTGATGGTTATTTGACTGGAGAAACATATCATATGATTAGATCAATTTTCTGTGGCATACATATATATTCTATATATATATATTTCAATTATTTTAGATTTTTATTATATTTTTAATATTTATGAATTCTATAAAAGTGAATTTAAATATTTCTAAGTATGTATGTAATGTATAATAAGTTATAAAATTGTTTTTCATTTTTTCACAATCGCCCAATACCAAATTACATTCTTTTTGAACTTAAATAAAAATAAAGGATATCTGGATAACAACTTGACACTTTAAATAACATCGCGCGCTAAATATATTTTTATTATTATTATTAGACTAATAATATTAGTCTTAAGAAATTTAGTTATAAGGATAGTACTAATAATAATAATAAAATTGAATTCTTTTAATACCTTTAACGACACGAAGAGTGTATTTTGGAACAGACGATTGGATTAAATGAAATTCAAATTTGAAAATTTTATTTTAAACTCATCCTCTCTCTCTCTTTCTCTATCTCCGTTACTTAATCAGATTGATTTGAATTGATTTTTAAAAACTTATCTCACCGGTGAACCGCGAATGCACTTTTTGAAATTATTTTTGGAAAGTGCGCATGTGTGGTTTTTGCCACTGTCGTAAGTAAAATTTACTTGTATTTGTTATTAGTTTTAGTCAACGTAAATTTGTGTATATATTTTTATTTTAAAAGTATATAAATGTGTATTGTTTTTCTGATTCTAATATGTTTTATTAATATTATAACTAAAAACATAAAATAACCATAAATTAGATTCAGTTTAGAATTAAGTAAATGTAAAAAAAAATGAGATATATATATACTTATATGATATAAATAATATATCTATTTTTTCGAAAATTCATATCTATAGTTGGTATATATCTATTTTACAAAAATATTTCTAATTTTTTCATTTAAAAAAAAAAATCAATGAATTACAAAAGGGAAAATTTTTGGGAACAAATCAAGATTATTATGATTTGTTGAATGTTAGATTCAAGTTAATTTTCCTTTGAATTATTCAGATTAATATTACTCTATAATACTTTTTTTTTTACTAAATGTATTTTCGCTCGATATCTATGTCTATTGTATGTCTGGCAATGTATTCTTGTATAATATCTAACTCTTGATCGTTGTTATCAAAATTGTTATTTTTTATTATTGATTTGATGTCTCGTTTATTCTCTTTTTGTATTTAAAAATAATTCAAATAAATTTTTAGCAAATTAAAATTGTTTTTTTATTCTGATTATTAAAAAATAAAATTTCTTTTAAAACTGTCTCTAGATATAGATAGAAAAATCCCTCTGATATAAATATTTATTTTAATAAAAAATTTCACATACACATGTCGGAATTCATTAATATGAAGTTAAGTAAAGTATCCATCTTTTTTATTTTATATTTTGTAGTGTACCTACTTCAAAAATGATACATTCAAACAGAATTGTATTCCGTGATGCCTTAGCCTCTATTTTTCTTAATCATCATAACAAAAATATTAAACAAAGATGAATTTAAGTCATTTATCAAAGATTTTAATAGATATGTTTATATTGCATGTAGAAGGATCTTAAAAATTAAATTAGGTTTGAGTTGTTGGTGTTTCACAAGGAGAAAAAAAATTAAAATACAAAGATTTTTTTAGTTTACTCTATATATTTCGAGCTCTTAACTCATCGTCAGGAGAACATTGACTGAAGATAACATAAAATAATGAACAGAATTTATTTTAATATGATGGACAGTTATTTATGACTTAGTGTAAATATAAAAGAATTATCAGGGGATGGGATGGCCTTAAAGAGAGAGAGCCGAATGAACAGATGGAGCGGACAGAGGGCTAAACTGGGAATAAAGAAAAGATATTTATACTTGGAAGTTGCCGAAAATTATGTATGTACCATAAAGGGGGCAATAAACTATGGAATGTGATGAGGATGCATAGTGAAAATTTCCATCTCTTATTTTCTATTTAAAAATAAAAAATAAAAAAAACCCCCCACCATACATCTTCATCACATTCCAATTCAAATTAAATATAATTGATTAAAATGTCAATTATTGGTGAAGTTTTGATGTCTGTTTGATTATTCAAGATGTTTTGATTAAGGTGTATGGCCTTTTTAATTTCAGCTGACTCAAACAAATCCAATTTTCTGCTTTTTTAAATGAAATGTAAAGGGAGGGGGTTGGTCAATGAAGGTGAATGGTTGTGGTCAAACAAATTATCTGCAAAGGAAGATCTTGTCCCCTCGGGAGTCGAACCCAAGCACTAGTAAGTTTTCCGGGCAACTAGTCTTTTTTTTATCACAAGTTGATTTTGAGAAAAAATTAAATCTTTCTTTCTCAAATAGTTTCTCATTTCTTTACAAAAAATATTAAAAATTTTCAGTTTTAGTAAAATTTTAATAAAATCCTTCTCGGCATAGATACTTACTCTATTAACTGTGACACACGGACTAAAAAATAGATAGTCAAATATTTAGTGGGCTCGAAAATAAAAAATATTTTTTATCATAGATTCATTGAAGATATTTCTAGAATTAGGTTCAATTTTATAATTTTATTTCGCTTTAAAATGACTGTGTGAGGCCCTCTCAAAGTGCCCATTTTAGGTGATTTTTGTACATTTCGGCGTTTAGAAATGGCTTAACTGAAAATCCACGAATTCCCTCATTCTCTCTTTAACAACTACATATAAGAACGAATTCGATTTTTAATATATTTTTGGTATTGTATACTCATCAAAAAAAAATAACTCCTACACATTTTAATTATGTTTTTCTAGAGCCCTTTAAGAACTCTTAAGATCTCTCAAGAAGCTTAGAAGACGTCTAGAATAGCATTGATTGTTCTATTCTACATCTTAGCTTTAGAAGACCTAAATGAAAAGTTTTTATTTTGCCGAGAGTAGCAGAGCTGTTGAATTATAAAGAGAAACAAAGAGGTTGTCCTATGCTTGATGCAAATTATATTTCATGCCTCGTTCTTCAATAATTGAAAACTTGTAGTACGTCATCGTGCTTCCAATTCACTATCACAAGAAAAATTATTATCCAATATCCAATTATCTCGAACGAGGCTTTCATAAAATTACGATCGAACTTCACTTACAGGTAAGTTAGTTTTTTTACAATAAACATACACACATATATTATACCAAATATATATTAATATGTATATTAAAAAATACAAATCTTCAAAAAACAATAAAAAAAAACACGTTTCTTCGAAATTAAACGTTTCGGGAGAATTTCTCCCTTTTTCATTGGTAATTTTTTTTTCAAAAAAGAAAGAAGAAAAAAAAGTTGCTTCCTCTAAAATTTAGAAAGCAACAATCATCCCTAAAATTTCAAAACATTCAGAGTATTTTCATACAGTATCATAAAAAATTTAACGCTAAATTTGAAAAATGAAGTAAAATTCTATGATGGCATTATATACAATTATACACGGTGAAATTTACAAAAAGCAGCGAAGAATAAATTAAAATTTTAAAAAATGAAGGGTTTATTTAGACAGCATCCCCTTTTTGAACACTGATACATATATATATATATATATATATATATATATATATATGATATACCTATCGGTGCCTTAGAGTGTAAACCTGCTAACTCACAACAAGGAAATTTTACTTGCCAGAGAAAAAACGCAAAATTTAATATTGTTGTTATGGGTAGAAACTATTTTTCACATTTTTTTCTAGAACTTTTTCTTCTTCTTCGAGTGCCATACCCGAAACGGGTGTCGGCGCCTCTCCACATATACCTGTGCTGAGTGTGTTTAGTTGTTGTACACAGATATACGCGACTTACTTTTTAACGCCGGTTCCGAACGGCTAATTTGGAGAGGTCACTTGGCAATTATACTCTTGGTAGGTTGCCATTGCTTTCCAAGAGGAGGCGACTGCAAAATATCTATCTGTCGAGACTCGGTCTCGAACCAGCGATCTCCGAGTCAGCGACCCAATACTCTAGCCACTGACACACAGTCGCCTCTTTCTATAACATACGATCGTAATTTTAAGTAGCAGTTTTACTTGGACGTTGCTGCATCTCTTTTTCTTTCGAATGGTATTAATATGTCATATATGATAAAAAATTGATTTAGCAAGTTTACACTCTTAAGGTCCAAGGCAACGAAATTTTCTGGAGGAGAATGACTGGAATGAGACATGGGGATTGAAAATTGGATGGATTAATTTCCGCAATATGGTATTGGAATAATTATCGGAAAAGAGGTTTTTTTCTTTAATTAGTTTTTTCCTCTTATTAAAAACAAGGACTAAAGATGATCAAGGACACTCGATGGTGGAGAAGTAATCTCCGGAGTCGAAGCTAAAATACAATGTATACAAAAGTATACATCATTTTCTGATACATTCGCCCGACGCTTTCTCTTACGAGATGCATGTAAGGTATTATCATAAGTCACTAAAAGAGAAAAATAAAAATAATTTTTATAAAAAAAATAAAACCGACTTCAAAAAAACTAAATGCAACAAATAAAATAATAAGAACTCAAAAATCAAATAAAATGCACTAAAAGGTATAAAATAATTATCTAATTTAGTTACAACTAAAGGACGAAATATTAACATGAAATCACTTTTTGAAGTCGGTGCCAAACAAACTATATAAGCGAGCGTACCCGCCAAACGTACTAAGTAAGATCCGTCGAGTTCGATTCATAAAATGTATATGTTTGGCACCGACTTCAAAAAGTGATTTCATGTTAATATTTCGTCGTTTAGTTGTAACTAAATTAGATAATTATTTTATACCTTTTTAGTGCATTTTATTGTATTTTTGAGTTCTTATTATTTTATTTGTTGCATTTAGTTTTTTTGAAGTCGGTTTTATTTATTTTTTTATTAAAATTAATTTTTCTAATATTCTTTTAATAAGATAGTTGTGCCCTTATCGTTTATCAGCTCTAACGTTAACATCATAAAGGGAAAAATTTCACACTGCTTTTGACGCTTTTTTTATCGACTCACTTGTTTATCAAACCAACATTGTAAATTGGCTCTTAAATTTCCTTTGTGAAACACCTTTAACTCCTCTATCAAAACATAAATTCCTAAATAAATCTTGTTCTATTTGATTTTCTAATTAAATATTTAACTCTGTTGTCTCCTACTCGACTATTGATTCTCCCTTATTCTTCCCCTAAATTACAGTTTGCTCACATTCTACCTTGTTATTTATTTTCGCGCTATTTACTCATCTCGTTTCGTCCTGACTCTATTTACTTTTTCGTTAAATACAACTTCACTATATTTTCGTAAATTTAATTAAATTTATCACTATTTACTCACCTTATTACATGTTAATTTCCTTCTCCTTTGCCTTTATATATATATTTATCTAAACGTTAGAAATGAACACTTTACTTTTTTCCTTCTTGGAATTACCTATTTGTAATTAATTTATAAAGAGGATGAATTTCAGCCTTATGGTAACTAGATCCAATTTCTAGTTAAAGAGATGCAGCAATATTCAAGCAAGATGCTCTGTTTATACAAAGGGAGAGCTTTTCATCATTAATTGCAACATAATATATATACAGGGAAGATAGAATTGCAACATCTTGAAATTAATTCTTAGCTCATTTGATCTCCATGCTTGACTGTAGAACTTTACAGAGTTAATTGTGTTTCCGTCTTTCACCCTCAACTACCCTCATTTAAAATATAATCTAAGGAAGAAAGAAATATGATTTGTGTTGCTTGATGAAAGTGGATAGTTGAAACAGTTTTTTGTTTTTGTTTTTATTTAAGAATACAATACAGGGTGTTTCAGGAGGAATAGTAAATATTTTAGGAGGTGGTAGTATAGACGAATTGCAATAAAAAATCCCATAAAACATGTGCAAAATTTTTATTGAGTACAGAGATACAGCTGTTAGTGTGTAACCCAATATCGGCATACCGATGTTTAAAATTTCGATCCTTTCTAAAATTTATCTCTTTTCTAAATTCCGTTCTTTATCTAAAATTTTGGGAATAAAGTCAGAATTGTGTCCCAGGTTAGTTGAATAGCTAGCTGTTAACATGATACATTCGGAATTTTTGTTCTAAATGAATATTTATGCTTGTAAATTCTAAATTTTAAATATTGCCTGTCCGAAACGTTTGAAATTTTAATAAACGTTTAAAGATTGTTATTTTATAAAAGATGTATATTTATTTATATAGATATATATTTATTTGCATCAAGCAGACTGACAACCTCAATATTTTCTATAAAAATCAAAAAATTTTAACTGTAATATTTACCTTGAATAATTGCAACTCTCCATACTGAAGACCTAGAAGCAATCTCTCTGTTCTCGTAGACGTTTGTCTCTAGAAACATCTCGAAAACAGATTAGCATCCTTGACGTTGGCATGGCGTATCCCTACCACCCTCCTACACCTATTGCTAATTCTATCCCTCTTTTTGAGCTTATAATATATCTTAAAAATTATCTATATCATGCAATCATTTGTAGTGGTTTTTGTAGCGGATCCCACGGAGGGCGAGGCGATGAACCTGGAAGCCCTAACGACTAATAAAACAACATTCGATAATCTTAGACCCAGAGAACTGCCAATTCTAAGGAGAGTGTCTTACTTTGTGAAGATAAATCCGCCCTCTGAAAATCTATCCTCCTTTGATCCTTTAGACTAGATGATCCATCCAATAACGGTTGAAGGGAATGCTGTAAATCTATCATTTGCTATCCTATCTGAATTTAATTTCTAATAAAAATCTCAATTTGAAAAATAGTCCAAAAAAATAATTAGACTGAATCCTATGCAAAAATTTAGTAAAGTTTATTAAATTAAACATTTTAATTGATTTAATTGATGAAAAGGCCAAAATGAATACTAGAAAATTTGAATAAAACCATTTATTAGGATGTCATTTTAATCCTTCTTAAAAATTACTAATTTAATAATTTAATCATTTTAAATTTTAATTACGATATGAATTGAAGAAAAGAAAAAATTGAATCATTTTTACTATGAATTTATCAAATGAAAATGAAAAATTATCTAAACATTTATGAAAAGCAAATTTAAATTTGAAAAGTTAATTATAATTTTATTATTTTTTTTAATTAATAAAATCTCTAATCTAAAATTAAAAGTTGTAGGGGGAAAGCTGAAAGAAAAACATCCTATTGCAAAAATCCCTAATTTGTTAAATTATTTGATTCCTTTATAATAAATTAAACGCCATGCTTGTAAAAAAAGATTTTGTACTTATATTGAATGCGAAGCTATGATGTGCAGATTCAAGTGACGAGTAGAATGAAGCCGAGAACAGAAGAAAAAGACATGAAGAAGGTATGGACGAAACACCATGGAAAATAAAACAGAAAAAATTTCTATTAAAAATTGAAAAAATGCGTAAAATTTTCAAACTAGATTAATATTTAATAAATATAGTATGTTTTTCTATATTAGTAAAAGAAAAATAACGATTAATTCTTTTAAATTTTAATTTTTGAATACAAACTGACAGAAAGTTTAATCTGTTTCTATAGTAAAAAATAATAATAAAATCAAACAGGTGTGTTTTAAATTAACATTTAATAAATTAATTAATTCGAGAAAACTCCAAGCATGTTGATTCAGAAAAGTAATATTTGAAATCAAAATATTTATTGGAAAAAACTTAATCGATCATTTCCAATATAACACGTCTTTTTATCTCAATCAGAATTCGATTTATAATATAATAATAATAATAATGAAAACTATACCTAACTTACTACCATACATTTTCATGTTTTTTCTCATTAAAAAAACATTGTTTTAGATTGTTTGTTTTTACTATAAATCAAATTCTCATTGAACTAAAAACTGGCGAATGAAGCTTCATTTAAATTAATAAAACTAAATATTTTGATTTAGTTTATTGCTGTTCTGAATCAATACACCTTTGATATAGGCAAAAATCGTATTTTTAGGAGATTTGATCAAATGTATTTTAAAAACTAGAGCTGATACCGTCTATCCAATGCAATTTTCAAAACCAGCACTCCAAAAGCCTCAGGAAATAAGATTATTTTTTTTTATTTTGTTGGGTTGTATTATTATTATTAATATTTTTATTGAAAATTTGTAAATTGATCTAATGCAGTACTTCTTAAACTATGGGTTGCGACCTCATTTTGGGTAATGTAACTAAATTTTGGGGTCGCAAAAACATAAAACGTCAATGGCAATGAAAAAATTATAATGGGCAGTGACAAAAAATTAATTCAAAAAAATTAGCCGAGGTACATCATTGAATGAATTTTGACTTTGGATTAGGACAGAATTTTCAATTTCTGAAATGGCCTTAAATATATTTTTGGCATTTTGTACTACATAGATATTTATGCCAAATGACGTTCTCAGCATTATAAAATAAAAATACCAATCAAATTTGAAAAATGTTGAAGATGCTCTAATTCCCACAGAGTATTAAATATTCAACCAAGATTTGATTCTTTTTCTAATAAGAAACAAGCACATTTATTTCATTAATATTTAAATTTAATATGTAGTTTTAATAAATTATATAATCATTATAATAGGTATGTTTAACAAAGATTAGCTTTAAAATAAATTGCTTTATGATGATTTACTAGTAAAAATGTTTGTTAATTCCATATAGATATATAATCTGGGGTCGCGAATAAAAATGTTTAAGAAACGCTGATCTAATGGAAAACTTAATTAGAAAATTCAATTAGTATGTTAAATATCTAGATACATACCTCGTGGGTCGAATTAAGGAGCCTCCTCGCAGTGGACTACGTAGGGAGAAATAAATCCAGCACTCGAGTCGACACTTTACTAGAAAAAAATAAAACCCAATTAATAAATACACTTGTATCTGTAGATATAGAATATTCTACAAAAATGTTTCAATTTAACACATTTAAAATTATAGAATAAACGATCCGTGAGCGTTAAAAAAATTAAAGCCATGATATATTTTAAAAATAAAATTTAAATTTATTTTATTTAATTCAAATCAAATAATTATATTCTTGAAATTATTTAAGATAAAGAGTTTCGAATAAGTAATGCGTACCTATATTTAAGTTTTAATTTTTTTTTTACTATGAATTTTATATTAAATCAGTTGGAAAGTTAAGATTCTAATAAAATGAATAAATAATTTGATATTTTGGAAGAAATTAAGAATGTGTCTGTGTGTGTGTGTGTGTAAACAGCGATCGGTTCAAATTCCCTGAAATCGATAATTTTATATTTCAAGTAAAAAAGCGCTTCTAGAATAATTCTATACTCTGATGAAAACATTTTCTTTCCGATATTGATAATGATTATCAAATTCTTAAGAAATTAATATTAAAAAGAATAAAAAAAATTAATAATTGCAAAAATACTATTTTATCAAATATTATCAATTTTATAAATAAGAAGACAAAGTCTCTTTTACTCGCAAAAACCATAATAAATGGAAAGACAGTTATTCTAATTGAAAACATTTTAATTCCAGCTAAAATGAATATAATAATCAAATATATTGAATTCAAAATAGTTTCTAGTTCACTGGTAAACGTTTTTATAAATTGTTGCTTTATATATGTATATATGTGTGTGTGATTGTAATGAATTGTGTGATCTATCTATATTGAAGATTTAAGAATGAATGTTTCATGTGAAATGACAAATTCCGGTTCTTGAACGAGATAACTACTGAGGATGGTCGACCAGTGGTGACCGAAACTGTATAGTAATCAATTAAATAATTCT
Source organism: Forficula auricularia (assembly GCA_024734495.1). NCBI lineage: Eukaryota > Metazoa > Arthropoda > Insecta > Dermaptera > Forficulidae > Forficula > Forficula auricularia. The sequence continues at coordinate 1,435,526 of JALMQS010000099.1, read as the reverse complement.
AATAGTTATTAAAATTATTGTTTTATTATATTTGTGACAAAGCCAACCCTTCAATTTAATGACAAATATATAAAGTAAAGCGAAATTTCGTTTTATAAAGAATTTATATTAAAGATGTATTTGGTATATTTTATATATGAGAAATTAGATTTGAGTGGAATAAAAAATAAAAGCTTTGTCTATTTATTGAATATTTTCAAAAATTTAGAATTTTAAAGATTTCTTTCTGTGATGCTTAGTTAATTTAGTATAATGATCAAAAGCTTTATTTATTTTTTTATGTAAGATTAATTTTTTGACAAAAGTTCCGAATTTCTCAAATTTCGAGCTGAATATTTGCTTATAGTATAGTTCAAAATTTGCCTTTTTATATTATTTTAATAATAGTTTCCACTCTGAGTCCAGTCTTTGAACAGTGTGCATCTCCGTGCGAAGTCCGCTCAGATAAGCTATTTTATTTTTATTCTTCATATATATATATACTCATCTATATATTTTTCTTATATCCCAATATCATTTGCTTATTATTAATTTTAAATTATTTTCTTATATTGATAATATCCTATTAAATCGGGGCCCACGCACTTCGCGTGGTAACCCCAAGTAAATATGACCGAAGATACGGGACAGCCTCCCCCCCGGCCCCATACACAATAATGAACAAAAAACCCCATATGTAAATAGATATGGCATGGCTGATTGTGGCCCATATTTTGTTTTTGTTGAAAAAAAATCATTTACTGAGATAGAAACAGAAGTTCTGAATTCAGATGGCTCACTTGCAGAAAAGAATAAATCTGTAAAATCAACACTTCTAGGCCAACACCCAATGAATTTTGGCAAATTTATTTTTAATAATTTACAAAAATATAATTCACAAATAATGTGCATAAGCGCTCTAAATAAATTTAAAATTCGAGTAGAATTTCAGCAGGCACCAGCTGCCAATGATTTTGTCCAAGAATTAATTCTTCAAAAAAATAACTATTATGCATATATTCCTTTATTTCTCACAACTAAACAAGGAATAGTGAAAAATGTCCCATTAGACATAGACATAGAAGACTTTTTATGTGATCTAATCTGTTTGTCTGATTATAAAATTATAAACGCTGAAAGATTAAACCGGATAAATAAAGATAGATTTGGAGATGATTCTGAAAATGTTAAATATATTCCTTCAACTACTGTTAAATTAACTTTTCGGACACAACGTCTTCCTGCATATATAAAGATTCACTCAGTGAGAGCAGTAGTTGAATCATATATTCCGAAAGTAAATCAATGTACCCGGTGCTTATTATACGGACATAGATTTAGAAATTGCCATTCAGGGGTTGTTAGGTGTTCCAAGTGCTCCTCAAGGGGCCATGATCATTTGGAATGCGTAGAAACAATACCATCCTGTTTTTTTTGCAAAAATGAACACCTAGCAACAGATTTATCAAAATGTCCGGAATTTGAAATACAAAAAAAAATTAAAAAGTTGATGGTTGAAAAAAACTACTCGTACAAAGAAGCCTCACAGTCAGTTCGATATAGGCCTTTCTCAAATGCGTTAACTACAATTCCAAGCCCTCCATTGGTATTTGATAATAACAGCTTCCCATCTGTGACTAGTAATAACTCAATTAATTACTCACAAATGAGAACAAATATGCAAAATAAAAAAAGAAATTTAGTTGTAAAACAAAAAGAAGAAAATCCAAATCAAAGAAAAATTTTAAAAATATCTTACAGAAAGGAAAAAAATCCCCACCAACAACAAAAAAAAATACATTTAATTTACCAACATCACAAATCAATTATGATTCTTCGCCTCTCCCTCAAAATAATAATCCACCCCAATATCATAACTTAATTAATGAAAAAAATAACAATACATCCTCTGTAATTGATAATCAAAGTCAAGAATCGACGTCATTACATCCTGAAAATCCTTTAAACACAAATGATAATTTAAAAGAAAACGAAATATCACAAATTGAAAATATATAAGAAATATTTGATTTTAAAATTTAAACACATTTTATAACTGATATATTATATTTAAAAAATAAAAAAAAAATAGATATTTTAATCTCATATTTTATCTTTTCCAAAGAAATTTTTACTATTATACAAAAAAAAAAAAAAAAAGAAATATATATATATATAAAATTCCAAAGAAAAATAAATAAACAAATAAAATCACATATATTATATTCAATTTATCTATTAATAAAAATAAAAAAAAAATGGCTAATAATAGGAATATAGAAGAAAAACACCTGAATATTTTTCAATGGAATTGTAGATCCATTAACTCTAATAAGGAGTCTCTAGAGAATGTAATAAAACTATTAAATATAGATATCGTAGCTCTTTCTGAAACTTGGCTTAAGCCAACACAAATATTTACAAGAGCTGGATTCTCAATATATAGAGAGGACAGACCGGATGGTTATGGCGGAGTCGCCATTCTAGTAAAAAACTCTATACCGCATAAAAAAACAAATATCAATATGAATAATATTAATTTTGAAGTTGTAGCAATTGAAATTTCATTACCAGATACAAAAAATATTAATATAATTTCCATTTATTCACCACCACAGACTATTATTAAGCTACATAATTGGCAAGCATTAATTAATCAATTAACTGGAGATTGTATTATTTGTGGTGATTTTAACTCTCATTCACCGGCTTGGGGTTGCACTTTTGAAGACCAAGCGGGTAAAAATATGATAGATAACATCGATTACTACTCTTTTGTTATATTAAATGACGGTAGCAACACTATGTTACCACTTCCGTTTCGAAATTCTTCACCCTTAGATCTAACCATTTCCAGCCCTTTACTTGTACCCTCCCTTTCTTGGGAGATATATAGAGAACCATTAGGCAGCGACCATTTTGGTATATTAACTAAATACAACTACTCTTGCAACAAAACCCCAAGAAATTTTAAAGAAAAAATCAATTTTAAGAAAATAAATTGGGAGAAATACAAATCTATTTTAAATAATAATATTCATTTACAAACAAAGGCCACAGATTCAGATGAAGAAATATATAATCAGTTATGTTCAAGTATTCAACAAGCTGCCATTTTATCAACGCCAATTCCTAAATCAAATAAATATATTGACAAATCCTCTCCAATATGGTGGGATAATGAATGTACGATTGCCAACAAGGAAAGGAAGTTAAAATTTAAAAATTACACAAAATGTATAAATTATGAAAATTATTTAAATTATAAAAAATCTGACTGTTCAGTTAAAAGGCTATTTAAGTACAAAAAGAGAACAAAATGGAAAGAATTTTGTACAAATATCAATAAGGATACACCAAACAATAAAATATGGAAGCAAATAAAATTGTTGAAAAATATACCAATAACTTACAACTCAAGTACAGATCATCTGATTGAGGAATTTGCAGATATAATATCAACACCTTCTGTGGAATCAAAAATAAATTATTTCCATGAAAATGAATTTTCATCTGATTTTCTTTCTAGTGCCTTTAATTATAATGAATTTACAAACGCCTTGAATTCAAAAAAAGATTCCTCTCCTGGGCTTGATAATATTTCATATACAATGTTAAAAGAACTCCCTCAGCCCATTAAACTAAAATTTCTAGAACTATTTAACAAATTTTTTTCTAAATAATAATTTACCTAGTTCATGGACCACTCATAAGATTATAATGGTTCCGAAACCGGGTAAAGATCTTAAAAAAGCCTCATCATATAGGCCTATTACTCTATCTTCATGTGTGGGAAAGATATTTGAAATAATTTTAAAAAATAGAATTGAGTGGTGGTTGGAAAATAATAATTTACTGGGCAACAGTCAAAATGGTTTAGAAAAGGTAAAACCACTCTAGACAATCTTACAATTTTAAATAATGATATTCATTTTGGTTTTTTAAATCATTGGTGCAATTACTACTGCAATATTCATTGATATTAAGGGGG
>JALMQS010000099.1:1420606-1431456 GCA_024734495.1 Forficula auricularia | reverse complement strand
GATTTAGCGGGAAGAAATTACACTCCTGTTGGCTCCTGGTATCCGGATACAAAATCTAAAAATTTTATAAAAATCAATTAACGCTTGATTTCAAGGTTCCAATTGGCTCACTGTAAGGCTGGCTTCATTACCAGCTCAAAGAATACATATTAAAAAATATATTCATTGATCTATTCGAAAACTCGTGTAGGAGAAATTGTTTAAAAATCAATATGAAAAGAAACGATGAATCGTGAAATGAAACTCGATTCTACTTCTGCTTACTGATTTCTTTTATTTCACCTACTCTTGAGACAAAATTTTTGATCACAAAAAGTCAATGAAAATTGATTTAGCGGGAAGAAATTACACTCCTGTTGCCTGCTGGTATCCGGATACAAAATCTAAAAATTTTATAAAAATCAATTAACTCTTGATTTCAAGGCTCCAATTGGCTCACTGTAAGGCTGGCTTCATTACCACCTCAAAGAATACATATTAAAAAAATATATTCATTGATCTATTCGAAAACTCGTGTAGGAGAAATTGTTTAAAAATCAATATGAAAAGAAACGATGAATCGTGAAATGAAACTCGATTCTACTTCTGCTTACTGATTTCTTTTATTTCACCTACTCTTGAGACAAAATTTTTGATCACAAAAAGTCAATGAAAATTGATTTAGCGGGAAGAAATTACACTCCTGTTGGCTCCTGGTATCCGGATACAAAATCTAAAAATTTTATAAAAATCAATTAACGCTTGATTTCAAGGCTCCAATTGGCTCACTGTAAGGCTGGCTTCATTACCACCTCAAAGAATACATATTAAAAAATATATTCATTGATCTATTCGAAAACTCGTGTAGGAGAAATTGTTTAAAAATCAATATGAAAAGAAACGATGAATCGTGAAATGAAACTCGATTCTACTTCTGCTTACTGATTTCTTTTATTTCACCTACTCTTGAGACAAAATTTTTGATCACAAAAAGTCAATGAAAATTGATTTAGCGGGAAGAAATTACACTCCTGTTGGCTCCTGGTATCCGGATACAAAATCTAAAAATTTTATAAAAATCAATTAACGCTTGATTTCAAGGCTCCAATTGGCTCACTGTAAGGCTGGCTTCATTTCCACCTCAAAGAATACATATTAAAAAAATATATTCATTGATCTATTCGAAAACTCGTGTAGGAGAAATTGTTTAAAAATCAATATGAAAAGAAACGATGAATCGTGAAATGAAACTCGATTCTACTTCTGCTTACTGATTTCTTTTATTTCACCTACTCTTGAGACAAAATTTTTGATCACAAAAAGTCAATGAAAATTGATTTAGCGGGAAGTAATTACACTCCTGTTGCCTCCTGGTATCCGGATACAAAATCTAAAAATTTTATAAAAATCAATTAACGCTTGATTTCAAGGCTCCAATTGGCTCACTGTAAGGCTGGCTTCATTACCACCTCAAAGAATACATATTAAAAAAATATATTCATTGATCTATTCGAAAACTCGTGTAGGAGAAATTGTTTAAAAATCAATATGAAAAGAAACGATGAATCGTGACGAATATTCTTGCTGTCGTCTTATCCGAAATTCTGAAATATTTTTTTCATTATATTTCACTTCAAGCGGGGATTGGGTTGGCCGAGGGGATAGCGTACCAGCCTGCTAATCAAGTGAACCCGGGTTCGAGTCCAACTCGCGGCAACCGGCTAAAATCTGATCCCTAGATGGAAGACAACATTTAAAAGTATAATAGTATCGTAAATTGGCTGATGACTGGAAAAGCCGAAAAGTCAAAAAAAAAAAAATCCACTTCAAGCAAAATTTTTGAGGACCCAGGTCGGGAAGCACTGATTTAAACTGTTGCAGGAGAGCGACGGTTTGACGGTTTGACGGGCAACTTGTGGACGAGAAGTTGTCGTGGAGAATGCTTACGCCCTTGCTTAACATTCCTCTTCCCCGGTTCTGAATCGCATCGGAATTTTTTCAGTGTTTCACAGTACCTGTCAGCGTTTATTGTGGTGCCAGCAGGCATAAAACAATAGGCCTTGTATTTAAATGGGTATTATTTGTACATAGGGATAAAAATATAATTTCGTTAATATATAAATATATTGAAAAATTATATTTTTTCGTCAAGAAAAATTTTACAACCCTCCCCCCCCTCATGAGTATAATTTTCGATTTTGATAAAAAAAATCAAATTTCATTTAATCAAAAATGTTACTATGAATTTTACAAATATATATTTTAAATATACATAAAAATAAATAATTTTGTTAAAATATCTTGAAAAAATATCTTTATCCGCCCCTTTATGCCAAGAAAGAAATTTTGTTTTTTTATAACTCGGTTAATTATTTTATTATTCAGTATCTGATGCCATGGCAGCGTTGGTCGGTAATTTTTTGATTTACTTAAAAGTGATATAATAATATTATTTTTAATTCTAAATTCAAGTAAAAATTTAAATGTATGTTTTATATAGAAGAAAAAGATATATATATTATATATATTTTTTTAATATCTCGATAAAATCCATTTTTGATCCCTTCTTCAAGAAATACATTTCCCCTATTTATGGTACCACTTGTATTACTTTTCTCTGCTTTATTATTTCTTTTGCTCAATGTTTTACTTTTGTTCCGTTAAACAAAATCAGACATTAATTTATCGTACCCGTTAAATGCAAGTCACATTTTATCAGTGTACTTGATTTATAAACCAAGTACACCGACGCGGAGGATAGATAGATGGCGCCCTTATCTTCAAATAGATTAATCTTTAGTTTTTATTCTGTTTTCGCCGGATGTGAAATATCTTAAAAAAATAAATAAATAAAACGACGTGATTACTTACTGATATGATAACAATGAATGAACCAATTCCGTCGGTTAACTATTTAATCAGTTAAAAACTAATTGAAGGAAAAGAATAATAAAAAAGTAAAAACGGATAGAGCCCTTTCCGGTAATTAAGTAACGGTTAAACGTTAGAAAGAAACACAGTAGTGATTAGAATAATTTATTTAATTAAATGATTATTCATAAAAAAATATTTTTTAGAATCTTAAGAGAAACTAAGATAAAAATATCCAATACTTAGAATACGGCGGAGATAGAGCAGTTGGCCAAGGCGCTTTACTTCGCACGAATTTACTTGGGATCGAATCTCGTCTGAGAACAATTTTCATCAATGTCAAAAACGTAAAGCGCCTCACTAATCTAGGGGAAGAAAACGGAAAGACACGCCTATGAAAAATGTTTGCAAGAAAAATATAATTTAGAACAGAGATTCACAAACTTTTTTGTCTCGTAGACCCTTAGCCATGTTTTTTTTTGTTTTGGGTAGACCCCCTTCTTAAGAAAATCAAGTTTTACTTTTAAAGAGATTTTAATTCATTCTAATATTTTATTATATAGAGAGCTCGAATATAATATTTTTTTATATCTCTGCTAAAAATTAAATTTATGAACCCTTACAAAAATTGTGAAGTGATACAAAGGGTCCCCCTTACCTCTCATTTTCAGATTTTATTAAGAAAATTAAGTTTACTTTTAAAGAAATTTTAATTTATTCTAATATTTTATTATATAGAGAGCTCGAATATAATATTTTTTTATATCTCTGCTAAAAATTAAATTTATGAACCCTTACAAAAATTGTGAAGTGATACAAAGGGTCCCCCTTACCTCTCATTTTCAGATTTTATTAAGAAATTAAAGTTTTACTTTTAGAGAAATTTTAATTTATTCTAATATAATATTATATACAGAGCTCGAATATGATATTTAATTTTATATTTCTCCTAAAAATTAAATTTATGAACCCTTTCAAAAATGGTGAAGTGATATAAAAAGGGCCTCGCCCCCTTTACCTCTCATTTTTGGATTTTTTAAAAAATAAAGTTTTACTTTTAAAGAAATTTTAATTTATTCTAATAGTATATTATATACAGAGATCGAATAAAATATTTATTTTTATATCTCTCCTAAAAATTAAATTTATCAACAATTACAAAAATAGTGAAGTGGTACAAAGTGTCCCTCCTTACCTCTAATTTTCGAATTTTTTTAATAAAATAAAGTTTTACATTTAGAGAAATTTTAATTTATATTAATATTATATTATATACAGAGCTCGAATAGGTATAATATATTTTTTATATCTCCCCTAAAAATTAAATTTATCAACCACACCAAATACCACCTAAATTGAAACAAAGGGTCCCCCCTTACCTCACATTTTCGGATTTTTTTAAAAAAAAAAATTTTTTACTTTTAAAGAAATTTTAATTTATTCTAATATTATATTATATACAGAGCTCGAATATAATATTTATTTTTATATCTCTCCTAAAAATTAAATTTGTGAACCACTCATAAAATCCTGAAGTGATACATTTAATTTATGAACCCTTTCAAAAATGTTGAAGTGATATAAAGGGTCTCCCCTTGACCTCTCATTTTCGGATTTTTAAAAAAAAAAGTTTTACTTTTCAAGAAATTTTAATTTATTCTAATAGTATATTATATAGAGAGCTCGAATATATTTTTATAAACGTTTCCATAATCAAAATTTAAGTCCATTTAATTTTAGAGAAAGTTAGATTAGGTATTACCCTTAGTATATAAGTTTCATGCTTCGTTATTAAATAAAAGTAAAAAAAAATCAAAACTTTCAATAACTTTATTTCTACTTACAATATACAAGACATAGTTCTGACTTTGCTATTTATTTCTGATAAACTTGCCTCCGTTTGGTACTTTGCCGTTGTCGTCTTTGTTGACTGACCCCTTTGGGGCATACGAATCCCCAAGGGCGCAGCGGTTAATGTTTTGGAGAAAGGGACCTCCGAGACCTCAGGGTATTTCAATTAGACAGCCCCTCCGCCTTAAAGGACTTTGTGGATGTCAAGTGCCAATCAAATAGACGTCTTCGGCTTAAGAAGCCCGCCTGCCCTCTTGCAGGTCACTCCGCGACTTCAACGGAAGTTCTCCACTGTTCGAAAGCTTTTTATTTACTGACAGTTGTAGTAGTAGTGGAAGGAAAAGGAAAATAGGGCGAACTTCCTTCCGGTTGGGGGAGGAGCGGCTAGAGTTAATTGCTTTGCTTAACAGAAAAACGAAATGGAACGAGAGGAAAAAGAACTCACCTGAAAACGGTGAGCCAACTTCGGACCCTAGTGTTTGTTGTCAGTAAACAAATCTTAAATGATTTTGCTGGTTTGTTTAAAAATAAAGGATGGATTAAATAGAAAAAGCAGAATTTTTAAGTAGAAATTTTTAATTAACTCTTTCAGAATTTTAAATACCTTAATTCTATTTTTATTTGTTTCTGTACTGTGAAACAGCACCAACTTCAACGCATTATATAACTAAGGACACATTTGCACTGTGTCAACACCCTGGGTGCACAACATATATTTTAAAATAGGCCTTAAACCTAGTCCACACTTGGTTACAAATTCGACCGATTACTGTATATAGACATTGTCGAGATACAAATTCATATATATAGACACGTTTTTGGAACAAAATCGCAGACCATTCCCCATTTGTCTATATACATTGTCTATAAACAGTTCCTGTACATGTCTAGAGACAACCGCTCGATTTTGTATCCAAGTGTGGACTAGCCTATAGAAGGAGGCATTATTTACTCCACTAAGTATTACATACAGGGGATCCCAAACTTTTCCTAGTTGCTTTGCCTTTTTTCAATTAAAATCTTTCCATAGCGCCCTATTATATATTATTTATTTTGGGCGCGCAGGAGGGGCCCTCCTCTTACAACAGATTTGAGAACATTACGAAATGTGGGTACAACTGTTTGTAAATTACATTTCTCTCAATCTCTCCTCTTTATTTACAGTAGTAGCGTTGTTAAAATTGTATACATATTTCAAATAAATAAAAACCAATAAAAACAAAAATGAAAAAGATAAATAGGAACAAAACAAACAAAAATATGAAGAAAAATACAAAGACATTAATAAAAACAAAAAATATGATTAAATGTACATACTATATATCGAAACAAATACCATATTTGGTCTCTCTAAATATTCTTGTATTAGAATCGATAAAAATATTTCGGGAGTTAATAGGTTATTTTTTATGAAAATAAAAAAATCCAGACCACGGGGTGGGGGGGGGTGCCCTTTGTAAATTTATTTCAGATTTTTCGAGGGTATCAAAGTTAAAATGTTTCGCCTTATATAAAAAAAATGGATATGTTGGTCTCTCTAAATACTCTTGTATTAGAATCGATAAAAATATCTTGGGAATTAATCATTTATTTTTCTATGAAAATCAAAAATTGAGACCACAGAGGGGAGGGACCCTTTGTATATCTTTTCGAGGATATCAAAGTTAAATTTTTTCGCTTTATATTATCAAAACAAATAGAGTATTTGGTCTCTCTAAATACTCTTGTATTAGAATCGATAAAAATATCTTGGGAAAGTTTATTTTTTATGAAAATTTAAAATTCAGACCACAGGGGGACCCTTTGTATATATTTCAGAGTGTCACTGTTTTTCGGTTTATGTATGTTTAATCGTAAGTAAAAGATAAAAATGAATAATAAATAAATTTTTAGCTTATTAATTATTTATTTCTCTACTTAGGCTGTCTTGCTTTAATTAGTTATTATGCACCTGTGAAGAGGGCGCGCCTACGGGAGGTGCTGCGGCGCCAATTTAGGAACCCTGCATTAATAGATTATTAAATCACAGGAATATTATTAGTTTCAGGAATGTGAATTTCCCGAAAGTGGAGAATTGTTCTGATTTGCTTTGGTCCAATCTCTTAGCTTTGATCAAAGATTTAATATAAATATACTTATTTTATATAATTTCTTTGGTAAGTTAATTTAGAAACTTTAAAGGGAAAGAGCTCCTACTGTGGTATAAGTCTAAACTCTCTGATATATTATTGGCTTCTCTTTACCAGCAAACCACTCTCTTCTCACCCTTAATACCTTAATATTTATTATAATAAAGTAATTTATTAATAAATTTATCAAAATAATACACGAAAACGAGAATTCCATTACTGTCTACATTTTTTATAAACCTCATTTACACGTTATTTATTATATTATATTAAAATTATAAAAGTTAAAATGTTGTCAAATGAGAAAATCGATATAGCTATGTAATATTTGATTTCTATAATGGAAAGAAATACATATGTAAAGGCATTAGTCGTAGACACTTAACATGTTCTCTTTGAAGGTGAACAACTTACAAGGACTTTTTCCATTACCCACTTTCACGTATTCCATTTGCTTTTAAGCATAAAGTCAAGGGCTGTCCTCTGATCGAACCATTATGCATTTTATGTTAATAGTTTTATTAAATAAGACTCCAGCCTTTGGTAGGTATTTTTTCTTATACTCAGCTTCATCTAATTCTAAAGTACCTATCTTAAAATATATTTATTGTTTAAATTAACTTTTATTTATAATCTGATAAAACCGATAATACATTGACGAAAATTCTATTTCTGCTCTCTGGATTGGGGGTTTGAGTCGTCAGTACTGACATTTCAAAAAATAAATATAGGAATATAAATGTGAGAAAGAATTAAAAAATATATTATTTTCTTTTTCTACATCTCAAAATTCCTGAGGTAGTACCAAGTGCAATCTAAAATAGCAAGAGCTTGTCAGTGATACAGTGACCTATAGATCAATTGAGATCACGTAGAAAATCCGCCATTTTTAGTCATATATTAAATTGAAGAATATTCGGAAATTTAAGAAAATTAATATTTAAACACATCTTTACACATATGTATTGAAGATTATTTAATTAAAAATAAAAGGTAATAATAATAATATAATTATTCTTCAGCTTAAAATATGATTAAAAATGGCGGATGGACCTACGTGTCACCACTGTCCTCGTATAAAGTCACTGTATCAGAGGTAGTGGGCTATCTCTATAGAATTCAATTTTTTCAAAAACTATACAATTTTTTGATATATTATAAGTATTTTAAATATTCGTAACTAATTTATTTATATCACATAAAATAATATAGAATATTAGATTTTTATATTTGAAGTATTATTATAATATAATTATAATGATAAAAATAGAACTCTAATTTGATTGATTTTATTTATTATACTTACCTATATATTATATTTTTTAAGTCAACTATATTTATTATTTACGAAGAAATAAAAAATTTCAGATATAAATAAATAAATATTTATATAAATTAAAATTCAAAAACTAAGGCAATTACTAATAAATAATTCCTTACATCTACATTAAAAGAGCTTATATCTAAAAAAAAAAAAAAAAACATACATTTGCATAAAACTCGTTTAATTTAATCACTTTTGACATATAGGACTGGTACTCTTACTGACTTCTACGAGCTCTGCCGTAGTCTATAGTATGCCAAAAGCCTTCACCTAAAAATACTTCTATCATTCTCAGGATCGCATTGCTTAGGCTGCTTAGGCCCACTCAGCACTGACGCTTCAGTAAACCTACAGAAGGATAATGAGGCAGCAATGTATTCTAGCTGGCGCTCGTAGTATGGGGAGGGCAGAGCACCTTGCTCATTTAGAAATTCAATTAAGGAAAAAGTAACTCTGATATACATTTAATTCCTTGAAACAACGATAAAGTAGAACGCTTAGACCTTTATGTTAACACAGCTTAAAAGATGAAAATTTATGCTCTACGGTGGATGGCAAGGTCCACTATTTTCAACACGACCGCAGCAAATCGACTCTTCCAGCATACTCGACGAGTGCGTTGTCGATACAGCCTGAACGATGTCACTGTTCTTTAGGTGAGCCTGGGTCCTAGGACGTTCGTTGTGGACAAGTGATTTTAAATCAGTCGCCCGTGCAAATGTGTAAACATAAAATTTAAACGTTGTACTTAATGTTGTTCAAAGAATTAGGTAAATTTATATCTGCGTTACCTTTTCTTAATTGAATTTATAAATAAGCAAAGTACTCTGGCTCACCCTATTCTTACTTAATACATCCTTGAGAAACAGCCCCTGAATTTCACTAGTGATCAAGCGGGGAAAAATCTCAGAGATCATCAAAGTGGCCACCAAAGCTTCAACATCTAATTTATACAGGCCGAAAGAACACCATTAATCAGTTATATTTGATTAAGTAATTAAATATTTGCGGGGCCATAGCTTGAAAGTGTGGGTGGCTATCTTTAATATACATCCCAGGTAAAGGGAAATAATTGTTGGATTTATTTACATATGAAATTAATTAAGATTTTTAAACAACATAAAAGTATATTCTAATCAATAGCTTTTTGTTAATCAGTGTGTGGAATATAAATATATTAAGCCTGGTAATTAAAAAAGATCATTAAACGATCATGATCACATCGGAGAACAAATATAACAGCGGAATTTACCTTTCAAAATTTAAATGTTGATTTTCTTTTATCGTTTCCGAGCAGGGTAAATATTCAACTAAAGAGCGCGATTAAATATTCCCTGTTAGTGTAACCGTAAGTAAGGATATATATATACAGATTTGCCTATTCAAGTATTCTTTTTCACCCCCTTTGACGTTGAAATCTTTATTCTAACCCCCACCCCTCTTCTCTTCAAAATGATTTTATCTGTCAGTTGGTGAATGCGTTAATTTATGTGACACATTAGTATTTAATTGGTTATTTATTAGTCATAAATTTTCTAGATAAACAAACATGATTCGTTACGAATCGAATGCGATTAATAGATTAAATCCACTGATTATGTATCTAGGGGGTGGAAAAACAAAAACAACAAATTGTCGTCGTCCCCGTGCTGGTTAGGGAACGAGCCAGCGAATGTGCACTGAGTGGATTAACATTGCAGAAATGGTAAGTGATTTCATCATATCAATTCAATTAAGGGTGTCAGTGGGAATGAATGGATGAAAAAGGGGCTGCTGCGTTCATTGCTAGTATTAATATCTCATTTTCGAAAACTAAAAACTATCTATTTTACACACTATAACTTTTACAATTTTATTTCAGACAATATCCGAAAATCCCAATAGTATTAGAGAATTCTCAATTGAATATTACAAAATCTCAATTGTATTTAAGAAAATATCAATTTATTTCAAAAATAAACAACAAACTAAACCATGGATTCCCAAACTTTTCCGATTCGCGGCGGCTATTTTCAATTAACATTTTTCTATGGCGCCTTATTTATATTATTTATTTGGCCGCGCAGGAGTGGGCCTCCTCTTACAACAGATAAAGAAATTTTACAAATTAGGTATATACAATAGGTGGCAATATTTACATTTTCTCTCCATTTTTATATTCGAAACCTGGCGGCTTCCTTTGCATCAATTTAGCATTGAGTTTTACTACTCCGTCTTCCATAGAAACACCCCTAATTAATTAACTTTCTTAATCTCAATATATGTGTATTGAACAAGAACAATTAGTGGTTTATTCGGCTAAAACTCGTCTGGACTTGTCTTTGACTGTGCTTGACTGGAAAATGTATTTACCAGGCAAGGGGTTCAAACCTATCATCACCCTCCATAAAATTATTCATTTTAATTTCCTCTTGAAACTATCCAACAATTTTATCATTATACTTTTCAAAACAAAAAATGATTTCTATATGAATAATTTTTCTATATAAATATTTGAAATAACGGATAATAATTTGAAAATTTAAAGATCTTGGTGAAATTTTGAAATCGACCTTAAATATTTATGAAAATACTCTAAATGTTTGAAATTTTAGGGATGTGCCTCATCCACTGCTTCAATGAAAGCGCACTCACTGATATATATATACTAGCTGTGAGGCCCGCCTTCGGCGGGCCCCTTCTAGCCAGGGGCTTTG
>JALMQS010000099.1:1167401-1420241 GCA_024734495.1 Forficula auricularia | reverse complement strand
CAGTTTTTTCTTTCTTTTCTTTTTTTTTTTTTTTCTCATTTACTAAGTTTAACATAACATAAAAATAAAAAATAATAAAGAGAAAGAAATAGGTTTTCCGTCCCGATTATCCAAATTTAGTTTTAAAACAATAATTTTTGTTTTTATAGCTGAGATGTCTTGTTCGATCTCAACTCCTGGACCCCGGTGAAAGTAAATTTATTGAACAGATCGTAGAACCGCCAACTACTAGTGCCGATTCAATTGGTGTTTTCCGTCGTGAGCTCATTCCAACGCTCGGTAATCGCAGAACGACATTTTTGTCCCTCCAACTTGGAGAACAAACGAATACGGATGGAGCCTATCTACTCGAGCAACCCCACGTGTTGAAGGCTCATGGAAAGCAACACGGAATTAAGGTTTATTCCACCATCCTAACGATGTGGATCTTGCGGATTTATTAATCGTCATAGCGAATGTAAGGCGAACCGGAGAACTGGATGCTTTAAATTGAGCGTGTCAGGAATCATTGTATTCTTAAATTGAACACCTCTTCTTGAACCTTTCATGATTATCGTTGCTCAACTCACGCAGTCCATCGCTGTCTTTAACAGTTGAGTCTAGCTCCATTGTATAATTTTCGTTGATCTAGATTCCGTAACATCATTGGCGACCGAGCCGACTTTGAGCTGCAAATTGTGCGGCGGCAATCCTGACAAATCTAATGAATTAAGGAATTCAATTGGATAATTGACGACTTGATCTGGATCGGTAATTGAATCGATCGATTTATATGAATGCAATTCACCAGAGATTTGACTTTGAATTTTTATGTTCAAATCGGCAACGTCATTATTTTTTGCAGCCAAAATGGCTCGTTTGCTCAACCAAACATGGTTTTTGAAATTTTCTACAATATTCGGGAACACTTTCGTGATCAATTCTTCTTTTGACGTTGTGAATTGACAAAAATTAGGTGGAAACGAAATGAGCCCAGTAGAATCGTCAACCTGAATTTTCCCATCGCCAATGTCTAATAATTGCTTGGAAAACACTTCCTCTGATTCGAAATTTTGTAATGCGACTCTCATATTAGTTGTTAACTTGATAGTTTTAACGTATTTCCACAAATTAGAAGACTTTAAGCAAGCGTTAATTTCATCAGCAGCTGTTGATCTTGGAATGACTGGCAGCGTTTGGCGAAAACCGCCGGCCAACAGAATCATCGTACCTCCAAAGAGGTCCTGATTATTGCGCAAATCTTTCAACGTTCTATCGAGTGCCTCCAAAGCTCGTTTATGCGCCATCGTACACTCATCCCAAATGATTAATTTGCAATTCTGTAGTACTTTGGCCATTGCTGATTTTTTCCCAATGTTGCACGTCGGTTCATCTATCGTTTGCAAATTAAGTGGTAGTTTGAGCGCAGAATGAGCTGTTCTTCCTCCTTCTAACAATGTGGCAGCGATCCCAGATGATGCTACGGCCAGGGCTATTTGACTTTGAGCGCGAATCGAAGCTAAAATCAATGAAATTAGGAACGTCTTGCCAGTTCCGCCAGGTGCATCGAGGAAGAATAATCCTCCGCAGCCCTTATTGACTGCTACCATCAATGTGTCATACGCTAATTTCTGCTGCTGATTCAAAAGTGGGACCTTTGTTCGTACTGATAGACTCAAAGCATCTTGATCGTACTGCCGTTCTCGTTCAAATTCTCGATTGAATGCATCGTGCATGGGGTGATTCGGTGATGGCACTCCTAATTCGTGCATCATCTTGCCGGACATCATCAGGCACAAATCCTCTATAAAAATCAAAGCCTTGTTGTGAATCTCCGCGTTAAATTCCAGTTCGGGATTCGCTGTTGTTGTACGCGCTCGGTGTAAAATGTCTTCAGCCATATTGTCTTTGTATTTGTTCCACAAATGAAGTGGGTTCGATGGAAAACACGCTGAAATGATGATGGCAAAAAGTGATCGAATTTGATGCGCAGTAGACGAAATAACAGCATCACCGAGTGTGTGATCCCAATGATTGTCATCCTCGAGCAAATGTAAACATTGACAGGCTTCTCGATAAGTTGCGCACAACTCACCATTGACAGTTCGTAGAAATTCAAATGAAGTCGGTCCACGAACATTAACCAATAACAAACGCAGATAAAAACATTCGTCATTGCTTGGATGAACTGCGTAAATGCGCCCCAATGCATCTGTTGAATATACATTCACGTATCCAGGAACAGGCTCTCCTTGTTTCCGACGTTGGAATTGTTTTGATGATCCGTTCCATGTGGGGGGGGGGGGCGCAAAAATATTTCATGCTTGTAGTAAAATTTTCTCTTTGTCCGGCCCTGTTTATACCTTTAACTTATATGTATACTATATACCTATACATGTATATTGTTCTATTATGATTGTTGCCAAATTTGCTGGGGGGGGGGGGGGGGGGGGGCGCAAAAATATTTCATGCTTGTAGTAAAATTTTCTCTTAGTCCGTCCCTGTTTATACCTTTAACTTGAATGTATACAATCTTTAAAGAATTTGGTGTCGGTTCTAGGGGAAACATTTTTCATTTCTTCGATAAAAATTCTTGGTAGGTTTCACATTAAGATATAAAAAATAAAACGAATTTATTTTTGGAGAATCTTTAATCTCGATATATATATTTCGGGTGACTAACCTAATGTGAAATCTACTAAGAATTTTTATCCAATAATTTTAAAAAATGTTTCACCAAGTACTTACACCAATTTCCTTAAAAACTATTTTTCATTTCATAAAAGGTATATGTTTGGCACCGACTTAAAAAAGTAATTTCATGTTAATATTTCGACGTTTAGTTGTAACTAAATAAGATAATAATTATTTTATACCTTTTAGTGTATTTTATTTGTTGCGTTTAATTTTTTGAAGTCGGTTTTATTTTTTTCTTAAAATTTTTTATTTTTCTCTTTTTAGTGATGTTATTAATAGTGATCATATCATCAGAACTTGACCAAATTAATAGTGAACAATCCCTAAGATACCCCCTTTCCAATAAAAAAAGAATCATCGAAATCGGTTCATAAACAAAGAAGTTAGTCCTGAACAAACCTAACAAAAAAGGTCTAATACCTATAAAAAAAATGGCACCAATCGGAAGGTAGACTGGACCCAATGCAAAAAAAATTTCAAAATCGGTCCACAATTGGCGGAGATATGAGGTAACATAGGCACAAAAAAAAATCAGTCGAATAGAGATGAACCTCCTCCTTTTTTTGAAGTCGGTTAAAAAGAAAACTAAATATAAAATTGGAAACAAATGTATAAGTGAAGTTCATTTGGGAAGAACGTACATGGTAGGGGGAAAGAATGCAGTATTGGTTATTGTATTAATAGACAAATGCACAAAGGGGCTTAACTAAAGGCTTAGAATTATACCTGGACTTTGATGAAAAAAAAGGCTAACTTCCTTTGTGAAGAGGGGTTCTTTGTTTGTCGGCCTGACCATTTTAACCTTTTTCATTATTTCATGACCCTTTTAGAGCTTTGAATAAAATTTATGGCCTTTAAATAAAATTGAAAAATGAAATTAATTTTAAATTGATGAAACTATATCATCATCATCCTATAGACTGTGATAAATATGTGTTCAAAATTTCATCTCAATCGGATAAACGGTGTCGAAGTTCATTGGAACCAACCAACCAACGAACACAGGATGGATACCTCCTACACATGGACATGTCCTTAATTGAGGTTTTCTCGGGTTCCTCCGCGTGGGTTTGAGGTTTCTCTCTCCGGCCCGCGGGCTGCAAAGCCTGCATTGACCTGGGGCCTAATCGCGGAAGCACTCACTGGACCTCTCTGCACTAGGGTGCATAGGAAAGTCCTTTAACCTGAAAATACTTGCGAACGGAGAGTGCTACAGCCACGCAAGTGAGGTAACGGTATAGTAAAGCGACTATGCCCGACCTAATGCAAACGACACCAGCGCCCCTAGTGGCGAAATGTGGAAGTTAGCCATTGCAAATCGAAAACGAAAAGAGATAAAGCAAAATTTCCAATTAGAAAGTTTTAGAGCATCAATTAATTAGTACGAAACGATATTTGGTTTACACGGAAAGGATAAATTACTGCCTGTATCCAAAAATGTCCGTAATCTATGCGCGACTGTTCTACTCTACATATTTACATTTCGGAAATGTAGCAGTGTGCAAATGCAGTTTGTGACTTTGTACTGTACTGTAATGTCTGAAAACTTTAATTTCCAATGCATTTAAAATTTTAGTTTAAAAGGTGTTGGCGCTCGCTTGATACAAACAACATAATCTCATAGCATAAAATTATTGATGGCAGACGATAATTTGATTCCTAATGTATTGATGTAAGTACATACTAGTATTTATTCATTAAATTGTGCATATTTCTTCTTTCCTCTGGCTATTCCTTTCAAATATTTACACAAAATGGAGTGCATAGATTACGGACATTTTTGGATACAGGCAGTAATTTATCCTTTCCGTGTAAACCAAATATCGTTTCGTACTAATTAATTGATGCTCTAAAACTTTCTAATTGGAAATTTTGCTCTATCTCTTTTCGTTTTCGATTTGCAATGGTTAACTTCCACATTTCGCCACTAGGGGCGCTGGTGTCGTTTGCATTAGGTCGGGCATAGTCGCTTTACTATACCGTTACCTCACTTGCGTGGCTGTAGCACTCTCCGTTCGCAAGTATTTTCAGGTTAAAGGGACTTTCCTATGCACCCTGTATATATATTGTCACTAATTATTTTAATTAACAAAAAATCAATTAAAGAGAGTTTTGTCAAGGTAGAGATCTATTCAGATTGTTTTGTTATCCTCTAAATTTGTAAATAAAGTTCATTTTAGCAAAATCGTTAAAGCAGTTTTCAAATATAGGTATATAGCTATATAATTTTTTGCTCTATTAATAAGAGTAATTAGATAAGGTTTTTTTGTACGATAACATTTTAAACTACTTTATTCCTCTAAGTTACTACTTTAGAACTGGGCCCATTAAACCCTGTTAAAGGAATCATATAAAAATCGGGTTTTATCTACCATATACATTAAATTTTTGAAGTTTTGACCATTAGTGGTAAACCATTGTTGAAGATATAAGTTGATGATGGACAGCAGGCATATCAATACTACGATGTAGGAGGTAAGTTTGGCTCTCGCCACACTTCCTTATGAACGTCCTTAGCATAAAGGCCTCGAAGTAATGAGACAAAACAACTGAAGAGGAAACGGAAATAAACCGTGAAGAGCCTGACTCTGAATATATTCCACCTCATAAAAGATAATGTTGGGCTGAAAAGTCAATTTTTATCAACTTGTTCAATGCCATAAACCTTTAAGTGCTGCTGCAATTCCAGTGCAGATAAATGACTCACTTTCAATAGCTATTTTAGAAAGTATTTGCAAAGATCAGTAAATATAATCTACTAGCCGCAAGGCCCGCCTTCGGCGGCCCTCTTGCTAACCAGGGGACACGCCCTCTGGACCCCCAGCCTTCGAACCCCATCCTCACCCACACTCCCACCCACCACCCCCCGAAACCCACCCAGCACCCCCCACCACGCACCATGCACCTGTTCCCAACCCCAGTCCCTACACCACCACCTGCACCCCACCCACCTCGGACCCCGCACCCCATCCACCCCGTGCCCTCCAACCCTGCGCACACCACACCCCCGCCTAGCCCCCTGGACCCCACGCCGCACCACCCGCTGCACCCCCACCCTACTCCGCCTCACTCATCACCCCACCACCATTCCACCCCGCACCAACCCCCGCAACCAGTTTTTGCATTTCTAGCCTTCTAGTGACACATAGATTATTTATAGAAAATTTGGTTGAGTTTGGCCCAAGAGAAAGAATTTTCATTTGTTGACCCTCCCCCTCCCAATTTTGGGTGGTTAGTTTTTGCATTTCTAGCTCTCTAGAGGTCCAGAGATTATGTATACAAAATTTGGTTGAGTTTGCTACAAGGGCAAGAATTTACATTTACCCTCCCTCCTTTGAGTGGTTTTTTGGGGAAATTTTTTAAACAAAAGTTGTCAGAAATCACATCTCCTACAACTTTGTTTTTATAAAATTTGGCGTAGGGTTAATAGTTTAGGAGTAATTTGATAATTTTCCTTCGTGCGCCCCCCAAATCCCCTTCTGGGGTCAAAATATCAAAACGTTATATAGCTAAAAACGTAAGTTAGAAGACATCTGATATAAACATGAAATTTCATAATAATCCCTTCAGTCGTTTTTACGTGAATCGTGAGCAACTTTTCAGAAACCACTGAAACAGATATACTGACATACAGACAGACATACAGACATACAGACAGACGGGAATTTTGTTGAGGGTGTTTTTGTTCATAACTTTGCTTGAAACGTGTGCAACCAAAATTTGGCGTGATTTGGACCAATGTACAGACAAAACCTTAATTTTATATATATAGATATACTAGTATAATTATTTATTTTACAAAAAAACACGTCCTGTTAATTAGGTAAATAATTATTTTTTCGTTCGATAGCGTCAAAATTAAAACTTTAATACCTTGTGTGTGTGTGTGGGGGGGGGGGGGGTGTATCAGTCATCTCTCCTAATTTTAATTTTAAATTTTTTTATTTATTTACTTAATTTTATTAATCCTCCATTACACTTTTTTCAAATGTTTACATTAAATTGATTTTAAAAATGTTAACACTAACCCTTTTGAAAGGAGAAATAAACAATGAGGTTGTCCTCTGCTCTGTATATGTTTAGAATGTATCAAGCAGAGGACACCCTCAAGATTTCTTCTTGTAAATCATCAACTCTCCTACCCTCGGCAAACTAAATCACTTTGGGGTAATACTAAGTTTATTCCGGTATCCAAAGTAACAAACAGTTTCTCGATTTTGATATCCCCGATGAGTTAATAACGAAAAGTTCGTTCTGGTGCTAAAATGTTTGTATTTTCAATTAAGAGAATCGATTAGATTTTGTACTTTCAAGCTCCAGATCTTATTGGTCAATAATGCAAAATTAAAAAAAAAAAAGATTTTAATCCGTTTCTATAGTAAAAAAATAATAAAAAAATTGATTGTAATTTGAATTTCCATTTAATAAATTATTTAATTCGTCGAAACTGCAAATTATCGTACTGAGTCAATTAGTTTCAGTTCTGAATATGTTTTCTTATAGAAATGGAATTTATAAAATATCAATTATTATTTGTTGGTTTATGGATTTATTAGCTTCTTTAGCTTCTGAGCGACTCATATCTTAATGATAATAAATAAATACAGTTCATTTATAAAAACAATCTCAAAATGTCTAAACATTTCAGAATAAATTCTCCCTTTATCAAAACAGAAAATGGAAAAATAGTTTATTTAAGAGAGAATAATAAATTAAATAATATTCTTTCTTAAAGCAATTATTTTTCCATTTTCCTTTGATTAAGGGAGAATTTAACCCGAAACGATGGATATTAAATAAATATTTTGAAATTATTTTTATAAAAGAACTGTACTTATTGACTTAATACAATAAAATCTATAATCAATAATTTATTTCAAAATAGTTAATGATAATGTATATGAAATATTGGAAAACAAATTTTCACTTCGTCTAATATTTGTCACATTATAACAAAATTACACTCTAAATTGATGGTCAATAAATATACCTAAAATAATATTGATATATACAGGTAAATAAATAAAATAATAGAATGTTATTTGAATAGAAATTGGTACGGTTCATGGTTTAGCTTCTATATAATACGTTTAACAAACAAATATATATATATATATATATATATATATATATATATATATATATATATATTCGAAATCAGTTTTGAAAACGCTGAGGGATGCTGTGAGAGTGGAAAGGGTTGTGGCGGGGTGAGAGGGGTGTTATTTTAGCACGAGAGAAACCATATTAGTAGAATTCTATTTGATAATTTAGACTAATTCACGAATGAATAGCTTGGCAGGGAATTGAAGCAGAGAGAGTGGAAAGGACAAAATTTCCAGGTATTTATTTATAATACTATTCTCTCAAATTTAAATATAATTAATTCTACTCTACATGGAGATAAATTAGTAAAAATGAATTATGTGAAAGGGAGGAGCACAATAATTGTTTAGTTATTAGTAATTAGAGTGAATCCCAGCTAGCAAAAGAGATTGTTCGGAACATTCATTAAATTTATAAGTATACCTATAGGTACCTATATACCTACAGTGAAACCTATATATAAAAAAGCTGAAGGGGATTAGAAAATATTCGTTATTACAAATAATTTGTTACAATGAGGTTTGTTATTTAGAGGTTAGGTTGATCTAAAACAGTGTTTTTCAACCTTTTTCATGACTCGACACCCTTAGTATGAAATAAAAATTTCGCGACCCCCTACCCCCTCTTTTTTGAGAGGGCCGACTCATGACTTTGTGTACAATTTTTCTTTTTTTACCATATAGTAAAAAACACAAAAGCGGTAAAAAAGTATTGATTTATTATTTATTTTATAAATCCTGATATAATTTAATAATTAAAAAAAAAAGAATTATTGAAAAATGTATTATAAACCAATAAACCTACCTCAAAGTCACGAGCCTGAGAGGTCCGGCTCGTGACTTTTTGTATAATTTTTCATTTTTTTTTACCATATAGTAAAAGACGGTAATAAGTATTAATATATTTCTGAGGCTTCGCGACCCCCAGGGGATAGGGACCTACAGGTTGAAAGACACTGGTCTAAAAGATTCGTTTTTACAAGGTAAGCAAAATTGTTTATTAACCTCAACATTACGAACTCTTCTACTTATACTGTTATAAAGAACGATTCCCACTAGTAAAGTAAAAAGCACTTTCTAATTAAAAGACTGTAATTTTTATTTAAAAACAGTTTATACAGTTTTTCTTTTCTCACAATATAATCAAAATATATTAAAAAATCAACATGTGGTCATGGTAGCCTAGTCTTGATTTTGTTTGTCTTGTTTAGAGAAAAATTTATAAATTGTGGTCTTCTTATCACCAGGGATAGTTATCATATCCAAAGTGCAATCCAATTTCGTGATGGATATAGTCCAAGAGCTGGTGACACATTTTTGAGTACGGATTTGACCCAACTAGAAATAATGCGTAATAGTACCGTCTATGATAGTTGTACAAGGAATGGCCAGTCTGGCTGGTCTAAGCAGGTGGACCAGGTACTGCGCATGATGTGAGTGCTGTAAAAAATACTTATGTGTTAAAAAAATATTTTTGACCCACAATAAAATTATAAAAATTATAATTTATAGTCAATTATAAACATAATATATTCACCCCCAGACCATTTGAGTGGTGGGACATGGAACCAGACCACCCAAAGTGTATTTTTGCAACATGCAAAAAAATAGCATGCGCAGTACCTGGTTCACCTGCTTAGTCCAGCCAGACTGGCCATTCCTTGTACAACCATCATAGACGTTATCACGCATTATTTCTAGTTGGGTCAAATCCGTACTCAAAAATGTGTCACCAGCTCTTGGACTAATATGACTAGACCGTCACTCAAACCATCCTTTTTGAGAAATACAGATTTTATTATATTTAGAGCTTACGATAAGTTATGTAAAGGTTATAGATTGACAAAAATCGTTATACAGAGGTGAATTATACTCTATTTATGTACTGAAATTCGTTATAAATAGGTTTTTAACAAAAGGTATTCCTAATATAAAGGTATATTTTCTTTAGTTGAATAAAAGATCATTAACTATTTCGGGAAATTTTAGGGGATTTCGAAGAATTTGTTAATTCGAGGAAATCGTTATATTGACGTTAGTTATATTAAGGTTTCACAGTATATATATGCTAATTATTTTTAGAATAATTATATCAGAAGAATTTTAAAACGAATATTCCGCTAATATCCTTGGGTGTATAATATAAGAGAGGATTGTTTAGGGAGACATTGTATTATTCTAAGAAATTCCCCAGAATATTTAGGGAAATTGTGAGGTCATTCATAGAATATTCCAATGCCCAGAAAAGATATTCTTAGAATATAAACAGATTGTTGAAATCATCATTCCAATTTTCTTGATTCAAATTACTTCAATTTGTGTTTCTCCCAACCCATTTTTGAGAAAATCAGAAAAAGAAAATTGCAAAATACCAAAAATCTTCAAGTAAATATGTAATTCAGGTTCTTTGATTTTAGTCAAAATCTTGAGGTACTTCTTCCAGCCTTAATTTTCAAATCCCATAAAGCTCTGCGACTTAGCGTAGATGAGATATGAACAATTAAAATATTTATAGTGAATTTGCTTGTACCTGAAATGATATCATAATTATATTACATCTTTGAGTAATTTATTGTTCGGTACTTCCAACAGGCAGGAGAAGCTTGGCTGCCGGGCGAGTTAGACAAATTAGATTTAAAATTTTATCTAGGAAATTCGATGAAAAAAATTATATTTTTAAATTTTGCTGATTATTTTGAGGATTCGGGTTATGGGGAAATTTAAATAAAATTAAAGTTTGACTTATTAAGTTGTATCTTAAGTCGAGTTATCGTGGGTGTCTGAATCCAGGCACACAAAAAGAAAAAATCATGGTTAAAAATTATTTTTCTCCACGTGTCAGACATTTTTTTCATTGTGTTTAAAAATGTCTGAAACGTGGAGAAAAATAATTTTCAACCATGATTTTTTCTTTTGTGTGCCTAGATTCAGACACCCATGATAACTCGACTTAAGATACAACTTAATAAATTAAACTTTAACTTATTTAATTTCCCCATAACGCGAATCCTCAAAAAAAAAAATTATCGCATTTCATATATTCATTTCCTAGATAAAATTTCAAATGTAATTTATCCATTTTAAATTAACCCCTGAGGAGGTAGAATCGATTTATTTCTGTCCCATGTGCAAATGTCGTAGCCAATATCTATTCGCGAAATAGACATAAAAGGTGCAAGTCTTGGTGGGGGTAGCTGCCTAGTTACGGAGAACTAGTCATCTAGCTTGTGCATTCTATTCGAAATCCCAGGCGCCGGATCTAATCAATTTTGCAGGGCAGAACCGCCCTTTACCCTTTAAGCCCTGGGCCCGTAATCCCCGCAACCAAGGTGCAGTCGCAACTACTTAATTAACTCCCGCTATAAAGCTACCTGAATTAAAATTTCTTAGTCAGAAAGTGAGCCTATTATTTTATTCCCCTAAGCTATATTTATTTTTACAAAGTCTTTTTGCTATCATCACCTATACCTACTTAAGTGGACGTTTAACTCTTTCTACACTTCAAACAGATTTAGTTTTAATACTTAGTAAAGATAAAAGTAAATAAATATTTTATGAGATATTAATTTACTATAAGTTAGGTTTTCTAGGTCACTTGTTTCTGGTTAAAAATTAAAAAAATTAAAGAGTTAAATTTTTTCATTATATATATATATTTCGGGCTATCAAGCCCATCTTCAGGAATTACACAAAATAGCCCGAAACGAGGGGTGAATCTCGACCTAAAATCGTGTACACCTACTTCCACTTTCACTTTCATTTCCAAGTATAAGACAATACATGACAATAGATTATCTAATGAATTCCAAAGTAATTCCAAATAATTCCAAAGACGGTGTACACCTAATTCCAATCGTGGTTCACCCCTCGGGTCAAAATATATATATTGAAAAAATTTATCTCTTTTATTTTTTTAATTTTTAACCAGAAAAAAGTGACTTAGGAAACCTAACTCATAGTAAATTAATATCTCATAAAATATTTATTTACTTTTATCTTTATTAAAGATTTTTTAATAGTTTTTAAGGAATTTGGTGTTGGTGTAAAACATTTTTTAAATTATTGGATAAAATATACTTGGTAGGTTTCACATTAAGATATAAAAATAAAACGAATTTATTTTTATATCTTAATCTGAAACCTACCAAGTATTTTTTATCCAATAATTTATTAAAGATATTTCTCCTTGCACCAACACCATAATCTCTATTAATTTTTATTACTTAGTTAAATTATTTTGGAAACAAATAGATACATACGTATTAATATATAGATTGATTCCCAAAGAGTGTAAAATACTTTATGAAATCGTTAGGATTAAATCCCTTACAAAATCAAGATGGTCAAAATTTTATTTTGAAATAAGTAGCTATTCGCAAATATTTATTAATTTAACAATACACAAATAATGTTCATAGAAACAGATGTAGGTCAGTAGCGTGCGGTCCATGGATGCTGTGGATGCGGCGCATCCTATAATTTCAAATATTTAGAATATTTTCATAAATAAATAAGTTCGACTTCAAAATTTCAGCAGAATCTTTAAATGTTCAAATTATTATCCGTTATTTCAAATATTTCTATAAAAAACATTTTTGTTTTGAAAACTATATTGGTTCTCGAAATGAAATAAAATTGTTGCATTGTTTCAAGAGGAACTTAAAAATGAATGATTTTCCGAAAAGGGTGCTGATAGAAGGTTTGAAGTCCCTGCCTGCTATATTTTCCAGTTAAAGCATGTCAAAGACAAGTCCAGACGAGTTTTGGTCGAATAAATATTGTTCTCGCTGAGGAACTATTAAAATAGTAATAATACAAAAAGGGAATAAATCAAGATGATTCGGGAATCTTTGGACTAATTCATTTCTAAGAACTCCCAATATATAAGATCGGAAACAACTAAGATTCAATAGACAAGTCATAGCTTGCTTATAGAATTATAATTAGGAGAAATTTAAGATTTTCTTATCAGATAGGCTGATTCATTGTGGATGATGGTCGATTTCCATCTTAGGTTCTGTGGAGTTTAAGTCACAAGATTTAATTTCTGACTCCGATCCTCAGTCACAAAAACGCGAAGGCCGCAAAATATATTTTTTAAAAATCTAATGTTAAATTTGAAAAAATAACGAAAGTGATGCCGTATTCGGTGTAATTTGCCAAAAAAAAGCGAAGATTAAAATAAAATTTAAAAAAATGAAGGGTAGGTACCTACTTTTTTGGACAGCATCCTCTGGTTGAAAATTCACAAACCACCACTGGTGTAGGTATATATTTTAATAATAAATTCATAGAAATGCTTAAGAAATATAATATTATAAGTAAGTATCCATCAAAATCAAAAATCGGTTTAAAATTTTAATCGAATGATTTTTTTTTAGAAAAATCGAATTTTTGGTGGGGTCCAAATTAAAAAATAATTTATTTATGTAGAATTAGGTCAACTTTTTTTAAATTTAATTCCTTTTAAATAGACGCAGATGTGAGAGAGCCTCTAAGTGAACATTAATTTTTATTTGCTGCCAGAATTAACTAAATTTTAATTTATTTTTTTATCAACGTTTTGACCCGCTTCGGCCATGGCATCGGTGAGCACAAAGTTTTGAATTTAATTTAAATTAAAAATAATATAAATATGCTTCGTTTTTCCTTTTAAACCCTAAAGAAAGTGGTATGATCCTCCAAATCGTCAGGTTTTTTAAGAGGATGGAAATGACGTTGCTTTTGTTTGCATTAATTCAGCATTGAGTTCTATCACTGCGTCTTCAATAGAAAATACTCCCAATTAATTAAATTTTCTCATTTTTTTTTTTTTTTTTTTAATTTTATTAAACCAATTATTTTACATGAATTAATGTATACATTGTATTTGAGCTTCGACTCCGAGATTACTTCTCCACCATCGACTGTTCTTGATCATCTTTTTAGTCCTTGTTTTTAACAAGAGGAAAAAACTAATTAAATAAAAAACCTCTTTGCCGATAATTATTCCTAATCCCCCGTTCCCCCATCCAATCCCTTTCTCATTTTAATATATAATTAAGTTAAAATAATCATATTTGTAATGAACTATTAGTGGGTTTTAAAATTAAAAAAAACCAATTAAATAATATAAACGAAATTGAAAAAAATTTAATTATAAATTTTTATTATGACACACCCACCTGTGAATAATTACTTTAATTAAGAGTATACCTATCAAATTAAAGCTACCTTAAGATGAGACTGCCCTAGTAGCAAAATGTTTCAAACTATATAGTAACTATGTAGTGACTATACAGATTCTCGAATTCTATTATAGCATATACCAGGGGTGGCCACTAACCTTAACTTTGGGAGCCACAAATTTATAAAACTGTTTCAAAACGAGCCATATTATTTGGAGATTAATTAATGGTTTATTAAAAAAAGACACATTTTTTATTTTATAAAATATAAATGAAGTAACATTTATTTTTTGATCTACTTACTTATAACATTAGTGTTCAATTACAATAAAAAGAAAAAGAAATAACATTTTACTTTTGAGAAGTGCTTTTATGAGTGTTCATATTGACTGTTAGTTGTTTGAATTTTTGTATTATTATTTTTTTACGTTGATTTTGAGAAAAAATTCAATCTTTCTTTCTCAAATAGATACTCATTTCTTTATTATTTTTTTAATTTAATTATTATACTTTTTAAAATCAGTATTATTCAAGAGGGTTCAAGAGCCGCAAGATTGACTCCAGCTTGCGAGCCACGTTATGGCCACCCCTGCTATATAGGCACTATGTAGTTACTATATAGTTTGAAACGTTGTGCTAATAGGGTGTATGATCGATTTGTCGACCCGAAAAACCTCTAATCCGTGTTTTTCATCGAAAATGTCAGTGCCGTTTTCGAGAAACAGATTCTATATTGATACGTATATTATATAATTAGGTATACAAGAATTGAGTATTTAATATTTGTATAAGATTTGAAGTAAAAATATTTACTCATATATTATTTCAATTACTTATATATTTACATTTTACATTTTTTTCTTTTTTTCTTTTTAATATTAAAATTACGAAGGATGTAAATTGAGAATTAATGAAATTTTGTTACAAAAGACATTTTCAAATCTCATGGTTTAATTAATTCTCAGAACACAGGACATCAAAGAACACTTTTAATAAATAGTAGGCGAAAACGAAACCATCTATATTATGATATGAAATTCATATTCATATTATTACACTGTTTTAGATAGCTAATTTAGTTTAGACAAGCCATGTAAATAACACTTTAATTATAATCTATTTCCCAGCCAGTACATTTTGTCATGCTAATACTCAAATAATATGTTCTGGTAGTTATATATTTAATTACAGCCATAACTCACCAAAATTAAATAATTTTTATTATAACTGATATCCACATTTTATTCTGAATAATTGTAAGTGAAAATATTGCGATCCCATTTTCGTAAGTTTACTTTTTGAGATCCATCTACTAAGCCCAAAATTATCAAATTTACATTTCGTATATTTTTACTTTACTTTACGAAGGATGGGGAAGTTTTGTAATCATGCATATACTTTGTCAAGTATGTGAAAATTTGGTTATTTGTCAATTTTTTAAAACAAGTCTGAGTATTTCAATCAGATATTTTTTGAAAAGATTTTGTTTTGCCTAGACTAGCAGAGATGTTGATTCATCAACGAGGTTCTTCTTTGCTTGATTCAAATAAACATATAAATAGGAATACATATTAAGGAATATTAAACATATAGGAATAATATATATATATATATATATATTTGTTAATATTGTAAGAGTTCGTGGCTGTGATGAAACTATACTAGATGAAGGAGGAGGTATCAGCCAAAGATGGAATCACTGGGTTCAATAAAACACCTTTAATGAGACGTTTCGGCCTAAATTTTATTTGGCCATCTTCAGTCAATTAGGAGTTATACACAAAATGCGGTACACATATGTGATCGAACCAAGCCTTGTCAAAAATAAAAATTTCTTTTAGCTTCATGCGAATTTTTAACGTGCCTGGACCCAAAAGTTTCAGAATGAAAGTCTTGATAAATTAAATAGTTTATTTAGTGACATAAAATAGAGTAATTTTAATCCATGAAATTAAATAATAATAATTGATTAAGATTACTCTATTTATTTATTTTATGTGACTAAATAAATTCTTTAATTTATAAAATTTATATTTATATTCGTTTTATACATATATAACCCGTAGGTAGGAGGATGTCTTAGTACGTTTTTTTTATTTTCGTAAGAAAGACATCAGTCTATGGTCCAAAAATGAACGTTTTTCATACATTGTGTGCTGTTTGGGTGTATAGGTATATGCATAATATGTTTATAAGGATCAAACAGAGAACACCCTCATTGATTTCCCATTATAAATAATTACGAGACAATTAGGAATATGATGGGGATGGAAAGAGATATTGTGGATGAGGTGTAAAGGAAACAACTGGTTTGGTATGGGCACACGTGTAGAATGGATGAGGAAAGAATCCCAAATAGGGTTCTACAATGGACACCACCAGAGAAACGGAGGAGGGCTCGTCCCAAACGATGTTGGATGGACGACCTGAACGAGGCTATGCGCTGCAGAAACCTAAACGAAGAAGATAGTCAGGACTGAGAAAGATGGAGACTGGGTGCGGAGACCATCGGACGAAGTTTGAACCAAGCCTGGATTGCCAGGCATGGGTCGAGCCTTAACCAATGCTTGCTGCCAGGTTAAACCAAACTTTGATTGCAGCCAGGCTATGAACATCGGCTGGAGCTCAAACCAAGCCTGGGTTACATTGGCTGTCCAGGCTTGCTCGAGCTTGCCTAATCTTAAGGTTCCGTATATAATATACCTATAGTAAATGTATACCCATATTATATGGGTAATGAATAATAATAATAATTATAATAATAGTAATAATTATATGGTTATGAATAATTATCATTTAAAGCTCATTTAAGAAACTTTAAGGAATTGAACATAAATTATTGCGTAGTTTTATTGAAAATGTATCAAAATTATTATTTTTAATTTTTTCCTTAGCTGCCTAAAATCTTTACTCTCTTCTTACCTTCGTGATCAATCTCAACGAAAGACAAACATCTTAACAAACTTTTTCTTTTAGTTAAATATTAACACAAGTCGAGAAGTGTTAACAAGACAGGATCACTAATATTTGAAGATAATATATCTCAATTATTAATATACTTATTGGTAATCATCGTGCATGTGTAGGTAGGTATACCTGCAAATTTATTATTCTTATTTTTTGAATTCTTCTGGGCTTGGTTTGACCCTCCTCTTTCCTGTGACTAGACAAACTATAATGTTCTATATCCACGTCAAATAACAAAAGGTAAATCATAACCTTAATGAAAATTTGTTTTAACAACCGAGACTATCATGGGATATGTCGCCAGTATTTTAACTTACTCCACCAAGCCTACACTTATCTACTCATCTAAGCGCAGTTTTTTTTTAGTTTTAAGTTAGGAAGATACATTATTCTATAAAACTTTCCTTTTAATTAAATCTGTATTTCATATAGGGATGAAAAAATATATTTTCGACAAAAT
This sequence comes from Forficula auricularia, assembly GCA_024734495.1. NCBI lineage: Eukaryota > Metazoa > Arthropoda > Insecta > Dermaptera > Forficulidae > Forficula > Forficula auricularia. The sequence goes on along the minus strand of JALMQS010000099.1, from coordinate 1,402,866 downwards.
ATCTCGATTTTTTTTTATTAATTACCTACACCAAAGTAGGAAATTTTACAAAGAGTCTTTCAAAGAAAAATTTTACTATTATCTTAAATGAGTACCTATTTTAAATAGAGAAGAAAAATCTAATTTCGTTAAAATATATGTACTAAAAAAAATCTCTTTTTACACTCTTCTTCAAGGGAGAAAATTTTACAGAGTCCCCTCTTTTATGATTTTTTTTATTTTGATAAGAAAATAAAATTTAATCTCCACAAAAGTTATATCTGCTCTTTTTTAAAATGAGTATTTTATATAGAGATGAAATATATTTCGTTAAAATATCTTGAAAATGAATCTCATTTTGTACTCTTCTTCAAAGGGAGAAAATTATACAGAGTCCCCTCTTAATTTATTATGATAAAATAAAATTACCGCTCCACAAAAATTATATTCTTATTTAAATAAATATTTTACAAAGAGATTAAAAAATACAATTTCGTTAAAATACCTTGCATCCTTAATGGTTCAACATTATCATCTGCACCAACTTCTCTTTTACCCATTAAATTTTAAAGTATTTTTTGTCTCATTCTAATTGCGCATCAAAGAAGTTTCGGCGCCAATATTCACGCCACTCCATAATAGAGAAGGTACAATTTATAGGCGGATCATGATTTTTCGATGGGGTTAAAATTTATCTTATGGTGCTTTAACGGTCTAAAAAGAATAAATAATCAAAATAAATTTGATATATTTTAATTGAAAATTAAGTCATTTGATAATAAAGTATATAATTGGAAATGTAAAGTATCTATTCGGTCGTTGTTTAGGTCGAATAGGGTGTCTGTATAAAATTGGGTAGTTTGCGGATAGGTCAGGTGAGGGAGAATTCGGGATGAACAGGGGACATAAAAGACAAAATGAGATCCTCGTAAACTCTGACATTGTCTTTACCTGTCCAAAAACTACCCCTCCTCACCCCACCCTTCCACATTTCACAACCCCCCAGGCAAATTTTATTACCCCTCATTTCTTATTCATATTACTTAATACTTTATTTGCTTCGCTCGAGGTCTTTAACATGACAGCCGACCAAAAAGCAATAGTAATTCGATATAGGGGCCATTAAAAGCTCCGAACTAGCATTTTATCTATTCAATGAGACATGGAAAGTATTTTTTATTTCTTTTGTGGGGGAGAAGAGAGGGAGGAGGAAATTTCAAGAGTTTATTTATGTTATGTTTACTGCCTGTAAACATCGATAGTGGTATAAAAAATACATTAAGTATTTAATATTCCATTTAATTAAAGAAAAACTTGATATATTTACTTATTAATGAAAAAACTTTTAGATCAAAGTTTATTATTTATTTATTGTAATAATACGTTTTAACAGGACTTTCCCTCCAATGGGGGTGTTACTCCTTTTCTGCCCCCTCTCTAGCCACATTCCCCCTCCCCTCACCCTCCAATGCGTGCTATAGCGAACATTTCCCCTCTAAAAGAAATACCTCATCTCTGCCTTTACCTGTATTTGGCCTTGGAAAAGGAGGTTTCATTGGCCAAAGCTTTAGTGAATGAGGAGAATTCTCTTACGGAACAGCCAATAACATGGAGAACTCAGTCTCTGACCTGCCTATGGTGGACTGGAGAATGGAGGCAGTCCATATGAAGGTAAGGCGGGGCGTAGAGAAGTCCGCCCAGCCCAAGAACTATTAGCGAAAATCAGCGACCCTAGAGGCGCTAGTTAACGGACAAGTAAAACTATTATTCTTATGGAAGAAAAGATTATATTCCCTCAATAACTTTCGGCCAATAGATGTCAGGAGAGGTGATTTCGCTTAATTATTAATTGTTAATTATAAATATCTCGAAGTGATGTCACGCGTATCGTGATTTTCACCAATAAACTAGAAAACTAGTATATAGTTGTAGTAGTAATACTAGTTGTATCAACCTCTTAAATAATATCCCAAAATAGTAATTAACACTGTTTATGACCCATAAATAAATTTAATAAAACATAGCTTTGCTTGGAATTTTTTCTCCAAAAAACACAAAAAAATAAATAAAATTGAAAAATTAAATAAATTAATACAATAACAAATAGATTAAATTGATAAAAATTAAAATAAGGATTCAAATATTATAGATATTTATCGATTGTATACACGAAATTGGCTTTCAAATTAATTATTTTACTTATAGCAAGAAAAATAAATGTAGATATAAATAAATAAAAACAGAATCTTGATCTATATTGACTTTGAGAGGGTAAAGTAATTTAGAGTATTAAAAAAGAGAGCTTTATATAGATAAAAGCGAGGGTGTTGTAAACAGACTAGAAACGACTTGAAGAAACTAACTAATTTAGAAAGAGATTTATTCATGATTTGAAGAAATAAATTCAGGTTCAAAGGATATCTACAGCCATACGATTTAAATATTTATATATTCTTTGCTATTTTCAGATCTACAGCAATGCCATCTAGAAGCACGTCTAAAAATGATTATTTTAGATGTTACCTAGATATGATTGCTTAGACTGATTCCCAGCCTAAGTAGTATTGAATTTTTAAAATTTTCATTTTTTTTAATCTTTTTTTTCTATAATAGCTAACGTACCTGGAGAAAAATTATTTTTCAAACATGTTGATTTTGTCTGTGTGTTTCAGGGACGTGCCCAGAGATGGAACCTCTGAATCATCTTATTTACAGTAACTCTATAGGTCCCTATAGACTCACTCCTATCTTATTCATTAGGTACTTAATATAGGTAGGTAAATGAAAATACCCGAAAATCTAATATAAAAGGTATTTTAAAATTTTATTCAACATAACTGGTTGAATATAAGTAATCAAGTAGACGGTTCAAAAATTAGATCAAATTCTCCTCCGAAATTTCTACTCTGAACTTTTTTGAGAGCTAAAATTTTATAAAATTAAATCAAAAGTGATAAAAAAGGAATTTCAGATTAGAAATTTATGAATTCACATTTAGTTAGATATAGATACAAAAATATAAAAATTCACAAATTTGACCTTTTATTAATTGGATATTTGTCGTTTAAGGCCACTACTATTTTTCGAAAACCTATTTATCAAAAAATTTTAGAGAAAGATCATTTTTTCTAAATATTTATATATATTTTTTTAATTATTCAAAGTAATTTCATCTCCAAAATAATATGTATCATTTTCTATTTTTCTTTATAGTTCTTTAAACAACTATTTTTTTAAATTTTAAAATTTTCAATGATAAAGGGAAAGTCTCCTGAAACGTCTGGATTAAAAAAATCTAGATTATTTTATAAAAGATTTGTATATATTTAGATGAATATTATATATTATATGATTGTTAAGATAAATGAAATATTCCGATTATGTATGTAAGAAGGTCTTCCGTCTTAGTCGTCCAAGCACTCATCTTGTATGACAAACATAAATCATGTTGCGGGGTGTTCATTTAGATAACAGAGACGCTTCGAAGCTGCGGTCTACGCCAGGAAGCCTTGTAAAATATCTTGTTTCATCTTAATTTGTTCGTAGAACGTTAGTAGCGATTTATCAAGACGATCATCAAGAAAGAAAGTCAGTTCAAGTGGCTGGCGCTCAAGTAGCTGGCTTGTCATAATTATCCGCCGAGAAGAAAACCATTCTGTCAAATTGACACCAAGAACAAATAAGATCTACGCGGAAAAATGAACACACTTCACACGCACATACTATACATAAAAAGATTGATTTTTTTCATATTATTTTCAGAAACGTAAAAAAAGGACTTATATTTGTATTCAATTAATTAATTTTATAAATGATAAGGACTAGGGTATCCTACTTTTAAAAAGTTCTGGTCCTATAAAATTAAGTATTTTTCAACGTCCAATTCTTCTTCTTAGGGCCAGTTGTATGTCGGTTGGTAAACTCTTTTTAACCGTTGGCAAAGAGTAAAAGGCAGGGATGGCCAATCAGATGAAAATGTCTGTCATCTGATTGACAGGCACTTTCATCTGATTGGCCATCCCAACCTTTTAAACTTTGCCAACGGTTAAAAAGAGTTTACCAACCGACATACAACTGGCCCTTAGGCCCGTTGTATGTCGCAAAGTAAATGCTTTTTACCACTAACCAAGGTAGATGGTAAATGGAGCCACTGGGATGGTCAATCAGATGACAGGCACATTCAGTGGCTTATAGTATATATAGTTAGAAATAAATATAAGAATAAAAAAAAATTAATAGTGTCTCAACATTTTCATATTAAATATAAATGTTATAATCCATTTAGGGATAAATTTCGGATAGTTAAGCAAACTTTTACCCAACTTAACGGATTTTATTTTTCTCTTTGCCCAATAATTATATCATATAATTTTAAAACCAATTGTCAAATTGGCCATACATTTCTACTGCCCTTGCCAATTTAAAAATTCTTTATTAAATGAAAGTGTTCTCTATTTTTTTTCTTAATTTTCATTCACTCTCTAGAAAATTTGATTTTAACTTTCCCTTTAGCAAATTATATTTTGATTATACCTATATATGATATATGAATATTATTAGTTTTATAAATGTCCACATTCCTAAATTCTCAAACTTTTTAGAATGTTCAAATACATTTTCCGAGTTCTATTTAACTTTCCTTTTATAGATGTCAAAAAAAGTTTTACATTTTATAAATTCATATAGTTAAATTTATATAATATTATAGATAGGTATATATATGTCTTGAATGGGAAAATATTTTAAATATTATATTTAATAAAAGGCGAATAATTCCGTTAAATAAAAAGCAACGATTTTAATATTTAAAGCAATTTATTTCTTAAATATATAATTTAGGAGAATTAATGATGGGGAGATGGATTAATTGGAAATAAATATTATCGAAAAAGAGGTTTTTTTTATTTAATTAGTTTTTTCCTCTTATTAAAAACGAGGACTAAAAAGATGATCAAGGACAGTCGATGGTGTGGAACTAATCTCCGAAGTCGAAGCTCAAATTCAATGTAGGTATACATTAATTCATGTAAAATAATTGGTAAATATATAATTCAGATTTATTATTGAATTAAATAGGTTTCAATTCAACATATAAATAATATAATGACGTAAATTATTTTTGTGCTTTCAAATGATATCGAAATTAGAAGAAAATACTTACTACAAAAATAATTGAGATAATATCTCATATTATTTTGAAATAAATTTTTGTTTTTAGGTTTTATCAAAATATAACAAATGTAACTTTTTTGCAACTGTTGTAATGTTGGCATTATTATTATTATTATTTTAATAGGGTCTCCACATCTCACCTTATAGCCCTCCAATCCTCCCACCCCGGATGAGTGGCTCAGGGTGTGGCCACAGCAGAACTGTATAAAAACTTTTATATGCTGTAGGAGTTATTAAGGTGAAAAACTTAAAATCGAATTCAGTGGGTTGAAAGTCAATGAAAAATAGCAATAATAATTCTGTTCACTGGGACAAAATATTAAATATAAATATAAGTAAAAAAATCAAATAAAACAATTAAAAATCACTAGAATAGAAATAAAAAATAAAAATATATAAATAAATTTAATAAATTAATTAATTAAAATTAAATCTGAGGGCAATCTGGTCTATTCCCCAAGAAGAAATCAACAAGATCATCATGCTTTTTATAATCTTTAAAAACATGTAATGCTCAATCCGACAGGGGGCGCTGATGCCGTCGGTATATTTGGGCTTTGAGCCCAGATAAACATGATTGACTCAGTTAACCTATAATCGGAGTGGGTACTCATACTTGAGAACGATCGCAGAATAAGTCGATCGAAACGTCGTATTAAAATTGTAATTATTTGTTTCAATAAATAATTATAAAGTAATCATGTGTGATTTAAATAAAAATTTAAACTTTAATCAAATTAATCACAAAAATAAAAGCTTCAACAGCTTCATTACTAAGAACATCATGCTTGTTTGCCACAGCGTTACACCGAGATATCGGCGACAGGACCCCGGGACGTTCTGAAGAGAAATTTTCAAAATGTCTCAGTCCAGGAGGAGACACTCGAAATTATTTCTTTAATAAAATAAGGCTCAGACTTTTTAAAATATTTTCCATGTTTCTTACTTTAATTAATAATCTATTGTATATTTAGCCCCTGATGATTGAATAAAGAGCTAATATGACACTAGAAAAGGTTGATTAGATTATAACGTCATGGCGATTACTAAAAACGAAATTGACCTAAATGGAATAACGACCCCACTTGAGACTGTCACAGTGAGTGCTTTTGAATAGTTGTGTCTCTTCTCAATGGGTGTATTGAAATTGAATATTATTCAAGCATTAAAATTAAAATTAATTAATTTCTAAATAGAAACACTTTCTCAATTATTTTCAAGCATTCATAATAACGAATTCAATGGAATGAAATTTTATTAACTCATATTATTATTATTAATAATATGAAATCAAAATGAAATTGTTTCAATTAGATGTTTATTCTAAAATAATTGATCGCATCTAGTATCACTTTAGAAATATATATCAATGGCTAAAAGTTAACTTTGAATAAATAATGAATATTATTCATATTTTAAAATAAAATAGATGAAACTGGAAGTTGTATTATTATAATGAACGTATAAAAGTATTTTTGTGGTAATGATACCATAGGTTTCTCAGAAAATTCAATTATGAAAGGAAAAATAAACATAGAATTTCACCTAAAAGTTTTTTTGAATATTTTTTGGGGAAAATCTAAATGAGAGGAGACTCGGGGAAAGGAAAAAATAGAAATAAGCCGACTAAGTGCGTATCGAACTTGCATATCACCACCGTTTTTGTTTATATGTCATTTAAACACTGATCAATCAGCTGTCAGAAGACCCAATTGTGATAGTTCAAGCTTTCACCACCAGTTGGAGTATCTGCAATTTCCAGTTATCAATAGTTAATATTTACCTGTTAGAAAATACTGTTAATTGAATCTAAATATAAAAATTGACTATCCCTATAAAAAAATGAATAAATTATTTTAAGAAAAATGTCATTTTCCTTGTTCGTCTATCGGTTTAATTAAAATGATTGAAAAGCGGATGAAAATATCATGGAGAGCATTTATTTAATAAACAAATAGAAGCGAAATTGAATTTGTTTTGTTTTAGGAAAAAGAAACGAGCAACAACAACAACAGACGAAAAAGGACAAGACAACTTAAATGAAACAAAAACAAAAATAACATTTCAAATTAAACTTTATATCCGGGCCAGAAAGAGAGAGAGAAAGAGCGATTCAATGGCAGAAAATGAGAGAGGTAAAAATTAAGTATCGAATTTACGGCCGTTCAGTTAATTTCTATAAAGCGTCTCAATTCAACAACCAGCAATTTCTACAATGTTTTGATCTAATAGCAAACTATTCAATCTATTGAAATTTTGTTTAAATAACACATAATTAATTATAATTATTTATTGAAATGATACCTACAAAATAACTACGATGTTTCGATAGTAGAATTAGCCGATCGAAACGTTGTAGTTATTTTGTACATTGGTTCGGGTTCAATAACTAACTATAATTAATTATGTGTGATTTAAACAAAATTTCAACTCTTAATGAATTTAATTTCAAAAATACAGGCTTTGACAACATAGATACATTATCTATTCGATCATTATTTTAAAAATGTCTTCTTTTCAAATACCTATATTATTTTATTCCACTCATATTCAAAATTCAAAATAAAAATCATTTCTAAGTTTAATAAAAAATTTTAAATTAACACATGTTTCGGACATAGCCGGTCTATTTTCAGTTAAATTAAAATCTTCTTTATTCAAAGGATTTAATTGAAACAATTTTATTTTGCCAAGAGAAGCAGAGTGTTGATGAATATATTATTTTATTCCACTCATATTCAAAATTCAAAATAAAAAACATTTCTAAGTTTAATAAAAAATTTTAAATTAACACATGTTTCGGACATAGCCGGTCTATTTTCAGTTAAATTAAAATCTTCTTTATTCAAAGGATTTAATTGAAACAATTTTATTTTGCCAAGAGAAGCAGAGTGTTGATGAATATATTATTTTATTTCACTCATATTCAAAATTCAAAATAAAAAACATTTCTAAGTTTAATAAAAAATTTTAAATTAACACATGTTTCGGACATAGCCGGTCTATTTTCAGTTAAATTAAAATCTTCTTTATTCAAAGGATTTAATTGAAACAATTTTATTTTGCCAAGAGAAGCAGAGTGTTGATGAATATATTATTTTATTCCACTCATATTCAAAATTCAAAATAAAAATCATTTCTAAGTTTAATAAAAATTTTTTAAATTAACACATGTTTCGGACATAGCCGGTCTATTTTCAGTTAAATTAAAATCTTCTTTATTCAAAGGATTTAATTGAAACAATTTTATTTTGCCAAGAGAAGCAGAGTGTTGATGAAGATCAATCAAACCTTCAAACAAACAAAAGATTAAAAAAAAATCTCACAATATCAATGATTTTAGTAGAAAATATTTTTATATTGCATGCCAGAGAGCTTCAACTTCCTTAGATATTGTGACCATAGAATTTGTGTTTTTTTTTTTAATATATATGATTCCGTCAGTCATCATCATCAGTATATTTTTTGAAAAAAAAGACACTCACATTTTTGTTTTAATCAAATAAATTATATATATACTAGTATATTACGGCCGACAATGTTTCGTTATAAGGGCAAAAAAATGCTCTACTGTTAGAGACCTTCTATTTACTCACTCTGCGAGAATTCTTATGCCTGCATTTGTATAATCTATAATATGTTTATTTGCAACAAGCAGAGGACAACCTCATTGATTTCTCTTACTGAAAAGATTTAGTTTTCTGAGGGTAGAAGCGTTGATTATTTATAATGAGAAATTAATGAGGTTGTCCTCTGCTTGATGCAAATAAACATATATATATTTATATTGCTATTTTTAATTAAAAAAAAATAATTATCAATTTAATAACTTTCTTTTATTTCATGCATCTATTGTTAATCTTTCTTTAATTATCTAATATCAATCTATATAAAAATTAGATTTATATTAATTATTAAATTAAATATATAATAAAATCGTTATAATTTCAATTCTATATTAAGTCTATTTAATTAAAATGAATTAATCATTGAAATACTTTACATAGCTAGATATAAATGTAAAATGTAAATACAAGAGAACAATAAATCCAGCTCTTTATATTATTTGTAATATTTTATTATTAAAATTATTTAATTAAGAGATTATTATATACAAGTGCTCAAATATTAAATTAAAATTAAATCTGTTCAATTAATTGTAATAGAGATCGCCGAGGTGGAGGGGTTCTATTTATTTCAATTTCTCCCCCATATTTACAGCCCACAATGTTTCGTTATATGACCAAAAAATGCTATACTGTTAGCGACCTACAATTTACTCCCTCCGCGAGAGTTCATACATGTACATACATTTGAATATGTTTATTTGATTCTTGCAGAGGATAACCTCATTGATTTCTCTTTATGAATCGTCTACTCTGCTTCTCTCAGCAAACTAAATCTTTTAAAATATATTTTTTTTTAAATAGTGCCAAGAAAATAATATATCAATTTATTTTCCAGCTGCTTGTCTTATAAAGAAGACAGATCTGCGTCAGTCGCGGAGATAATATGAAGACGGGGTGAAAAAAAAAATAATAAAATACGGAACTCTAAAAAGAGAAGAAGAAAAAATAAAATAAAAACAAGCGACAAAAGTGTAAAGCGGCAAAAAGTGCCGTCATCCGATAAAGGTGGCGGGAATAAAAGGAAGCGAGAAAAAAATAAACGAGAAGCGCGGCTTTTTTCGCTTTCAATCTTTGGGGGGCGAAGGGGGGCATGGAGCATATATACAGACAAAATCCAAATTCCACCAATCCAATTGAGTGTCTCGCCTAGAAGTGGTGATCAAGGAGGAGACAAGCCTTCTATTTGAACGTGAGATATAGATGAAGATCATTTCAAGTAAATAGCTCAAGAGGCAAGAGGTATTGCAATTGGATAGGCGATTTTGTTCAAGGACCTTTTAATCTATTCACAGCTATGATCCACTCTTTATTGCAAACTAATAGATAAAGTGACAAGGGCGGGTGATAGACTTTATCCATAGAGCAGAGGTTCGCAATCTTTTTAAGATGTTGTAACTGCCGGTATGAGAGCGTCACAATAATTTCAAGATGCTTAGAGCCCCTCCCTCTGTGTCACATTTTCATTGAGCCCCCTCCTGTATTTTGACGTCACACTATCACTCCTATACTCTATAATCCAATAATTGTAGAAAACATTTTTGAAGTGAAACTTCTTTACGCGCGTCATGGATTCTCGACGAAGGGAGTAAAACCTGCTCATGGCCGTCACGAAAAACAGCCATAGCTAGGTGGCGGTAACCACGACCCCGGGGACCCCCACCACCGCTCACCAGATGCACACGTACATAGAAGTGGGAAATTTAAAATATATTTCTTATCATTACAAATAAATAGAAATTAGTGCTGAAACCATCTAAATTGATATTTTTCGATAAGATATTCTTATTAAAAAATCTCACTTTAGATGGCTTCAGCCCAAACTTCTATTTCGCTTAGATAGTTAATCAAATCTGGAAAATAAATAAATAAATAAATAAGACAAAAATTATAATAGAATTACAATATATATATTTTTTGGATTAAATATTTTCCATAAATTCTCAATTTCTAAACTTTATTTAAAAAAATAATACAAAAAATACATGATATTTTAGATAAGTAATATAAATAGAATAAAAACAATTGGGAACAAAGCAATAGGTCATTATTGAATTGTAATAATTGTAAATAGTATTGGATAATTGTAAATAAATTGAAAATTTTTGGAACTGTACATAAATCGAAATTCATTCATGTATAAGAAAATATTAGAAAGAGTAAATCTATGCTTCGTTGTTGAATTATTTAACCTATAATCTTCAAACTAACCTAAGGGAGAAAAAAAGAGAGAATGAAATGAAAAGAGAGAGAGAGGAATACTAGAAGTTTCACTTCCGTCTTGTGTAAGCTTGACACACTCAGAATTTTTTTTATTAATTAAACTCAACCAAAGTGATTTAATATATTTCAAGTTTAACTTTATTTTTACACGCTTTATTATTTAGTTGGTTCATGTCCATTTTAATAATAAATAAAAGATTCACAGGTTTTTGGACAATTTTGTTTTTATTAATGTTAAATATCAATTATCTCACGACACGTGTCGTTCTTTTTCAGGACTTTTTCAAGCACTCAATTACTTAAAACATCAATCGTTGTTTTACTTAGGGAAAGTGGTGTAGGTTTTAGGTGAAACATGATATTAATTAATAAAGTAAAGGGAGTGTAGTTTAGTTTTTAATCTGTAAACACGTGATGATGGACTAATAATCCGAAATATATTGAGTTTGTATAAACATCTTTGAGTTTTATTTCATTCACTGTGAAACTACACTCCCTTTAATTTATTAATTCATTAATCGTTGATAAAATAGTGAAACCATCGAGACAATACCGTAAATAGTGTATTAATAATATTCATCCTACCTAAAAAAATTTCTTTATGATTTAAGATGGTTTTTTGAAAATTGGTTGTAAACTTATTATGGGATGATTTTTATGAATATATTTATTGTCTCGATGGTTTCACTATTTTATCAATGATTAATGTTTTATGTAATTGAGCACTTGAAAAAGTCCTGAAAAAGGACGAAACGTCGTACGAAAATTGATATTTAACATTAATAAAAACAAAATTGTCCAAAAACCCGTGAATCTTTTATTTATTATTAAAATGGACATGAACCAATCAAATAACAAAGCGTGTAAAAATAAAGTTAAACTTAAAATATATTAAATCCCTTTGGTTGAGTTTAATTAATAAAAAAATGTTTTCTACAATTATTAGATTATAGGGTATAAAAGTGATAGTGTGACGTCACAATACAGGAGGGAGCTCAATGAAAATGTGACAAAATGTGACACACTTTGTGGCGTAATTTATGAACGGTGCCCTATGCATAGTAGACCAGTGCATCTTTGTACACTATCAATGGAAAGTACAAATTATATATCAATAGAAAAAAAAATTAATCCTCGTCACGGGCTGGTAGGATTAGGAGGTTGATTATAATTGGGAGGGGTGAAGGGGAGAGAGTCAAGTGGGAATTTATAGGGTTGGGGGAATTGAGGGGGATTCAAGACAGGGGGACGGGCCCCTGGCTAGCAAAGAGCTGTCATCGCAGATAGTATAAATATGTATAATTTATTTGTTATAGACTATTTTATAGTTTCGGAAGTTTGACTTTCATCATTATTCTTTTTAATTGGGAAATTTAATTTTAATTTATCTATTATTTGTCATGAGTTCAAAACGATTTGTTATGTGACTAGTTTGCTTAAAAAACAAACGAATTTATCATTGTATAATCGGGTAGAAAATTTATAATTAAAAAACTGATGATGAAGAATTAGCTTTAAGCAGAGGCCAACCAAATTGATTTCTCTTTAAAAATAAGTGTTTATTCATAACTAGGGTGACTCTTAAGAAATAATAGATATAAAATTTATAATTAAAAGACTGATGATAAAGAATTAGTTTTAAGCAGAGGCCAACCTCATTGATTTATCTTTAAAAATAAGTGTTTATTCATAACTAGGATGACTCTTATGAAATAATATATAGAATATTTCTAATTAAAAATAACGACGATAAAGATCGTTAGAGTTAGCTTCTCCTCAGAATTCGATTATTCTAAAAATTCCACAATCCTCTTAATAGTATTAATTTAATTTCTCTATTCGAATAATTCCTCTTCTAAAACTAGTCTGGACTTGTCCTCGCCTGCTTGAGCTCGCTTGTGTTATAAGTGCTAGCAGTTGAATCCTTCTATCCACGCCCTTTTGGACCATTTTTTGTCGCGCCTTAAATCTATGCAATCTAATTGTCTTCTTTGGCAAGAATTAATATACCATGTAAGGCTAAAAATACATGGTATACTCGGAAAGCAGACCAAGCCTGCATGCAGGACAGCTATTTTTTTGAATTTAATTCTAAATTCATTGAAAGCTCGTTCTTCAAGAGAAATTAAAGAGGTTTTCCTCTGCTTGATGAAAATAAATACAGATAAATTTGTATGATATGGATATATAATTTATTTGTTAGAGACAATAATTTCGAAGGCTTGACGTTTATCATCAGTATTTTTAATTCGAAATAATTATGGATTTAATGGAAGGCAGTCCAGGAATAAAGGCATATTCGAACATTACTATTGCACTGCGTAAATACTTTGATTATGCCTTTTCTGTGGTTAATGCCGAACGATATATCTTAAAAGTGAAAATAATTAAAAACAATCTAACATTGGTCGCATTAAAATTTAGTCATATCTCTCCTTTTAAATAAGGGACTCTTCTAGGGCAAATAGCTTTCTAGTATTTTTGTTTGAAAGTTTTAGATTTTAAATTATTTCCCCCGTATTTATTTAACGGTTAAGCGCGGTCAATCAGTTACCTCCATGGATCTCTTTGGTCAATCAGAAAGATCACAGCATCGTCGTAGTCTTTAGTCGCTTTATAATAATAGTGGATACTTAACGATTATTTCCGTCCATTTATTAACTTTTATAAACCTTTTATAAACTCTAACATATAAATACGAAGAGAGAATAAAGCAAAAATGTATTTATTTTTCTTACGAAAAGAGTCTCGTTCGAAATAACATATCGCTTCTGATGTGAAGCTGAAAGTATTCAGAATCTATAATAAAATATTGAAAAAATATACATTGGACTTCTAAATGTATCTGAATTGATCTCATTCCCTTCTTAATATGAGATATACATTAAAAAGAACAAGACTAAGTGATAAAAAAATTTCTAAAAATTACTACCTAATAAAAAATAAACTGATGAGGCCATCCACATGACTTTACCATACGCTCTCTTATATTTAATTTATATTTTTAACCATTTAGAGGGGGGGAGGGTGTAAAAATGAAAATCTAGACCCTTGGACCAAACTTTTAGTCTTCATGGGGGCCCATTGATTATGTATACAATATCCAATAGATTTTCATTTTTTAACCTCACCTCCCAATTTTGGACCCAGAAAAATATAATAATCTTTTCATTATTATAAATTCATTTTATAGTATATTTCATTTTTCTTGTTGTTTTAGTTTGAAAATCCCCTCCTCCCCTCCACCCCTCTTAATTTTGGGTCCGATTTCAACTAAAATCTAATCAGTTCTTAATCTCATCTCTCCAAAACTACATGTGAAATTTTGTTTTGATATTCATACTAGTTTTTGAGCTAGTGCATCCTCAAAAATTTGGTGACGCACATACTAACGTACTAACAGACATTTTGCAAAACAGTTATTATCTCAAAAAATATAATTTTTTCGATGTTCAATTAGTAGAACTTTTTTGTAGACCGAAACGCTATGGTGTCGTTCAATTTTTTTTTAATCAAAATAGTTTCAGCCGTTTTTGAGATATTTTGAAAAAACGAAACAAAAAAGCTACTTTTTTCAATCCACGATTACAATACTTGACCATACCCTGTATGGTAAAGTAAATTTATGGTATTTTATGGAAAGACTATAAAATTCTTTGTGGTTGTTATAAGCCTGATGAAATTCAAAAATTTATTAACAAAACGTTGCTTAAACACTAACATTGAGGATTTTTAGTACAAGGGTAAAGAATCAATAATCTTTATAAATTGTTAGTTTTATTTTCTCATAATATATTTTTTTAAACAAGAGGTAAAGTCACATGGCTTGCTTGGTCACAAGGGTAATGAAACTTAAAAGGTTTGGAAACACTGGTGTATAGTATTAAATGGAAACAATAATCTTAGACCCGTTTGTAATAACAACTATAGTTTAAACAAGAAAGTAAACAAAATTAAATGTTTTTTAGCACATTACTTAAAAGGATAGTGAAAGAATAAATAAATAAATGGCCATGGGCCATTTTCGAAAGAATAAGAAAAGCAAAAGAGCGATAACCATAAATGAAATAACAATGCACTGCGTTAATGAAATGGTGAAATTGTACTACTATACCAAGAGAGAGAATACAAATTAATAGGTAGCAATTTTAAAACAGAATAAATTTCTATTTTCAATTGAAGTCTTGTGGAGATGTGGTCAGATGATTAGTTTTGAAACAAGAACGTTTGGTCAATTAATTTTGAGTTCTTGAACAAATCATATTAGGTAATATTATGAACCCATGAGAAATAACAGATAAAATATTTATAATTAAAAATGACTGATGATGAAGGTCAAAACTTCAAAACTATGATTTAACTGTGAAAGATATTAATTTTGCCGATGGTAATAGATTCAATTTACTAGAAAATCATAAGATGGTGTCATCTATCAAACTCCGTTGAAATGGAATATTTTTTAATTATATGTCAGTAGGGGTTGTTTTTCACCCCTCGGGAACCGAGCGAGTGCCAGTAATCTAGCAATCCGGGCCACCTGGCTCACCTGCGGGATACGAACCACTCTGACATATGCAAACGCGTAAAATATTTTACCCAAAGATTGTTATCTTAATTTTGTAAATTGTAATTTGGCTATATGTTTGAAATTTAGAATCACTATATCGCGAAATTTTACAAATTAAGATAACAATCTTTGAGTAAAATATTTTACGCGTTTGCATATGTCAGAGTGGTTCGTATCCCGCAGGTGAGCCAGGTGGCCCGGATTGCTGTTACTGGCACTCGGGTTCGATTCCCGAGGGGTGAAAAACAACCCCTCTGACATATAATTAAAAATATTCCATTTCAACGGATTTAATAGATGACACCATCTTATGATTTTCTAGTAAATTTGAATCTATTACCATCGGCAAATTAATATCTTTCATATTAAATTAGGAAAAGTCATTCCATTGCCCTTCGAATTTTGAATTTTTCAAAATTCGAAACACTCAACCACCTTTATTTAAATTATATGGCATGGCTATATGTTTAAATTTAGAATCACTATATCGCGAAATTTTACAAATTAAGATAACAATCTTTGAGTAAAATATTTTACGCGTTTGCATATGTCAGAGTGGTTCGTATCCCGCAGGTGAGCCAGGTGGCCCGGATTGCTGTTACTGGCACTCGGGTTCGATTCCCGAGGGGGTGAAAAACAACCCCTCTGACATATAATTAAAAATATTCCATTTCAACGGATTTAATAGATGACACCATCTTATGATTTTCTATGATTTAACTTTATGAATCAACAACTCTGCTACTCTAGGCAAAATAAAATCTTTTCAATTATGTTAATTTATTTGGTAGAGACTATGAGAATATAGCTTCGAAGATTTGCCCTTCATTATCAGTCTTTTTAATTAAACATATTTTTTCTGTTATTTCTCATGGGTTAATATTACCGATTGAATATAGGTAAATTCGATTTGTTGTTTTAGTAAGCTGGTCATATAACACACCTACCAGGTTGCATTCAATAGGGTATATGAAGCCAGGAGAAATAATAACATAAAATATTTTTGAAAGACTGTGATGAAGGTCAAACATTCGAAACCATAGTCTCTAATAAATAAATTATATATATATATATATATACATAACTGATAGCGTTTTTCTTTAGGAGACGGACTGGTATAAATATGTAATTGGATGTTGATGAAGGCAGTCCACGGTGGTTGTAAAAAATAAGACTATAATGGCTTTACTATTCTACATTTATTTGTTAAACCGAGGTTTCGGAGATTCATTATCTCCTTCTTCAGGGTAACAAAATGTCAATGAAAGTAGTTCAAATCATAATTACTCCCTGTCTCCTTTTTGGCATTGTCAAAGGAGACAGGAAGTAATTATGATTTGAACTACTTTCATTGACTTTTTGTTACCCTGAAGAAGGAGAGAATAAATCTCCGAAACGTCGGTTTAACAAATAAATGTAAAATAATAAAACCATCATAGTCTTATTTTTTACAACCACCGTGGACTGCCTTCATCAACATCCAATTATATATACATAACGTTTAGGGAAAGCGGTGTTGGTTTAAAGTGAAACATATTAAACACAGGAATTATTTGACGGATTATAGACTGTGTTTCCCAAAGTGGAAATAAAATTTAAAAAATTAAAAAATCTTTTAAATTATATTTTGGAGATTTTTTTATTTATCTCTATACATATTTCGCGCTATGAACCCTTCATCAGGAGGTTTAACAAAAAAGATTTTTTAATTTTTTTAATTTTATTTCCACTTTATGACACACCACTATAATCCGTCAAATAATTTCTGTATATATTATATGTTATAAATCGTCGCCTTAGAGTGTAAACCTGCTAAATCCATTTTTTATCATTATATGACATATTAATACCGTTCGAAAGAAAAAGAGATTCAGCATCGTCCAAGTAAAACTTCTATTTAAAATTACGATCCTAAGTTGTAGAAAAAAAATGTGAAAAATAGTTTATTTCCATAACAACAATATTATATTTTGTATGTTTTTTCTCTGCCCTGTAAGATTTCCTTGATGTGAGTTAGCAGGTTTACACTCTAAGGCGATGATATGTATTTAGGTTTATTTTCATCAAGTAGAGCATTGTTTCTCAAACTTTTCCGTTTGGAAGGTAAGTGTGAAACTCGACAATCTTGTTATGCGAGTTAAAGTGTTGTTATGGGAACAATTTTTTTTTACTTAGAAATATAGTTATACTATCTGCAAGGCCCGCCTTCGGCGGCCCTCTTGCTAGCCAAGGTGCTACGCCCCCTGGACCCCAAAACGTTATATAGCAATGATTTTAAGATAGAAGACATCTGATCCAAATATGAAATTTCATAATAATCCCTTCAGCCGTTTTTACGTGAATCGTGAGCAAAATTTGGGCGGAACCCTCGGAAACATACAGACAGACAGACATATATTCAAACAGACAGAGACAGGAATTTTCTTGAGGGTGTTTTCGTTCTTAACTTTGCTTGAAACGTATGCAACCAAAATTTGGTGCAATGTGCAGACAAAACTTTAATTTTATAACTACTTTTTATTGTGTTATATTTTTTTTCTATTTATACACTCACACAGTATATCTGTATTAAACAGAAACTAAATCAAAACTTCAGTAAGTAAAAGAAAAAAAAACATTTTCGAACACTTATATTTTTCATAGGTATTGCCATCAATGTGATGAAAGATCCTGTTTTTTGTGTTACACAAATACTTTATATCAGGTCTTATTGATGAATTTCATAATCTCATATCTGGCTCTGCATCCAGCTTATTGAGGTACTTATTTTTTGTTAATAGGCAAGTTGAGAATCCAGACTCGCACAAATAACTTATAGCAAATGGTAAGAGAATTAAAACAGCTTTCTGGGTCAACTGTGGATATTCGCCTCTTAAACTATACCAAAATTTTGCCAAAGGCATCGTTTTATAGGCTGTCTGCAGTGAGGAATCTGAAGTCATTTCGTTAAAATTTTCATAATCCTGGTGTGAAAATAAGGATGGCTTTTCACTAACAACATAAGGATTTTTCATCCGGGAATTATTTTCCAGTTTTTTGAAATTATCATGAAGGAAATATTGTTCGATTGATTTATTCAGATATTTCAAGTGATGAACGATTTTGGTATATTGACTGATATCCAGATGTATACCATCTTCTTCTAAAATGTCCTTCATACCTGGAAAACACTAGAGATCTCTGCGATTCACACAACTAATCCAAAGTTGCAGTTTCATTTTGAACGATAGAATTTTTTCACCTGCCGTGAATTTTTCACTGCCGTGAATTTTTTTTGGGACCCTTGGTGAGTTTTAAATGAACTCCATGGTTCCGCACAACACACTTTGAGAAACACTGAAGTAGAGGATAACCTCATTAACCTAATTGATTTCTCTTTATGCTTTATACTAATATTTCCTTTTAAAGCAAGGATTTTTCCATATTCTACTGATAAAGAGACAATTTTGGATTTCTAAAAAAATTATTAGATTGTTTTATAAAATCATTTGGTAAAATATATAATATTTTAATGCTCATTGAGAGTTTGTAGCGATAATCCATAGCCCAGAGAGCCCGTTATGGTTTTTATTAATGGAAGCTATCGATCTTTTTCCATCCTGGGGCTGCTGATCCGCAATGAACCACGGGTCACATGACCCGCTCCCTCCCTCACTCTCGTGCCAACTCTTCAAGTCTAGACGGATATTTTAGTCACCTCCGATCCACTTTCTTCCCATTCTCACTAATTGGGCCGCCTAGGCGTTCAAACAATGCTGACAATGTGGAATTTTTTTAATTCTCCCATCGGCTTTTTTCTTTAGGGGCAGATGAGGGGACATGGGGGGGTCTAAAAAGGGCCCCGCGCGTAAGATAGAAAGCGAGATCAATTTATTTGACCCTTGAATGTCAAATTTCGCGATCCTTGAAATTAGAAGAGGATGGTTTGTTTTATCTTTTTTTTTTTTTATCGAACAACGGATTCTTTTGTCTAATTCTTGTTTGTTTAAAACAAGACGGAGAAGAACAAAAATAAACAAAGAGCTTTTTAATGTCAGACATATGTCATTTTCTTTACAACAGGCTTTAGATTGGGTGGGGGTGAAGAATAATTCAAGAGGAATTTACTTATAAGGAAGAGAGAATCATTCGACATTCAAATGACAGGTGAAGCTTAATGAAGAGGATTTTCCTAAATTAATCCCTTTGAGATATTCAAGTAAATATTGACATTTAATTGAATCTATTTTATCTTAACATCATAGAGTAGTATAGGGTTTAGATCACATTTATCGCAGTAAAAATTGTTTGTGGATAAATTCACAGCAAGGAAAATTCATAGCGCGCAAATTATAATAGGTATATTTCTCAAAATATTAATAGAGTACATTTCACAGTATATTTAAAAGATAAAAATCAAACCATAAATAAAGGGATGCTTAATGGACCAAAAAATATATTTAACCAGTTATTAATATTACTTTTACTAAATCACTTTGAAAAAAATACGATGAATTTAACCGACCTGGTAGTTCTAAGACTGGTTTGACGCAACCATCCACATCTACTTGACTCTCTCTCTCTCTCTCACCTTTATCAGTTTTTCAAAGATTTTTTAATTTTAATTTTGATAAATGATGGTAAACTTTTATACAAAAGTGCTCGATAGTTCTGTCCTTAAATTATTTCTAGAATATATTTGATGTTGAGGCTTATGGATGTAAGTAATGTCAACATATACTAAAACACTAATATCATATTTATATTAATAGTTATGTTTATACGGAGTTTATAAGTGGACAATTGATAATTTGTTTCGCAAGAATATCACCTGTTAAAAAAATAAAATGTAAAAATAAAAAAGTTTCTTATTGGTTACACATTTTAAATTAAAAAAAATATTGAGATATCTATAGGCACATAAATATGGTATATTCAATTTCAAAAATAAGAATGATAAAAAAATACATAGAAATTGATGTTATCTTGAATTTAGTTAAAAATTTACAAAACAGCTGCAATACATGTCATTGTCATAAATCCCAGCTACTCTGTAAAAGCGTATAGGTACACGTAAATAATACTAATGTGATAATAGTGTTTTACCATGTTAACATTACTTACGCCAGTAAAACTGTTTCTCAAAAAATTTCAAAAGTTCAACACCATAAATATTTGATAACAAGACTGGTGCAGCCAATTTTTATTTTATTAAATTAACGCCCTCACGGCTGACTTTTCGGCTCCAGGTCTAGGCCATCCTCAGAGATTTATATATTTCTGGAAAAAATAAAACCAACATATTAATTAGCATTTATTAGAACACATTCCAATTCAATTACATTCCCAGGTGGCAATAATCTAAAGTGTCTTTTATTCTTCGTAAATATTTATATTTCTTTTTTTATTCAAGGTAATTTCACCTCCAAAACAATCTGTATCACTCTGTATTTCCAAAATATTTATTTCTTTATAGTTGCTTTATATTTATATTTTATTTAAAGCAACTATTTTTCAAAATTTCGTTTGATAAAAGAAGAATTTCTCCCAAAATATTTGGATTTAGAATTTCTAATAAACATTTTGAGATTGTTTTATAAAAGAACTGTATTTATTTAATACAAGAAACAATCACAAAAATTATACTTGTATTTAAATAAGTACCGCTTTATACTTATAGAGATTAAAAAAATAGTAATTTTTATTGAAATATTTCGAAAAATGTAATTATTTTTAAGTTCTTCACCAAAGTGACAAATTTTACCAAGGCTCCTCAATTATGAAATATTTTTCCGCATCATTATCAAAAAATTAATAGAGTATGCAATAGGAATAGCAGGGAATTCGACAAAAATTAAAAACAGATTTTTTATTAAATGGGCCAGACGATTCGTCAATTTATTTTGACTTCCTCAGTGGCCCTCAAAATAAATTGATTAAACCTATGGCCCATTTAATAAAAACTCTGTGTTTTTAATTTTTGTCCAATTCTCTGCTATTCCTGTTGCAGATTTATTAAGAATGCGAATGATAGATCAATAATTGAGGATGTTTAATTTTTAAAAATTTATTATTATTGGCGGGAATAAAATTCAGGGAGAGAAGACTAATCTACAATCTATATCAAAACCAGACGGCAATTATAAATATTGGAGATGAGCAAAGAGAAGCCAAAATAAAAAAAGGTGTAAGACAAGGATGTGTGCTGGCACCCATGATTTTCAACTTATACATAGAAGAAGCGATTAAAGAATTCATAGACAAAATTGATACAGGTATCGAAATCCAAGGTCAAAAGATCGCTATATTAAGATTTTCCGATGACATTGCCCTTCTAGGAAGAAATAAAAAAGAATTAGAGGACGCCTTGAATGGAATTAACCAAATCCTAATAGAAGAAATCAAAATGAAAATAAACAAGAATAAAACCAAGGTCCTAGTATGTAGAAAAAAAGAACAAACGAGACAGGAATGCATCAAAATTAACCAAGAAAACCTAGAAGGAGTTAAGGAATTCCGCTACCTAGGAAGTAAAATAACATGGGATGGGAGGAGCGAAAACGAAATTAAATCAAGAATTGCCCAAGCAAAAATGGGGTTTAATTCAAAACAAAAACTACTATGCTCCTCCTCAATCAGCTTAGAAAACAGGAAGTTGCTATTGAAGACATATGTATGGAGCATAGCCATGTACGGGTGTGAGACCTGGACAATTAGAGAAGCGGAGAGAAAGAGATTAGAGGCTTTCGAAATGTGGTGCTACAGAAGAATGATGAACATCAAATGGATGGATAAAATTACAAATGAAGAAGTTCTTGGAAGAATTGGAGAAAGAAGAACCTTGAGGAAGAGTCTGAAGAAGAGAAGAGGTCAGATGATGGGACACACACTGAGACATGGGGGACTGCTTAGGGATATCTTGGAGGGGGAGGTGGGAGAGAAAAGGGGAAGGGGAAGACCCAGATTAGAATATTTCAACCAAATAATTGGGGATATGGGATGCCAGACATTTAGAGAGGTCAAACAGCTGGCGGGCGACAGAGTCGAGTGGAGACGGATTGTTGCATCAAACCAGTCTTAGGACTGTATACTCAATGATGATGGATATTATTATTGACGACCAAATAAAAAATAAATACATATTTCAAAGCGGGTTGCAGACCGACCCTTGGTACCGACTTAGATAAAGAATGGCAAAATAAATAAATCCCAACTTAAATTAGCTAATTTTAATTTACCTTCCAACGTTTCTAATTCTAAATATGAAACAGAAAGTTTCAAAGCTTCGCATAAAATCATCTGTGTGGAGATTAAGTGGATCAACTGTTGATTTAAATCTCTTTCTCTCTCTCTCACGTCCTTTGAATAGAATTCCCTCAACTAGATCAACTCGAAAAGAATACAACAGGATCTATTTTAAAGAAAATAAATCAGAATTAAATACGTCATTCATTTTGCTATGAGAAGAGGAAGAGAGTAAGGGGGACCTCCACTTTAGAGGGGGATGAAGACAGGGGGAACCCGTAAGCGTGAAAAAGAAAACTTTAAAAATAAATTAATGATATTTTTAAAACAAATATCTCAGTCTGTTAACGTCTCCTTTGCAAAAGACGTCATAAATCATACATCCGACGACAAGATGGACGCCGCACTTTACTTTCCCATACAGATACATCCCCCCTGGACCCCCTGTCCTCGTCTAAACCTCCCCCGTCATTCACTCTAGTTATAAATTATATATAATGAAAGTGAGATAATTATTCTAACGAAAAAAAAGAAGAATTTTAAAGTGACATTTATTAATTATTAACGTTGTAAAAATTTACCCCCACTGCGGTTGAAATTTGCTTCATTTATTTTAAAATTTTTCATGGTCTTTTACATAATATGATTAATAATAATTCATTTATTTTTACATAATATGAGTCAAAAATACATACATACATACAAATGTTTTCATTTTTTAACATGATTAGTATTAATTAGAAACATTTTCTTTGCTGAGAAATTAAAGATAAATCAACCAATGAGGTTGTCCTCTGCTTGATCAAATAAACATATACATATACAGTCGACTCTTGATAATTCGAAATCCAAGAGACTACATGAAAAATTCGAATTATCATGACGTTTGAATTATCAAGAGGAAAGAAAAAAATATTCAAATTATTAAGAATTTTAATCAAATTAATCACAAAAATAAAAGCTTCAACAGCTTCATTGCTAGTTTTTATTATGTTTTTTAAAATATGTCTGAGCTTACATAGATTTTATATATAGATATGTTACCTCAAGTAAAAAAGTAAAAATAATGAAAACGACAAAAAAGAACAATAAAATTACATTATGTACCTATTAACATTGCAATAGATAATAACATATCTTATTAAAAAAATTTAGAATAGTTTTTTGCTAGGAAAAATTCGAATTATAAAGAGGGGAATTGGCCTAGTTCGAATTATGGAACGTTCTCTCCCCTCTTGTTACGAAAAAGATTTCGAGTTATCGAGCGTATCAAAATAGTCAGGATTTTTTCGATTTACCGAAGTTAACAGCTGAAGAGTTCGAATTGTCGAGAGTCGACTGTATATACTATATATAACGAATATAGTTTCGAAAGTTTGATCTTCATCATTAGTCTTTTTAATTAGAAATATTTCCCTGTTATTTCCCATGGGGCCAAATAACCGATTAGATATATCTACACTGCTGAAAATCTCTTATCTAATAAAAAAATGGGAAGTCTGGCCTCAAAATTTTTAAATAATAATATTATTAATAATACCAGTATTGTAATCTTACAACATATAAATGTTAAAATTTAAAATTATAATATTTTCAAACTAAAAAAAAAAAAAAATCAAAAAAATGAAATATGCTTTAAAATGAACCTATAATGAGAAAAATATTATTATTTTTTGGAGGCAAATTCAGGGGGGGGGGGTCAAAAAATAAAAATCTAGGCCATTTGAGCAACCTCAACTAAATTTTGTATACATAATCAGTGTTCCCCCAGAACACTTAAAATGCAAAAACAAACGACCCGAAATGGGGGGGAGGGTCAAAAAATGAAAATCTATGCCCTTGGACCAAACTCAACCACAAGTGTATGGTAAAGTCAAGTGGATGGCAACATCAGAACGTGTCAATTTATTTACTAATAGGTATCTAATTAATACAAGAAAAAAGTAAAGTTTTAATTTATTTTTGTATTTTTGAAATGAGTCAATGTGATTTTATCAATATAATATAGTTTGTTTTTACCGACATTGTATCGACAATCTTAGATTCTAAAATTTGAAATCTGTAATAGAAATTCTTAGCGGATCACCCTTATGTCAATGTACTTTATTCTGGTACTTTTACTTCAAATTTTGATTTAACCTAATTGAAATCATAATTAATGTTACATCATTCGTATCCATAGTAAATTTATAACAGGAAGGGAATTGGACAAACTAAAAACACAGAGGTTTTATTAAATGGGTCATCCATTCCCTACTATTCCTGTTATACCATAATTAATATTTCCCTACTCAGAAAGATACATTTCAGAAATGATGTATATTCACCAGATGTAACTATATAACTTTGATTTGTCCAGGTCAGCATGTTCATATTAGTTCACCTCTTCTGTAACTGATTTTTAGAAATTTCATACATTAAATATATTATTATTATTGAAATATATGTTTATGAATAATTAATCTACCTGCATGCATTATACATGACAATTATCTTTAAATTAGAATTTATTTAACATTTTTAATTAAATATTTATACCTACCTATAATATTATAATAATAATATTATGGGGTGGACTTTTTTAGATTATTAAAATTTATTGTTCGAAATTCATTAATTATTTTAATATATTTATTATGTATTTTGGCTTGAATTAAAATGCGTGTAAAAATGAACAAGTGTTTATTAAAAAAAAAACATGGTTTTTGTTTATTTGTTTATTTTTTTTTAAATAGATTAGCGAATTTCCTCGTGACTATTGGGATTTCGACCCTCACATTAAACTCGATTGTTTATAATACAAGGGTGAAGATATTTTATAAGGGAGGGGTGTTTTTGTCTTGTTTTCCAACCATAGAAATATTAATATCAATTAAAATAATAATTCAATGTTATGAATGGATATTTGAGTAGAATGGAGAAAAATAGGAAAAAGGGGTTGAAATAGGGGGTGGATGGATGAGCTGTTTGGTGGGAATTTGTCCGGGACAAGGGGTGGGAGTGAAGTGAAGCCTCAATGGTCGCTAATGAACCGAATTCACCCCTCCAATGCATTCTGGTCTATATTAAACTTTTCTATAGAAACTATACAGGAGTTCTATTGAAAATTTCCAGGCCAAATAAATGTATAGGTATAGATAATTGTATTATAGAAAATATTAATTTTAACTATATATAATAAATATTATTATTATTATTGTTTTTCATTTGAAGGTATAGGAAGTTTAACTTAGAAAGTCATTAAAATATTATTATTTATTTTATTTTATAGAGAAGTAAATTGAGTTAATTATGTGTATATGAATCAGTTTTATTAAGTATTAAGATAAAAGAGGAAAATATTAAAGGTTCAGGAATTTCTATAATTTTTTTTGTTGAGAAAAAAAAATTATTTAATTTTTTTTGGCTTTTCGGCCTTTCTAGCCATAAACCAATATACGATACTACTTATTTTATTTTTTTTTAATTTTCCTCTACCCCGGGGTCAGATTTTCGAGTCGGATTCGAACCCTGGTCCACTTGGTTAGCAGGCTGGCAGGCTAACTCCTAGCCTAACCCGACCCCGTGAAAATAAATTAAAGATGATTTATTTTAGTTAATTTAAATATTTATAATTTTTATTTGAAAGTGTGGGCGTCATGCTTTGAGCAAAGCTCAAGAGATGGCGAGCACAAAAACTCAATGCAGATTTCATCTAGTGAATGTCTGGCCTGAACCTTTATGTAAATGGCCAGACAATTTCACTAGGTTAAATCTGCCTTGAGCTTTGCTCCCCTGGTGAAAAAAGGCAAGAGGTTGCATGTTTCAACTCGTTCGGGGTCACCAATTTATTACCGTACAATATCGATGTCGCAATTGAATTGGTGTACAATTTTGAAATTCTTTACTAATTAAACTCCAATTTCCAGTACCATATTTTTCAATAAGTTTCAATAATTTTCGACCCTCTTCTAAATTCCATTGACGAGTTGATTTTCCACCAAAATTCCTAAATTTTCTTCGATTGCATAATTTTTGAAAGGACACACAAACAGTACACATTCGTGATCGTTACAATTCAGGAATTTAGGTGAAAAATCTAAATTATCAATGGAATTTAGAAGAGGGTCGAAAATTATTGCAACTTGTTGAAAAATATGGTAGTGGAGATTGGAGTTTGATTAGTAAAGAATTATGGAGTCATCAGTCCACCTCAAATGACCATAATGCTTTCATAAAAGCATATATTCTGTCCAAATTTTGTTTAAGAAAATAGATCAGTAAAGATTGAAGTAAGAAGGGGAAATTTTCAGATTATTAAAAGTACTATTGTCATTAGGGATGCTTTTTAGTGTTGCGTTTAAAGCTTAAGCGGAAGCCTATCGATATATAGATGCTTGTCAATACAATGCCTGTCTTAATATTTTTATTGTATTTTTTTATTATTATTATTTAAATCGATTATTTCGAGGGTCACCCTTTTGCCATTTTGTTTAATGAAAAGTGGTTGAGTGTTTCGGATTTTGAATTTCTTCAAAATTCTAAGGTGATTGGAATGACTTTTCCAAATTTAAAATGAGATGACTCTATATACCATATCATCATCATTGAGTATACAGTCCTAAGACTGGTTTGATGCAACAATCCGTCTCCACTCGACTCTGTCCCCCGCCAGCTGTTTAACCTCTCTAAATGTCTGGCATCCCATATCCCCAATTATTTGGTTGAAATATTCTAATCTGGTTCTTCCCCTTCCCCTTTTCTTTCCCACCTCCCCCTCCAAGATATCCCTAAGCAGTCCCCCATTTCTCAGTGTGTGCCCCATCATCTGACCTCTTCTCTTCTTCAGACTCTTCCACAAGGTTCTTCTTTCTCCGATTCTTCCAAGAACTTCTTCATTTGTAATTTTATCCATCCATTTGATATTCATCATTCTTCTGTAGCACCACATTTCGAAAGCCTCTAATCTCTTTCTCTCCTCTTCTCTAATTGTCCAGGTTTCACACCCGTACATGGCTATGTTCCATACATATGTCTTCAATAGCAACTTCCTGTTTGCTAAGCTGATTGAGGAGGAGCATAGTAGTTTTTGTTTTGTATTAAACCCCATTTTTGCTTGGGCAATTCTTGATTTAATTTCGTTTTTGCTCCTCCCATCCCATGTTATTTTACTTCCTAGGTAGCGGAATTCCTTAACTCCTTCTAGGTTTTCTTGGTTAATTTTGATGCATTCCTGTCTCGTTTGTTCTTTTTTTGTACATACTAGGACCTTGGTTTTATTCTTGTTTATTTTCATTTTGATTTCTTCTATTAGGATTTGGTTAATTTATTTTTAAAGTTTTCTTTTTCACGCTTACGGGTTCCCCCTGTCTTCATCCCCCTCTAAAGTGGAGGTCCCCCTTACTCTCTTCCTCTTCTCATAGCAAAATGAATGACGTATTTAATTCTGATTTATTTTCTTTAAAATAGATCCTGTTGTATTCTTTTCGAGTTGATCTAGTTGAGGGAATTCTATTCAAAGGACGTGAGAGAGAGAGAAAGAGATTTAAATCAACAGTTGATCCACTTTTTTTTTTTTTTTTTTTTTTTTTTTTTTTTTTGGCTTTTCGGCCTTTCTAACCATAAGCCATTTTACGATACTATATATTTTTTAAATTTGTCCCTATCCCGGGGGTCAGATTTTAGCCGAATGCCTCGAGTCGGATTCGAACCCGGGTCCACTTGGTTAGCAGGATGATGCGCTACCGACTAGCCTATTTGACCCCCCCAGTTGATCCACTTAATCTCCACACAGATGATTTTATGCGAAGCTTTGAAACTTTCTGTTTCATATTTAGAATTAGAAACGTTGGAAGGTAAATTAAAATTAGCTAATTTAAGTTGGGATTTATTTATTTTGCCATTCTTTATCTAAGTCGGTACCAAGGGGCGGTCTGCAACCCGCTTTGAAATATGTATTTATTTTTTATTTGATCGTCAATAATAATATCCATCATCATTGAGTATACAGTCCTAAGACTGGTTTGATGCAACAATCCGTCTCCACTCGACTCTGTCGCCCGCCAACTGTTTGACCTCTCTAAATGTCTGGCATCCCATATCCCCAATTATTTGGTTGAAATATTCTAATCTGGGTCTTCCCCTTCCCCTTTTCTCTCCCACCTCCCCCTCCAAGATATCCCTAAGCAGTCCCCCATTTCTCAGTGTGTGCCCCATCATCTGACCTCTTCTCTTCTTCAGACTCTTCCTCAAGGTTCTTCTTTCTCCAATTCTTCCAAGAACTTCTTCATTTGTAATTTTATCCATCCATTTGATGTTCATCATTCTTCTGTAACACCACATTTCGAAAGCCTCTAATCTCTTTCTCTCCGCTTCTCTAATTGTCCAGGTTTCACACCCGTACATGGCTATGCTCCATACATATGTCTTCAATAGCAACTTCCTGTTTGCTAAGCTGATTGAGGAGGAGCATAGTAGTTTTTGTTTTGTATTAAACCCCATTTTTGCTTGGGCAATTCTTGATTTAATTTCGTTTTCGCTCCTCCCACCCCATGTTATTTTACTTCCTAGGTAGCGGAATTCCTTAACTCCTTCTAGGTTTTCTTGGTTAATTTTGATGCATTCCTGTCCCGTTTGTTCTTTTTTTCTACATACTAGGACCTTGGTTTTATTCTTGTTTATTTTCATTTTGATTTCTTCTATTAGGATTTGGTTAATTCCATTCAAGGCGTCCTCTAATTCTTTTTTATTGCTTCCTAGAAGGGCAATGTCATCGGCAAATCTTAACATAGCGATCTTTTGACCTTGGATTTCTATACCTGTACCATATATAAAAAATAAATTTAATTTTCTAAAAAAATCACAAGAGGGTGTCATCTATTATAGATCATAAATAGAATAGATTATTTTTAATTATATGTTAGAAGGGTTCTTTATTACCCCTTCGGGAATAATAATTCTGATATATAAAGTAATGAAATTAAAAAAAAAATCAATTTAAAATATTTAAAAATTCTAGGTAGGTTTCACAAAAATAAAAGACACTTCAAGGAACTAGAACTCTCTCCCAGCCTCCATCTTTCCCAGCACTAATAATCTTCAAACCTTCAAAACCCGAGTGTATAGACACCTACGTCTACACTCTCTCACTTAATCAACTTTCCCTTCTCTTCGGTAATTCAAGGGTCTTTCGAGGTCCATAGGGGCTGCATCTTTACTGGTGCACCCCTTCTTGCATTCGATTGCATTAAAAAAAAAGATGATTGTTAGCATATATATTATAGAGTCATATTAACAAGCATCTTGTCTTTTATTTTTGTGAAACCTACCTAGAATTTTTGTATTTTTCATTACTTTATTTAAATATGTTTCACCAAGAACCTACACCATTCTTCCTTAACTTCTGATATATAATTAAAAATAGTCCTTTCCAACTGAGATCTAATAGATGACACTCTGATGGGATGATTTCTTTACAAAATTTAAATCTATTTCTATCGGCAACTTGAACTCTCATAATAATATAATTATCAATTTCTACTTCTGTAATGCAAGGGTCATTCGAGATCCATCTAGGGAAGTTGAATCTTCTTGGGCGCCCCTTCTTGAATTCGATCTCATTAAAAAATAATAATAGGGGAGACAGGGTCTAGTTGATACAGGCCAAAAAACTTCCTAATGCGCAGACGCAGACAAGTCGCGACTGGCTTGGCTAGACTTCGATTAGTACTCTGCAATCACGCAAGATCACTTGGAAGAGGTTGCTTCGCTTTGTTAATTGTGAACTAAAAACTATTTTTCATCGTCGAAAGTAAATATAATAATAAAATTTTTCACCTAGAACCAACACCTAACTCCTTAAAATTTATCGAAAGTAAATTTTCACTTCTGTTTTTCAATTATTATTGTAAGTTCATTTGTTCGTAAATTGTGTTATCGACGACATCACGTTGTTAGATGTTATAAAGGTAAGAATTTCACCTTTTTAACTTTGTTCTAACTGTTTCCGGTATCACGTATTTTAGAGTTTAGTGTAATGGCGACTTTTGGGTCAAGTTGATACGCTTATTTTGGGTCAAATTGATACGGTGTATCAACTTAAGTCACAAGCATTTCATCTGTCGTATTTATTTTCGGATGCACAGAAACTACAAGAAAAAACTACAAGAGGCGAAATACCAAATGATATTTTCGAAAGAGCATATAAAGAGATTAGGAATGACAGGATGTCTATTAGAGAAGCGGGAGCATTGTTACAGCTTTCATTTTCCCCAAAATGTTGTAGATTTTAAAATATCTTTTATAGTTACAATAAAACTTGTTCATATTTCTGTTTTGTCTATTATTTTATTAATTCCTGACACCGTATTAGCTTACTCAAAGGCGTATCAACTTGACCCAGACCGGGTCAAGTTGATACATCTTGCAATTTTTTTAAAACTTTTTTTGACAATACAAATTTAATTTTATAAAGAATTTAAATATCACAAGTTATAGCCAAATAGTTATAGTTACGAATTACACCTACTTTATTTCAAAATGATGACAGGAAAAAATTACAAAAATCAGGAAGTAAAAAGTCAATCAACTAGACCCGGTCTCCCCTAATGATAATAATAATAAAATATATCTCTACCTATAATAATAATATCTTGGTTTTATCTTCTTTTCTGTTACAATGTAGGATATTTGGGGTTTAGCCAGAGAATTGTGGTTATTTTAATTTTTTGGCAATATCTTCTGTTTAATAAAAATTTAAGGAAATTATATAATAGGGCTTTCACTCTTTGTCGATTTATAAGTTGATGTTAGATGAATGAATGTTTCAGAAATAATTACCCATTAGATTTTTTTCTAGCCTTGACCGCCAGATATTTGACACACCTGTTTTTAATGATCAACTACTTGTCTTTTACCTTAATTTCAATCGAAATAAAATGTATAAAGTTTAGAACGACGATGTTTTTCTTAGCAGTTTACATTCAGGATCTTGAAATAGTTTAGATTTTCCTCCCTTTTTGAAATTTTATTTATTATTATTATTATTTATTTTATTTTTACTGATCAGATAAAATAACAATACACCATAAAAATGGCTTAACTACGACGAAGTAAATCCATACGTTGCTACCAACTCACTCTCAAATCCCAAAGAAAATAATATTATAATAATAATAATAATAATAATAAAAATATGATGCAATAATTTTGATCCGAAAATCTATCCTAAAAATTGATCTCACTTATAAGCTCAATGCTTCTTTTTTTTGTAGTTTTTATTTTTCTTTCTATATATAGAAGCTATAAATTGCCGAGAAGGCAAGACGCCCTCTGCAAACATGTCTTGTCGAGTTGTTTTGGGGGCGGGACGGCCAGCCACCCCCGGGGGTGGTTTTGCCAAAACCGCTTCCAGGACCATTCCCTTACCCTCCCCTCTCTCTCTCTTCATCTCTTTCTACCAGAATTAATGGAACCATGCGTCGTCGGGGAATATTTTTTTTCCCTTAGCTTTTTTTTATTTATTTATTTATTTTTTGTAAGGTTATCCTCATCCCTATCATTCCATTTTCTTCAGAGAGAGCGTTAATTTAATTAGTTTTGTTTCAGAACATTAAAAAAATAACAGATAAACAGAGAGTTGGTTGTCAGATAAGGAACATTGTCACTAACACCCCTCGACAACTGACTAATAGAAAAAGAATAAATAAATAGATTTTTTTAATTTTTTTTTTTCACAAATAACAAATGCAACTTGGAAGATGTTAATTTATAATTAAAGTGGAGTAGAGGAGGGTGACTGTTATTTATTTATTTATTTATTTAATACTATACAAAAGTGTTCATAAATATAGAAACGAGTTTTCTCTCTCCTCTCTTGGGTGTGTGTAGGTAAGAAAGTCTTCTTCTTTAATATAGAAAATTGAAAGAATGGAATATAACAGCAGTGGTGACTTTTCTCTAAAATTAGCGCTTTATTAATTAATGAGCTCAGCAAATAAATAAATAAATAAATAAATAAAAATGCTAGAGAACAAGACAATCCCTAGCTATAAATCGGAATGTATTATCATAAATAAATAAAATAAATAATAATATAAATTCCGAATAAAATTATAGATTTATTTGTTTGACTGAAATAGTCAAATTGTTTTGTTTTTTAATCCTGGAGGTTATTGAATGTGTCGTTTGTTTGTTTGTTTTATATATATATGTGACAGTCACAAAACTGTTAACACCCGTCAAATGAATTTCCTTTGTTATACTGTGACTCTGAAAACTGAAATAAAGTGCGCCGCAAGAGAAGTTCTATAGAACTCTTGAAATGGAATTGTAGAAAAAGTTGGATAGAAAAATCAATTTAAAAACAGAGTTTTATAATAAAGTAAAGAAAATTAATTTTTTTTTAATTATTAAAAATTTAAAAAAAATTCTAGGTAGGTTTCACAATAATAAAAGACCGGATGCTTGTTAGCATGACTATATATATTTCGGGGTACGAGCTCATCTTCAGGGGTTCATTGTGAACTCTTGAAGATGGGCTGGTACCCCAAAATATATATATAGAGTCATGGTAACAAGCATCTTGTCTTTTTTTTTTGTGAAACCTACCTAGAATTTTATATTTTTAAATTTAAATTTTTTGTTTTTAATTTTATTTACTTTATTTAAATATGTTTAACCAAGAATCTACACCATTCTCCCTTAACAAAAATCAGTTCATCAGTATCATTTAATATGACGGACGTTTGGTCACTTTATTTATCACTTCATCAGCGGCTTATTACACAACTCAATTGTCTAATCAAGGGCATTAGATATAGTAATAAGTCGCTGAAGAAGTCATAAATAAAGTGACAAAACATCATTTAAATCTCTGTTTATAAATTTATTTTTTTATTCCAACTTCCTACGATTCCATTCCAATAATTTAATTACGGATACGATTGGAATGACATGCGTAACTTTTTTGCCGCTTACCAGTGGAATGAACTCTGCATCAGAGATAAAAACGCTTCAGAATTCGCAGACGCCCTTAACGAGGCAATTCAAATAGGCTTAGAAACCTATATCCCCTCAAAATTGATTAAAGGGAACAAGGATTCTAAGCCTTGGTTTGGTAGACAATGCGCAGATTCCGTCCGTGAAAAAAACAAATATTTTCAGAAATGGCAACTTTCACAGCTAGAATGCGACCGAGTTGCATTTACCAAGTCGCGAAGCTCATGCAAAAAAATCATCTCTGAGGCAAAGAAATCATTCGACCAGAGGATAGCTGACCGTCTCGCATCTTGCCCCAATGGAAAACGGGCCTTTTTCTCGTTACACAAGGCAATAAATAGAAATTTCGCGTCCCCCTCACTTCCGCCCCTCTTTCACCCAAATGGTTCAGTAGCCACGACCCCCGCTGAAAAAGCCGAATCACTAGCATCCTATTTCGCAACTAACTCCACTTTAGATGACAAAGGGCTTAACCCGCCCACTTATACCCCCCAAACCAACCTCATGAACAAAATAATTTTCAGGCCCCAAATAATCATAAAAGCCATTAATAAATTAAATTCCAAATCCGCCGCAGGCCCGGATAACATCCCACCAATTCTCATTAAAAAATGCGCCCCTGAACTTGCCCCTATCTTATCCAAGCTATTCCAACTCTCTTACGAGTCGGGCATATTCCCCAAAAGCTGGAAAATAGCCAGAGTCACACCTATTCCTAAAAAAGGAGACACATCTCAAATCTCTAATTACAGGCCTATCTCGATCACCTCTGTTCTTTCCAAATTAATGGAATTAGTCATAAACCAACACGTCCTTCATCACTTAGAAAACAATAAATTAATTCACGATAGGCAATATGGATTCAGACAAAATCGTTCCACAGGCGACATCTTAACCTATGTCACCCACACCTTCAACAATACTCTAGAGGCCGGAAAAGAAACCCTCGCTGTAGCCCTTGATATCTCCAAAGCTTTTGACCAGGTTTGGCACAAAAATCTTCTTGCCAAACTGCCAGCCTTTGGATTCACACCAACACTTCGCAAATGGATAGAAAGCTTTCTGACAAACCGAAGTATAAAAGTTGTGGTGGATGGAACATCATCTGAATCGTTCTCTACAAACTCTGGTGTTCCCCAAGGCTCTGTAATCTCCTCCACACTCTTCCTTATTTATATAAACGACCTTATTGATCAAACGGCAAACCCCACTCATTGTTACGCCGACGATAGCACTCTACACGGCAAACCCTCTCTCCCGAATAATCGAATCAATATTGCCTCCTCAATTACTCTCGACCTAGACAAACTGAATAAATGGGGCTCTCAAAATTTAGTTAACTTTAATTCAAATAAGACTCAATGTTGTCTAATTTCTAGGCGCGAAAATAGAGATTTCCCTGATATTCACTTCGATTCGAATACCCTGAAAATGTGTGACAGCCTATCCATGTTGGGCGTCTCTGTCGCATCTGACCTGTCTTGGAATGAACACATCTCCTCTGTGGCGAAATCTGCAGCAAGGAAGATTGGCTTCTTATTCAGGTCCAAGCGATTTTACAAACCCCCACAACTTCTCACCATCTACAAGGCCCAAATCCGCCCCTATCTCGAATACTGCTCTCATCTGTGGAGAGGAGCCTCAAAATATTCTCTTGCTACCCTTGATGCAATTCAGAAACGAGCCGTCAGGCTAATTGACGATTCTACCCTCACCGACTCCCTCGACTCGTTGGCTCATCGAAGAGATGTCTCTGCCCTTTCCCTTTTCTATAGATACTATCACGGCAGGTGCTCTGATGAGATAAAGTCAATAATTCCCCCCAAAGCATACTTTGCACGCAGCACACGTTTTGCCGACTCCCAACACTCTTTTGCGGTCAAATTGGAAAAGTGCCGGACCACTTCATTCGCGAATACATATATCCCCATGACTTCAAGGAACTGGAACTCTCTCCCAGCCTCTATCTTTCCCAGCACCTATGATCTTCAAACCTTCAAAACCAGGGTGCATAGACACCTACGTCTACACCCTCTCACTTAATCAACTTTCCCTTCTCTTCGGTAATGCAAGGGTCTTTCGAGATCCATAGGGGCTACACCTTTACTGGTGCACCCCTTCTTGCATTCGATTGCATTAAAAAAAAAAAAAAAAAAAAAGATTGATGAAACAGTTCTGAAAAATGATGATATATTCAGTCTTGTTTATCAAAAATTCTAAGTTTAATGAAAAAAAATATACTTTTAGATATAGCTTATTATATTAAATGAGCAATTCTTACATAATATGTATGTAGAAAAAGTTTCTCGAAAACGGCTCTAAAGATCTCGATAAAAATCACGGTGTCGACAAATCGATCTGACTGGGCCTCATCTTCGGGTAACTTTAATTTGATTGTTAGTTTTATTTTTTATTTTTTTAATTAGTGTAATTATTTACAGGTGAGTGTGTCACTAAACAATTGTATTTTTATTTTTTTTCAATTTCCTTTTATTAATTAACAAAGGAATCTTGTTCATTTATTAAGTTACTATAACGACAACCCGAATTTTCCTATATCCAATCAGGTATTTGAACCCATGAGAAATTACAAATAAAATATTTATAATTAAAAAGACTA
The DNA here is from genome assembly GCA_024734495.1 of Forficula auricularia. Classification (NCBI taxonomy): domain Eukaryota; kingdom Metazoa; phylum Arthropoda; class Insecta; order Dermaptera; family Forficulidae; genus Forficula; species Forficula auricularia. The sequence goes on along the minus strand of JALMQS010000099.1, from coordinate 1,366,478 downwards.
ATGATTAAGGTCAACCTTTCGAAACTATAAAATTTAACAAATGAATTAAATGATTATAGAGTAGCAGAGTTGTTCGTTGATTCATAAAGAAAAATCTATGATGTTGTCTTCTGTTAGATACAATAAATAATTAAACATATATATAGTAGCATATATCGACAAAACAAAATATTTTCTCTGTATTTTAAGTATTTATATGATGGATTTTCAAAAAGAAAATATTTGCTTATATTTGAAATACCAATTAGAAGAATTAATTACATTTTTACCTCAGATATTCAATTACATATTATGTAAAATACAAACGTATTTCAAATGCCTATATCTAATTTAAAGTGTCCAGCCCATTCGAACTTGCCTCCCTATACAGTAATAATCTTCATTTCCACACTCTTTTCTAATATTTTCTTATTTATCGATTTTTTATCGAGTATTAGCACACTTAATCGGATTGGAATGACTCTCTTTTGGGACATTTATATTTCGAAACATGGAAAAAGAAGCCCTCCCTCTCGTTACTCAATCCCGTCCCCCGCTGATAGTCTCTAGCACTTTTCCTTCCCCCAAATCGCCCTTAACTTGGAGATACTTGCTATCAAATTCACCCCTTAAGCTGGACCCTCCAAGCCAGGGACAAATGGACCATTTTCATGAAATAGATATTTCTAGAAACCAATTTTTGGCCATCATCTCAATATTCGTACTAAAAATAAAAAATAAATTGAATTTTTGATTTTTTTTGATTTCATTCATAGTGTCAAATACAAATAAAGTAAAAAAATAAAAATGTGCTGGCATTCGTTTGTTTAGTGACCTGCTTATTATTTCGGTTATTTGAAACTATGAGAAATTTTCTAAAAATGAAATAATAAGTTAAAATAAAAAACAAATAGGTACTTATCACTAGGTCGAGTCCATTAGAATTGCCTCCTTTAACAATCAAATTGCCCTTCTATTGGACCTAGTCCCCATGTTGGGAAACATTGATCTAGATACTTTTAAAAGTGTATCTTCACTGCCAACTCAATGAACAACTAACTTCCCAGGTCAGTACTTATTATTTATTAGACTAAGAAAGAGAATTGGTGTATTTTTTGGAACATTATTTCATAATATAAATAACATAATTATTATGTTATACTGTAGTATGATCGGCACAAACGATTATTCAAATAGATCTTTTAAAAAATTAAAATAATAGGTAGTAATATATATTTTAACTGAATATTTAAATACGACAGATTTGAAGTGGGGTACTGTACTTTCTCCAGCAAACCAAAAACTATTTGTTGGAAATAAAGTCATAATATACATTTCCAACATGAAAGGGCCTTATGGGTAGAAATTTAATCTTATTTTGCCCTAGGAAATAAGAGGTGTTTGTTTGTTTGTTTTTTAGATTACTACTTTGACATTTGAAAAGTGCATTCCATTTATTTTTTGATTATTTTCTTTTTTTTTTTATTTATTTTATTTTCCTTGACGTTTTATTTACACTAAATGACGCGTTTTATTGTTCCATCTAGGGTTATATTCATATATATTTGTCACAAAGGTTGATAAAAAAGACAATATATACACTTGACTTCAGGCTTAACTGCTTTAAAACATGGACGACGACAACATTGCTTTTATTCATCAAAAAAAGAAAAAAATACATTCAACAAAAATACCTCGAATGATTTTGGACCATGTTATTTTTTAACCGTTGGTAGTTATTATAGGGAATGTTCTCTCTCCATATATAGACGGAAAATTAGAGAATTTTTTGGACGATTATTTCAGGATAGAAATAACATATCCTATACAGTATGATTAGCACACACCCAAAAAGTGAAATTCTTACTTGCCGAATCTAGTTGCTTTTAGAGGTAATCAATCACTAAAGTCTTCAAAAGTACTGTTAAATATATTAATTTCAGAATGGTTAAATTTAATTTCAGGATATTCTCAATGTCAATACGTACTATTTTGTAGGAAAGGCAGAACGATAGCTTAGTGGCAAAGGGCTGGCAGATCCACCAGACAGAATGAAATTCTAGACGCTACCTTCTAACCATAATATAATATCCCAAACACCCCTATAACTCAACCTTAACAAAATTAAATAAAATTTAATTTATTTTTTCCCAACGTTTTGACCCGCTCCATCAATCATCAAGGTATCGTTAGTTATAGACGAGGTTTTTAACTGAATTGCAATTAAAAATAATATTATTATAATATACACGGAGTCCTTCGTTGACCCTTTCAAACTCTGAAGAGAGAGAGTTGATCCTCCGATTCTTCGTGTTTTTTAAGATGAAAATGACGTTCTAATACATTATTTTATTCGGGATTTCTGGTTTTTGTTATCCTTGCATCAATTCAGCATTGAGTTCTACCACTCAGTCTTCCAGAGAAAGTACCTCTAATTAATTATTAAACCATTTATTTTACATGAATTTATGCATACATTGTTTTTGAGCTTCGACTCCGGAGATTACATCTCCACCATCGAATGTCCTTGATCATCTTTTAGTTCTTGTTTTTAATAAGAGGAAAAAACTAATTAAATAAAAAACCTCATTTCCGATAATTATTTCAATTCCATTATTCAATCTATCTACTTTTTTTTTTTACTTATGGAAAGTGGTGTAGGTTTTAGGTGAAACATGATGTTAATTAATAGAGTAAAGGGTGTGTAGTTTCACAGTGAATGAAATAAAACTCAAAGAGGTTTATACAAACTCAATATATTTCGGATTATTAGCCCATCATCAGGAGTTTACAAGTTAATACTGAGTAGTAGTATTAACTTGTAAACTCCTAATGATGGACTAATAATCCGAAATATATTGAGTTTGTATAAACCTCTTTGAGTTTTATTTCATTCACTGTGAAACTACACACCCTTTACTCTATTAATTAATCTATCTACTGTTCATCCCTCTAATTAATTAATTTTGGAATTTTAATATAGAATACTATTTGTAATGAACTATTAGTGGGTTCTAAAATAAAAAAAAAGATTAATAAAAGGAGGTTGAAAAAAAATCTATTTTTTCTTAAGAAATCCACCTGTTAATAATAATTAGTTTAATTATCAAAAATCCAATCACATTAAAGTTACCCCCAGATAAGACCCTAACAGACAGATTTGTTGACCCGAAAACCTTCTAATCCGTTTGTTATCGTATCGTTAGAGCCGTTTTCGAAAAACCGATTATATATTAATACAGTCGAAACAGCTTATAACGAGTGGGAAAGGAACACGATGTTTGCTCGTTATGATCGAGTGCTCGTAAAAAACGAGTAGGTTATTAACGTTTTTAACACAATATTTTTTTTTTAATGATATTGATGTGAGAAGTAGATACAGCAGAAGGTCCATCCCCTAAAGGCCTGTATGGACTGGCCCCTCCATTGTGAAAAGAACAGAGTAGAAGGAAAAGAAGCCGGGATCACGAGCCAAATCTCAGAGAGTTAGATATAGTCTAATTTACTAAGTTTTTAGGGGATTCGAGCAGTGGTAAATTCTCCGGGCGATAAATTAGGTTAAATTTATCTCCCACTTAATTTTTATTACCAGACCCTATACTTACAGAAAAAATGTCTGGGTTTAGCCGGGAATCGAACCCGAGACCTCCGGGTTGCCAGCCAGTTATGCTGACCATTACACCAGGTAGGCGGACAAATATTGTGCCAACCAAGTATTTCCAATTTTCTCATTAAAAGCGGGTTCGACTGTATATACAAGAATTGTTCATTAGTATATATAAGATTAGAAATTAGATAAATAATTGAAACTATTTGCCTAAAAAGAATTTAGGCTTTGCCTGCATGTCGGCTCATTTTGTATTTAAAATTGCCTGAAACGTGGAGAAATATCATTTTCAAATATGATTTTGTTGTATGATTATCTTTCTGGTTTCAGATAGCTTAAATAACTCAAAAACTTCAAAAGTCGTAGGACGGTCATTTGGTGTCAAAATGTTTATATTTTGAATGAGGAGAATTGATTAGGTTTTGAGGTCCTCTCGTGAAGTTAGATTTAAAAAAAAACATAATTTTTTATATGATTTAATTTATTCTCATAGATTACCAATATTTTTACTCTTAATATTTAAATAGAAAAAAATCCAATTAATTACACTCTATCTAGAAACGAATCAAATAAAATGATATCTCATTTGTCCATTTAAATTTAAAATTTTTCCCGAAATAAAAAAAAAATAAATAAAAAAGTTCTCTTTAGACAACTTTGATGTATTTATTAAAATATACAAAATATTATTATTTTTATTTGATTATTTATTTATTTTTTTACAAATAGATAAAAGCTTCAATTTGACCTATTTTTCATTCGATTCGATTACATTTCTTGTCATTTTTATGACATTTTTATTTTAATACTGTTAAAAAAAATAATAATAATATTAAGAGGCGATGATGGCGAACATCAAAAAGCTCCCCTATAAAATCCACATCGGCTACTCTGCTTGCTATCTTTGGAGGTCAAAGGTTCTAAATTTAAGCAGCGGCGGACATTAAAGAATAATAAAAAAGAGTTGCAACTGATTTAAAAGAGTGGATAAAAATGATAATATTTTCAATGATCATCCGGAGAGGACCCCCTCCCCTTTCTCGACCCTCTTATACTTAAAAACATTAATGCTTCCCTCTATAGAAATATTATAGTAGTATAATACATATAAAATAAATATTAATGTCATATTACATTCTAAAATAGGATACTATTTAGTATTAGATATTATTATTTTTTTTAATAACCCGTAAATTCTAGCATTTTTTGAGTTTATTTATGCCACTGCTTTTTTTTAAGATTGTAATAAAGAATTCTGATTTTTTATTAATATTAAATACTATATAGGTAGGTATAGTCATTATGTATTTATGGTATGTCCCTCTTCAAAATTCATTATCCCAACCTAGAAAAATCTAAAATTCATTATTACGAGGAAAAACTTATGCATTTATCATTAAATTATTTCGATAGATACTTCCAAAATTTGTCAATTCTACTAAAAAGATAGTTGATCTCGGATTACCGAAATTGAAATCTTGTGGTGGCTAATCAGCTAGCCGGCTGTGGCTGTCCTCTTCTAGGAAAACACCCAAACTGCGCCAATTGTAATTATGTATAATATTTATTTTTTAAATTTGAAGTATTTTCTTTAGGAAACGGTAGAATTCACTGGGGATTTCACTGGGGAAAGTTTGTCCAAAGATAATGAAAAGTATAAATTCTAAATAAAATTACTTATTCTCTTAAAGTATGGAACGTTAAAAGAGTCAAGAAGGAGGTGGTTACAAACATCTTTCTTGGCCCTTTTAAACCTTAAAGGGGTGGAAAATATCTTCCGAAACGTCGGTTTTATAAGAAAATGAAAATCAATTATTGGATTAGTACTTTTCATTATCCTTGGGTTGCTTTAATTTAATTAATATTAAATCTTTTATCTCTTAAAGAGTGAAACGTAAGAATTTGTACTTTTCATTATCTTCCCTAGTAGTACAATGTTTCAAACTATATAGTAATTATATAGTGCCTATATAGATTCTTAAAATCTATACATGTGAAAATATGCACATATTTATGTTTGATATTTATATGTTTATGCTTATCTGCATCAACCAGAGGACATCCACTTTGTTTCTCTTTATGATTCAACAGCTCTCGCAAAACAAAATCTTTTCAATTAAATTTTTGCTTGAGCTGCCTTTCCTACAAATTCTCACTGGATTATACCAGTCCATCTCAAATTGGTCTGAAATTTGGATATGAATAGAATAATGAAGTGTTAATTAGCAATAACTGGGAGAGGCCTTCGCCCTAAGGGGTCTGGTTCCACAGTTAAACTAACCAACTAGTTAGTACTTATTATAAATGTTAAAATTTAAATTGTAAAAGTTGAGAAAAAAAAATTAATTAAAATAAAATATTTGTGTGTGTGAATTTATATATATGTGTATATGTATATATATGCAGATGTAAATATTTATTCTAAAAACTTTTGTAAACTACTGTAGATAAAATTATACATTCCAAATTATAAAATTAATAATAGAAACTTGTATACTAAGAAATGTATAACTTGGAACCAATAAAGGCTATAATAATAATAATTAGCAATAAATTTTTATTTAATTTAATAAATGAATATTTAGAGAAACGAAAAATTGTATTTTTTTTTTATTTAACTTATGAACCCTTATGTACCGATTTATATTACGTAATCAAATGATGGACCATGAACTTTCCGAAGCTCCTCTTTATTCTAATGGTTGCCTCTTCCTTCACCATCTGGTTTTAATCTCTTATTCATTTTTAAAGCTTAATTCGAATTTCTCCGGTCAATCTCGCATTATGATTAGAAATGGAATTTAATTTCGCCTCAAAAGCCATCAATGGTGGTGCGAGGATTTTTATTGAAATTGAAATGCAGCGGCAAGGCAAATCAGCCCCTGTCACTCAACTCGCTCTGGTTTAAGAAATTTGTTCTCTTTTCAAAACCCGTCCATTCGTTTCCATTTACCCTTTGACAACGCAAATGAACATAACGCCGTTACAAATTCTTGATTGATTAATTTAAAGTACATACTATGATGAAAAGATTTTGTTATGCCCAGAGTAGCAGAGTTTGTCATTCATAACGAGTAATCAATGAAGTTGTTCTCTGATTGATGCCAGTAGCTAAGGGTGGGCATGGTTGGGCGAGCACCCGACCCAAAACATTCTCGCACAACCTGCTAAATTGACCATTTGAGCAAAAAATATTGAAAAACCCAGTTGGTTAAATTAAAAAAAGGTAAATCATCATATTATAGATCTTATATAAAATAATAATTAAATTTTTATATCAATGAGAATTGTTTTGACCGCGCTTATTTGAAAAAGATATTTTATCACGAGACTACTGCAGATCGTGATAAAATATATTTTTCAAATAAACGCGGTCAAAACAATTCTCATTGATATAAAAATTTATTTAAGATCATTATTTCAAGTTAGAAATATATAATTTCAAATATTATTTTCACTCAATATTTGACAAAAATTCCCTACAGTTGATTCGTGATCGAATCAAATGTAGAAAACATTCGGTTAAAATAATAATTATTATTCATTATACCTAAACAATCAAAAAAGAATATCTAAATCAAGGGTGTTCAACCTTTTGGCATAAACGGGCCACATTTGAAGAAAAAAATTGTCTCGGGCCGCATATAAAATATACAAATTTAGCGTTTTTATTAATAAAAAAAAAATACTCCAAAATAAAGATAGTATAATTTTTTTTATATTATTTATTGGCATCGGGGACAAACCCATTTTGCCAAAAGATACTATAATATCTACCAAGAAAAGAATAAAAAATGGCATAGCATAATAATCTTTGATTTCTATTTGTTCAGAATTTTTGTTTGAAATCTTAATTATGGAACATCAAAAAGTTTTAATTTCTGAAATAATAAATATTTTAGAAAATTTAAATATATGAGATAAAGATTGGTAGTTGAAAAATATGGACTTTATTATTTATTATTTTTTGCTCATAGAGAGCTACAATTTTATTCTTGAAAGATTCAATCAGGAAGTTTGCAGGTAAAAAATTTATATCTAATGAAAATGGACTCGAAAATAAACTAAAATGGTGATTATTTATCAGATAATCTTGAAATATAGTTCTAGATTACAAATTTAATATTAGCACTTTTATTTTTTTGAAAACTTTTCAGTAAAAAATTATTAGGGCAAATAACTTTTCTAGTAAATACATATAAATCTCAATGTTTTAAGTTTATGATTTTATGTTGGGACACATTCATTGCACTGGTGGGCCGCGGATACGACAGCCCTGATCTAAATCATAAAAAAATCTGAATTACCCTAAATAATACACTTTTTTGCTGACCACCCTCCGAATTTTTTTGCCGGGTTTCGTCCAATCGAAAAAAAAAAACTGACGCCGCCACTGATTGATACAAAAAAAACCATCTAGGTATACATCAGTCCCAAAATTGGTTTTTAGAGTTTTTCAAGATCTCTTAAACCAGAAACGATATAGATAGATTGATACAATTTTGTTGGCTGTATATGTATATAATTAAGTAATGGAGAGGGATTCAGCCAATGGGTAGCCTCTGCTGAATAAAAAACTCCCAATTATGGGGGAAAAAAAATTATTATTTATTTTTATTTTTATTTATTGTCATTTTAAATTCGAATTTTGTTATTCTTAATGTTTATTAATTATTTTGAGAAATCCTCTTAATTGAGAGATGTTTGTGAGGAGTCAGTGATCCTAATTAGATCAATGTCCTTCCTCATAATGTTATTATTAATTGAATAAATGAAAATTTGCTGTATTTGTACTTGAGACGTTGCGCATATCGAGTGAGAGCACACCAAGATTTATGTACCATTTTAAAATTCATATAATTTTGTATATTATGATAAAATCCATAACAACTCTGCCTGAGGACAATTTATTTATAAAATTAATTGTGTCGCTAATACTGTAAGATATAATTTTGAAATTAACAACTTTGGATTTTTTGTGAAAAATTTTATTGTATTTTTTACATGTGTGCTCTATCGCTTTTTTCAGCTCTTAGGAACTGATAATGGCATTATTTAATTAAAGCCGAAACGTTTTCCATAATTGGGAGTTTTTTATTCAGCAGAGGCTACCCATTGGCTTAATCCCTCTCCATTACTTAATGATATAGATAGATATCAGTGGCGTGCGGTTCTTGGATGCTGTGTCTGCAGCGCATTCCTAAAATTTCAAACATTTAGAGTAATTTCATAAATTCAGCAGATCTTTACATTTTCAAATTATTATCCGTTATTTCCAATAAAAAAATTTTTTTTTGTTCAGAAAAGTATATTTGTTTTCAAAATGAAATAAAATTGTTTCATAGTTTCAAGCGGAAATTAAAATTAATGATTTTTCCGAAAAGGGTGCTGATAGAAAGATTGTAGTCCCTGCCTGGTAGATTTATCTCCCAGTTCAAGCATGTCAAAGACAAGCTCAGACGAGTTTTAGTCGAATAAAAATTGTACTCGCTGAGGAACTATTAAAATAGTATTAATACAAAAAAGGAATAAATAAAGATGATTCGAGAATTTTTAGACTAATCCATTTCTATTAGGAATTCTTTATAGATGTAGTTATATTAATTTAGTAAGGGTTTAAATAAGAAAGGTGCAGCTTTCATTTATTTCTTTTTATTTAAGAACTCCCACTAACGTTTCGGCTATTGATTGTAGCAATCTTCAGAGCTGAACAATGACAAACAATGATAACAATATTAAATCGCTCTTGTTCAAGTATATCAATCAATTATAATTTTGTTTTTCTACTCACCGGGAATTTGTCAATATTTATACAATTTTTTTTTTTTTGATACACCAGTCAATTTATTTATATAAATATTGACAAACTCCCAGTGAGTAGAAAAACAAAATTATAATTGATTGATATACTCGGACAAGACCGATTTAATATTGTTATCATTGTTTGTCATTGTTCAGCTCTGAAGACAGCCACAACCAATAGCCAAAACGTTAGCGGAAGTTCATAAATAAAAAGAAATAAATGAAAGCTACACGTCCCTTATTTAAACCCTTACTAAATTAATCCATTTCTAAGAACTCGCAATATATAAGATCGGAAATAACTAAAAGTACAATAGACAATAAGTCATTGATTTCTTATAGCAATAGAATTAGGAAAAATTGAAGATTTGCTTATATTATAGGACAGGCTGATTCATTGTGGAAGATGGTCCATTTCCATCTCAGGGACTGTGGAGTTTAAGTCATAAGATTTAATTTCTGACTGCTACTCTCACTCACACAAAGAAGTATCCGTTTGGATAGAAGGTCTCAAAATATATTTTTAAAAAATCTAATGTTAAATTTGAACAATAACGAAAATGATGCCGTAGGTATTCGATGAAATTTGCAAAAAACAAAAAAAAAACGAAGATTAAAATATGAATAAAATTTCAAAAAATGAAGGGTACTTTTTTGGAAAGCATTCCCTGGCTGAAAAGTCAGCAACCTCCACAGATATATATTTAATTATATAATATACCGAATATAACTATAGTTCCAAGGTTGAAGCTTCATCATTAGTTTAATTAGAAAGATTTTATTTGTTATTTCTCCTGGATTCAAATACCAGATGCTAGAGGTAAATTTGCTATGCCCTACGATTTGTTGTCAAATTGAACTATTTTTTTTTTAGATACTACTTTAAAAATTGATAAAAAATTATTTGTTTTTGTAGAGTACAGTTTTCGAGTTATTGTTATGGAAATAAGTCAGAATTTGTAAAAAAGTGAAAATTAAACAAGCCGTAAAGGTTATAAAAACGAATCTAAGGAAAAAACAAAAATACGTGTTTATTTTTTTTGTCTAGTAATATATATAACAATTACATGAAAATCAAAATTGGTCGTGGTAAAAATTAAAAATTTAATGTGAAAAATACAAAATATATATTATTAGGTACGGAATTCTGGCTGTGTGAGCCCGACTCGCACTTGTCCGGGTTATTCTTAATTTAATTCCAATTCCCTTTGTCCATTATTCACCCTCTAGCTTATAAACTAGTTTTGAGGTATAAAACAATTCTTGAACAAAGTTTACCGCGCTGATTAACTAACGCAAATGTCTTAATTCCAAAGCGGCAAGTCTCCTCGCTGTCACGGTGTCACCATTTCGAAATTTAACAGAGAATATTATGATGTTCGAAGCGGAGATAAAACAGCCATCAAGACTCCGAGACGGGGATATCATTCATTAGTTTTCCGGATCATGAGCCTTTTGAAAATGCTCTGCTCTCTCTGGCAACGTTCAAACGTCCCTATTAAGATTCAAAGAAGAGCTGACCCAAATCTGGATGGCAACGTTAATAGCTGACCGCAAGTTTAAAACAAAAAAAGAAAACTGTTGACTGTTTCTGGTAACCTAATTAGATAACCCACAGGGTGCGTCCGAGGAGGAAACAAGGGAGAAGACATTTGCGGAGTTTTATGAGATAATCGGCTAATAAACTTTTTTTTATGAAAAGTAAAATATTGTACACTAAGCAACAAAATAACAATTAATCTTGGGATTATATATAAGTACATGTATAAAGCAGTGGCGACGGGCCATGGATAATGTGGATGCGGCGCATCCCTAAAATTTCAATCATTTAGAGTATTTTCATAAATATATAAGGTCGACTTCAAAATTATTATCCGTTATTTCAAATATTTCTAAAGAAAACCTTTTTTGATTTGAAAAGTATGTATATTGGTTCTCGAAATTAAATTAAATTGTTGCATAATTTCAAAGGGCAATTAAAATGGATGATTTTCCGAAAAGGGTGCTTTTAGAAGGATTGTAGTCCATGCATGGTAGATTTTTCTCCCAGTGCAAGCATGTCAAAGACAAGTTGAGACGAATTTTAATCGAATAGAAAGTGTTCTCGCTGAAGAAAAAAGTAATAATTAAAGATGATTCTTGAAGGAGACAATAAAAGAGTGTGTCTTCTGCTGGAATTATAAATTTTATTTATTTATAACGAGACTATAGTTTCGTTATAAATAATTAAAATTTATAATTCCAGCAGAAGACACACTCTTTTATTGTCTCCTTCAATATATAAAAATTCTGCTACTCTCGGCAAAAACTTTCAATTTAATAAAGATGATTCGAGAATTTTTGAACTAATCCATTTCTAAGAACTCTCAATATATAAGATCAAAAATAACTAACTAAGAGTACTATAGACAAGTGATAGCTTGCTTTTAGTAATAGAATTAGGATAAATTTAAGATTTTCTTATAGGACAAGCTGATTCATTCTGGAAAATAGTCGATTTCCTTCTCTTTAAGTCATAAGATTTAATTTGAGACTCCTACTCTCTCTCAATCACACAAAGCAGTATCCGTTTGGGGGCGAATGGTCGGCAAAAGGTCGTGAATAATATATTTTTTAATCTAATGTTTAATTTGGAAAATGATGTCGTCGTATTCGATGAAATTTGCAAAAAAAAAGCGAAGATTAAAATAAAATTTTAAAAAATATATGGAACTTTATTACAACCCCTGGTTGGAAAGTCACCAACCGCCACTGGTATAAAGGTACTTGTTACGACTCACCTTTTAACGATAGTTTAACGCCTTAGTGTAATACTATGAATAAAGGAAGGATGTTCATGTTTTTATAGACGTATGCTATATTATTCAAACTTGGTTATTAATTACTGATTCCAAATATGCGCAAGCTTTTTGAGCTTGTTTTCATGTTTTGATCTTTTTTCTTGGAGTTAGTACATATATGGTATGTCATTTTAAATTGAAAGTTTCTTTTTGCTGAGAGTAGCAGAATTTTTATAAATTAAGGGAGACAATAAAAGACTTTCACACATCAATTCCTGTGAATCAATTGTAATAGATAGATGAAGAGGGCAAAGCCCTCAAAACTCCCGTATGGAAATAAATAGATTTTCGAAATATGTTTTTATATATTTTTTGAAAATATATTAAAAATATAAAATTTTGGTGTTAAATTTATGTAAAGTTTATGTTTTCTATATATTCTTAAAATATAATTATTTTTATGTCGCTCTAGTATAAATTTTATATAAATTTAACACTAAATTTTATATTTTCAAAATATACATGTATATAAAATTTTTTTTCGAAAATCTCTATATTTCTATACGGGCTATAGTCTCGTTCTAAATAAATTAGCAGAAGACACACTCTTTATTGTCTCCCTTAATATGTCATTTTGTTATTTTAATTTATTATTATAATATTTAATTTATTTATTTATTTTGAACTATTATAATACCTAGAGGAAATTGTTCCTTAGTTTTTCATGTTTCAAATCAATTTCTTCTTTTTAGGTTTTGAGCCTAAAGTTTCGATATTTTATAACTCTCAGCATCATTGTAGCTCGCAAACTAAATAAGATACAATCTTGAAATTGACAACGTATACTCGAAGGTAGGTGTGTATTAATTTTCCCAAAAATCAAAAATAGTATCAAAATTTTAATTAAATTATTATTTTAACGAGAGTCAAATGTTAAGTGGACTCAGAAGTAGAAGATATTTTTATTATTATTTAGTGTGAGGTATTTCAATAAAAAACTTCTCAAATAGAACGAGGATAATTTTAATTTTTAATTTTTTTAAATTGACCTCCCTTTAAAATGACGATGTGAGCGACCCCAAAATTTCCGTTAATTTTTTTATTTGTCGGCATTTAGAAATGGTTTAACTAAAATATGAAAAACAGTCTAAAAATTCTCTATAACATTTAGGGAAAGCGGTGTTGATTTATAGTGAAACATATTAAACACAGGAGTTTTTTAACACCGCTATTAAACCCGTTAAAAAACTCCTATGTACAAATTTTCTCAGGTACCGCGACATTTCAGCTCCCAACAAAATATCCCCGACAAAACATCCCCCGACAAAATATCCTTCAGACAAAATATCCCCCGACATAATATCTTCTGACAAAATATTCCACAGTATAAGGGAGAATACAAAAGAGATTAAGTGAGAAGCTTATAATCATAGTTTTGAATAATATAAACAGACTTTCATATTTTGGCGGCTAATTAGCCATTTGAAAGTCCTGCTGTCTGTCGTGTTTGATTAGGAAAAAATGGGAGCCCCAAACACACCCCGCCCAAAGATTGGCTGGTTCGGTTTTCAATGTGTCTTTGATTAGAAAAAAAAATGGGAGCCCTAAACACACCCCGCCCGGACTAAACTTTCGGAGTTTCGGTTAATATATATTACCCGAACCGGAGTCGATTTGCATTACTCATAAGATTCACGAGGGGAAGGGTTATTTTGTCATGAGATATTTTGTCTGAAGGATATTTTGTGGGGAGATATTTTGTCGGGGATATTTTGTCTGGGGCTGAAATGTCGCGGAATCATTTTCTCATTCTCTTCTTTTCAACAAAAAATAAGAACGAATTTGATATCTCATGTATTATGGAAAATAGTTATAAAATATGGAACCCTCGATATGTGGTCTGACTCACACTTGTTTCTTGATACAATTGTTTTATTGTATAAAACAGTTTGAAGATTACTTCGCTATAGTTCTAGAATTTCCACATTTACTTGTTTCATGGAAATAGCCTTAACCATTATTTAATGTTTATTTGCCTAGAAAACTTTAGTTCTCAAAATTGTATTTTCTAGACTACAAATGAAGCGTGATTCTGTCATTATTTTTATTATTAACATCAAAAAAAGAGAAATGTCTCTTTCAATGTATAACAAATAATAACCTAATTACTAATAACTATTTGTCCTCAACATACTTACTAATATATACTTGAATTTTTGTGAATACATAATTTAAATAAAATACATATATTTTTTATTGGAATTTTTTATCATTCTCCAGGCAAAGCTTCTAAAATTCAAAATTATTATTCATTTGATAGTGAAAATTTTGTTTTTACTACATCATGCTTGTATTTAAGTTGATGATTTAATACTACATGAAAGTCCAATCTTTAACTACGGGCCTACAAACATGCAGTGTGTCTGCCTCTTTACGGAACCCTATAGGTGTGCGAAATAATCTGCAAGTGTATCATGTAAAACTATGAAAGAGGTCAACTAACCAAGCATAGGGATGTAGATATATTTAATTTTTCTAAATTATATATATAATTATCTCCATATATAATATATATATTTAGAAAATTAATAGTGACCCTAAGTGTATATTACTAAACATGCAATAACCTTGCATGTGAACTTCTAATTGAAACATATTTATAAATTTAGTATTTATATATATATATATATATATATATATATATATATATATATATATATAATGTTTTGAATAATGAATAGAAATGTTCTTTATAATATTATTCAATGAATTATTCCTATTTATATGATAATACTATGTGGGAAAATGTTGTCAATGGGCTTATTCAAAGAGATGATATATAGGGGTGGCTCAAAGACGAGGATGAAATAAAAAGAAAATTTAATATTAAATTATTTATCTTAACTTACATAGAATTTTTCATATTTATAGATCGATTTTATAATATTTAATTTTATCATTAAATATGGTAGGCCAAGCGTGTCTGATCAGATGGAGGGTTCTATACTTTGTAACTTCCAAAATAATTGAATCATATTCGATCTTATTTATGAATGATAAGGAGAGAATGAAAAATTGTCGTAACAAAATTTTTAATTAAGCCACTTCTGAAAGCATGTGGCTACGAAAATAACCATAAAATGCTCACTTCGGGTCCCTCTCACACATATTTTAAGGTGAATTAGATTAAAAAATATAAGCTGATGTGGCCATTCACATGTCTTTACCATACACGATTACAACACTTAACTATACCCTGAAGATAAAGTAAAAAAGAAAAAGTCTAATACAAACACTCAGAAAAGCAATATTTATGCTCGCTCTCCAACATTACTACAATTGAACAAAAAAACAGGCCTGTGATTGCGTTCGTTACTCGAAATAAAATTTTTGCAAATTAAAAGTTCGTTAATCGATTTAATCATTAGCTAGGGCGATCGTTCCACCGTATAGGATCGCCTATAGGGTATATAAATGATACGTTTTTAAGACTTCATGGTTGCATAACTTTAAGGCGAAAGTCTCTAATCTAAAATAGAATGTACATTAATAATTAAATGTTTATTGTAAAATTACTCATAAATGTATTCATGAATCCCCCCACCCTCCCATCACCGTACACACAATATAAGAAAGTATTCCATAAACTAGTTAATAATTTATATCTATATAAACAGTCTTTCTGTCGCTTAAATCTAATAAAGCTAAGATCTCAATATGCTACATACATTCATGAATTAACTTTTTTTATTATAGGTTCATTATATTTAATTTTCTTATTTTTTTAGTTTGAAAATAATTTTAATTTTTTAACCCCCCTCCCCCACCTTTAATTTTTCTTTCGATTTCAATCAAAATCTATTTAGCTCTTAATCTCAACGTACCAAAACTACTTGTAATGTGAAATTTTGTTCTGATATTTACACTAGTTTTGAGCTAGAGAGTAGTCAAAATTTGGTAACGTACGTACTACTAACAGACGTTTTGACAAAATAATTAATATCTTGTAAAATATAATTTTTCGATCTTCATTCATTAGTGATTTTTTGTAGACCAAAAGGCCATTTCGTTCAATTTTTTTTTTATCAAAATAGTTTGAGCCGTTTTTGAGATTTTTTAAAAAAACGAAGCAAAAAAAATTTGTTTCATCCAAGATTTCAATACTTGTATGGTAATGTGAAAATAGCCTATTCTACTTACTTTACAGAGATATTCCATATCTCATAATAAAAAAATATTTTTTATTTCGACAAATCTGAAATAAATCTTAACGATTTTTGTTTTTTAAGTTTTAAATGTCAAGTTTGTATTTTGTAGCTGTAATGCTGTGACAGACGGACAGAGAGACGTATATATTGTATCGACACTAAAATTTTGTCCTCTTTTACTTTTAAACAGAACCATAAAAATAAACAATATACACAAAAATTACAAATTCAATAGTTTCATCGCATTTACAAACACAAAAGAATCTCAGACCAAGCTGCAACGTCACTGTTTTGATGAAATCGGTTTATAATTTTCAAAGACTTATAGGTGTCGGTTCAAGGTGAAACATTTTTAATAAAAAGTAGCTAAAATTTCAAGGTCCTTTAGCTGAGTCCAATATCGAAAACTCATAGCTCATAGTGTACATAATATACTTTTGAATCACTCCTTTATGTAAATATATTTGCATGCGTAAGTACAATCATGATTTCATTCACTCTTTCCAAGCGTTTCGAGTCACGTAATATTTTGTTTTTTTAATTCCAGCCTTTAAATAAATGAATGAAATTTTTTTAGTTTCTTATTTTATTTTTCTGTTTGCTTGGGTTAAATATTGTAATACAATTTTGGCCTACTTCATCAGAAATTATTTTATCAAAATTTCGAGCAGATTAGTATTATAGTAGAGTCCCGAAAACTCGGCACTCGATAACCCGGCAGTCCGGATAACTTGGCCACACCCTCGCAGGGCGAAAAACCTTTTTCATGTAGTAAACGCTCTATGCCTTCATAAAGTATGTACTTTTCCTTTGTTTAAGGGTATTTGGGCAGTTTATTCTCTGTTGTATGCTTAAGCAAACAATTACAGTAGATACTGTATTTTCTGAGGAAACACTCGTACCTATTCTTTTTTAACCCCTTTCCCGATAACACGGAATTTTCACAATCTAGGCCACACTTCGGTCCACATTTGGCCGGGTTTTCGGGACTCTACTATATTTATAATGATAATACAATTTTTCATCGAATTTGGCTTAATCAAATTTCTATATCATCTATTTTGAAATAAACGCGAGTTTATTTTTTAAAAATTATAATAACTAATAATATTTTTTTAGAACTTAATTTTACATTAAGTGTTTCATAAAAATAATAGAATTAAATCACAAATTAATAAAAGTTATAGTATATTTTTTGGGAGGAATTTTCCAAGTGAAAATATCATTGAGAGTTCAAGTGATATATTGGTTTCTATCAACAGTTAATTTACTTGTCTCCTCCATATGTAAGCAGCATGTATTATACAGCATAATGCAGAACATATTAGGAATGTTTACAAGGACTTAGTGGATACTCTAAGAATTTATAGTAATGATGAGCAATTCATTGGAAATAAAATAATCAATTACTTTGTAGACGTACATAGATATGAATTGTGTAATTGATTAAATGATAATACCTACTTGGTATTCTGAATTAAACAAGAGGTATTCAAGATTGATTTGACCCAACTAGGTACTCGCATGTGATAGAGTCAAGTTCTCTTATATATGAAAATGTTAGTGTTTATGAATTAAACTTACCAAGGAAAAATGTTAGAGACGTCTAAAAAGCATTACACCGATGAAGATGAGACATTAGAAATCATACCTGAAACAAATGAAAATAATCATAATTAGAAAGGAAATAATTACAAAAAGACAAAATCTTTTTGCCAAAATACTTTAGTATTGTTTAATGTATAAATTACAAGGGTAATAATTTTAAGCAAGTTGGGTGATTATAAAATTAAAGTATGAAAACTCATTAGAGAAATAATAAACTGATATTCATGACATTACTAAACCTATACTAGATGAAGGAGGAGGTATCAGCCAAAGATGGAATCACTGGGTTCAATAAAACACCTTTAATGAGACGTTTCGGCCTAAATTTTATTTGGCCATCTTCAGTCAATTAGGCTAAAAAATTTTTTACAAATGGATGTTAATTGATATATTTTTTTTTTTTTTTTTTTTATATAAAAAATTATAAGTTGACCAAGTTGGTTATTTAGACTTACAGTTATACACAAAATGCGGTACACATATGTGATCGAACCAAGCCTTGTCAAAAATAAAAATTTCTTTTAGCTTCATGCGAATTTTTAACGTGCCTGGACCCAAAAGTTTCAGAATGAAAGTAATGAGTTTATATAAATCTTTTCTATATATTACATTATAATTAGATATTTGACCCTTATGTGAGGTCATCATATATCCCATCATTATTTATTTACAAACAGAAAATCCAAATCAGAATCTAATTACTTTTAAATCACATGCATTTTTTCATTCAATCAAATTATACAAATTCTTATTAAAAAAAATTTTCAAAAAAGTTTCTATACATTAAGTTCAAGAAAACAACTGTTGGCTCATATCACACAGGATAGATGTATAAATATTGGAAAGAAACATACAATCTCTTTTAAAATTGATAGCCTTATCACCTGCTATTTTTATATATAGCATTTCGGCTATGGATCTTTTATAGAAGTTATCAATCTTGACCAATATTTTCGCATTATCGTAATCAAAAGAATGACTATGTTCGGCTGCGTGGGTGGAGAGTGCAGTGTTGGTCTTTTTATTTCGAACACTTAATTTATGCTCATATACCCTAATTTTTAGTGAACGTGAACTTTGCCCTATATAGGTGCTAGAATTTGATGGACAATCTAGACAGTTAATTTGATAGACAATATTATTACATAATTCTCTAGGGGTTGGATCTTTATTATTAAATAAAAATTGAATATTGTCTATATTTTTGTGGGCAATGTTCACGTTGTAAACTTTAAAAAGTTTTCTTATTTTTTCGGATATGCCGTGAATATAAGCAACAGAATAGTATGGTCCGACCTGGTTATTTGAATTATTATTATTTGTTAAAATGTTAACATTGTCATTTAAATTATTTTGTTTATTTGAGAATTCTCTGATTGTCCTATTAATAATGTGCATAGGGTAATTATTCGATACAGCCATGTCTATGTAGTTCTCAATATTTTTTTGCCTAAACTCATCATCACACAAAACAAAAATTCTCCTCAAAAAATAGTTCAGACTATTGATCTTATATAGGAAAGGTATGTTGGAGAGGTAGTTGGATATCCTTCCACTATTTGAAGCCTTTTTATATATATCAAATGATAGTGAGCCATCGCTTTTCTTTATTATTTCCAAATCCAAAAACGAAATCCTATCATCCCTCTCTACCTCAAAAGTAAATTTGATATCTGGATGGAATTCATTAAAACCTTTAAGGATTGTTGAAATAGAGCATTCAGGCACACAAGAGACAGAATCATCGACATATTGCAAATAAAACACCAAACCCAGAGGTTCAACGCATTGATGGTAAAACTTTCTTATCACAATTTCTGCAGCAATTGGACTTAAGGAACCTCCCATAGGGAGTCCTCTTAACTGTAAATAAATTTTGCCACGGAAACTGAAATAGTTCCTAAATAGGCAAATATTCAAAGCTTCTTTGAATTTAGCCAAAGGCATCAACGTAAATTCACAAATTTCACCCCAATACTCCTCAACACAGAGCATAAAAAAGTCTAAAGGGATGGATGTAAACAAACTCTCAACATCAAAAGAAATCAGGACTTGTCCCCGGGGTATGATAATATCTTTTAGTCTATTTTTAGTTGTAATGGAATTTAACACTTTATAATTATCGTTTGCCGTGAGGCATTGTAAAATACTGGCTATATACTTTGATAACTCAGAATTAGCATAATTTACCGTGGAGACTATCGGTCTATATGGATGGTCAGGGTAGGCGCCCTTATGTATCTTGATGACAGAGTATATTTTAGCTAAGGTGGTGTTTTTTGGATTCAATTTATTGTAGGTCTTTCTATCAATTAAATCATCATTTAGGCAACCTGTCAAAAATTCTTTAATTTCACCTTCTAATCTGCTAATTGGTATATGTTTAATTTCCTCATATGTATCTTTATCCGATAAGAGAGATATCATATTGTGATTATATGACTCAGTTGTAGTAATAACCGAGACTTTTGATTTATCCGATTGGGTAAACGTTATTTGAGGGTTGGATTTTTTATATCTGATAGTCTTAGCTATATCTGAAAGTATAGACCTGTTACCATTTTTACATGCATCATTTATATTATTATTATTTTTATTTTTATTTCTAAAGTTGGTGAAAATGTTCGCTACCTTAGATCTTAGTAGGGTTTTCTGACAATCATCGAATTCTCCAAATCGGACTACATACTCGCAATCTGTTAGGCTTTTTATAATATTACCATTCAGTTTACTTATATTGATAGGTCCTGGTGAGAATTTGGGTTCAAAATTCAAAGTATTCAACACATAGTCTGGTATATTTTCATTAGTCAGATTGACAACTCTATTTGTAACCGGTTGACTATTATTAATAAGTTTATCAAGTTTTTTTGTAATATTAGAATGAAATTTTATATATAGGTTATTGTTTTTTCTATTTATCCAATTTTTGTATAATGAAAATTCATTTGAATCAATTATGGTTTCTATCGTGTGTGATATTCTTGCTATATTAGATTCTAAGTGATGTAAGTGTGAATATGTATGCTCAATTTCTAAATTAAGCAATGCCGACTTGAACCGGTTCAGACAATTATATGCCTTGTTAGAGTTAGTTTTCAGTGTAAGATTAAATACATTCTTTACACTAAAATTAATGAAATTAGGATTAACACTATGATCTTTGCACTTATTCAAGAAATATAGTCTATTTTTGAACTTCTGTTTCTTAGTTATTAATCTTGTTACTTCCCTGATTTTTCTCTTGAGGCAGGCACCATACTTTTGCAGCAGTTGTTGAAGCATGTCTGTTGATCTCAGTTGTATGAATATTGTAAGAGTCCTGATTTCTTTTGATGTTGAGAGTTTGTTTACATCCATCCCTTTAGACTTTTTTATGCTCTGTGTTGAGGAGTATTGGGGTGAAATTTGTGAATTTACGTTGATGCCTTTGGCTAAATTCAAAGAAGCTTTGAATATTTGCCTATTTAGGAACTATTTCAGTTTCCGTGGCAAAATTTATTTACAGTTAAGAGGACTCCCTATGGGAGGTTCCTTAAGTCCAATTGCTGCAGAAATTGTGATAAAAAGTTTTACCATCAATGCGTTGAACCTCTGGGTTTGGTGTTTTATTTGCAATATGTCGATGATTCTGTCTCTTGTGTGCCTGAATGCTCTATTTCAACAATCCTTAAAGGTTTTAATGAATTCCATCCAGATATCAAATTTACTTTTGAGGTAGAGAGGGATGATAGGATTTCGTTTTTGGATTTGGAAATAATAAAGAAAAGCGATGGCTCACTATCATTTGATATATATAAAAAGGCTTCAAATAGTGGAAGGATATCCAACTACCTCTCCAACATACCTTTCCTATATAAGATCAATAGTCTGAACTATTTTTTGAGGAGAATTTTTGTTTTGTGTGATGATGAGTTTAGGCAAAAAAATATTGAGAACTACATAGACATGGCTGCATCGAACAATCACCCTATGCACATTATTAATAGGACAATCAGAGAATTCTCAAATAAACAAAACAATTTAAATGACAATGTTAACATTTTAACAAATAATAATAATTCAAATAACCAGGTCGGACCATACCATTCTGTTGCTTATATTCACCGCATATCCGAAAAAATAAGAAAACTTTTTAAAGTTTACAACGAGAACATTGCCCACAAAAATATAGACAATATTAAGTTTTTATTTAATAATAAAGATCCAACTCCTAGAGAATTATGTAATAATATTGTCTATAAAATTAACTGTCTAGATTGTCCATCAAATTCTAGCACCTATATAGGGCAAAGTTCACGTTCACTAAAAATTAGGGTATATGAGCATAAATTAAGTGTTCGAAATAAAAAGACCAACACTGCACTCTCCACCCACGCAGCCGAACATAGTCATTCTTTTGATTACGATAATGCGAAAATATTGGTCAAGATTGATAACTTCTATAAAAGATCCATAGCCGAAATGCTATATATAAAAATAGCAGGTGATAAGGCTATCAATTTTAAAAGAGATTGTATGTTTCTTTCCAATATTTATACATCTATCCTGTGTGATATGAGCCAACAGTTGTTTTCTTGAACTTAATGTATAGAAACTTTTTTGAAAATTTTTTTTAATAAGAATTTGTATAATTTGATTGAATGAAAAAATGCATGTGATTTAAAAGTAATTAGATTCTGATTTGGATTTTCTGTTTGTAAATAAATAATGATGGGATATATGATGACCTCACATAAGGGTCAAATATCTAATTATAATGTAATATATAGAAAAGATTTATATAAACTCATTACTTTCATTCTGAAACTTTTGGGTCCAGGCACGTTAAAAATTCGCATGAAGCTAAAAGAAATTTTTATTTTTGACAAGGCTTGGTTCGATCACATATGTGTACCGCATTTTGTGTATAACTGTAAGTCTAAATAACCAACTTGGTCAACTTATAATTTTTTATAAAAAAAAAAAAAAAAAATATATCAATTAACATCCATTTGTAAAAAATTTTTTAGCCTAATTGACTGAAGATGGCCAAATAAAATTTAGGCCGAAACGTCTCATTAAAGGTGTTTTATTGAACCCAGTGATTCCATCTTTGGCTGATACCTCCTCCTTCATCTAGTATAGTTTCATCACAGCCACGAACTCTTACAATATTACTAAACCTATACATTATTGTATATTATTTTAGTTCACTATCATTTACTTATTAATTATTATTCTTTTTAAGAACAACTATAGGAAATTCAGCAGAGACCGATCAAAGGGTCTACGAAGCATAGAAGTAATTTTATTTTTTAACCCTCTCCAATATTTACACTTTCTTCTAAATATAGGATTCTTTCATTATATATTTCAGCTTTCATGAAATTCATTAATTTTAATTTTTTGTAGTCATCCTCCCATTTTTACGTAGGATTTTAAAGGGTACATTTTTTTAATAATATCAGGTACTAAAAGATGCAGCCCCTGTAGTGCAGGGTGGACCTTTACATGGTCAAAAGAAGCTGACTAGAAATAAATTTCAGGTTTTGGGAAAGAGTCAAAAGTGTCTGTGAATATGGTTCTTGAAAGACGGAAGGTCAGTGAGTTACATGAAAGACGTGCTGCGTGAATACAGTTCAATTCTCTAGGTATTATAGGGATAAACGAGTTGGAAAATGTTTTTGTTCCACTAGTATCTAATTTAATCCTGAAGGGGTGTGATTATTTGAAAATCGTGTGTTTCGCGCAATATATCCAAAATTTGAACAAATCGATTAAAGGATCTAACTTATAACGGCAATTTTATTGTGCATAACCACAGAATAATATAATCCAAAGATCTTAATTTAATGGGTAAATTACAGATCCAATTTATATCGAAAGAGTATTTTGGCATAAATATTTGGCTAAACGAAAAGTATTTTCCAGATATAATGATTATTTACTAATGACATATTACAATATACTAAATAATTAGGGAACTCTCTTTACACGAGTTGCACTCACACTTGGCCGTGTGTTTTAATCCTAAATAGCAAATTCCTTTTGAAATTTCATTGAAGAAAGCGACTCTTCCTAGTCCTTTGTGCCTCCCTAGTTTTGATCAAAACAATAATTTTTTTTTATTTATTTTATTTTTCTTCTATTTTAGGCAAACTGTCATGAAATATGACATCCGCAGAACAACATATATATGTAATAAAATAGACAGTCGAACATTTGGCGGAAAAGGCTTGGTATCTTTTTCTGGCTGTCCTCTGTGCGGTCGATATCCATCCACTTCTTGGGAAAAGGGATCCCCGGACACCAAATGGCGGCTCTGACCCCCTCCCCACCCCCTCTCTTACACTTTCTCCCTCGGATCCTATCCTTCCGAGTTTAATAATTTAGTAGAAATGGCAAGGATAGAGTTTCCTATCAAAAATTATGCGGGATCTAGCATAGAGTCAACCAATTATTTATTCAAACTGTTCCGCTATATTTTTATATCAAGTATTTATTTGAAAACAGTGGCGGCCATTGGGCAGGTTGCAGGATCCACAAGGAAACCCGTGGGAATTATATGCACTCAAAAAAATTTCCCTCTTTAATATATTATTTGACGTTGAAAGCAATAGTTTAACTCTATTAGATGTAAAATCAGCTTTTCTCAACTTTTTTACACTACGACACGAAAAATTGGTTTGTATTGGTACTGCGAGCCAAATATTATAAAACCATTATATTTCACAAGAACTAACTATGATACAGTTTATGTGATTTTTCTATCGTTTCGCGACCCATAAAAATTGTCGCGGTCAAATGTTGGGTCGCGACCCAAAGGTTGAGAAATTCTGATGAAAAATAAAATTCCGAATAAATCATGAAAGTGACGTTTCAGTAAATTTCTTTTATTGGGAATTTTATTTTTCATTTTCCTTGGGCTGCCTTTCCATCAATTCTCTATTGGAATTTTACTAGAACGTCTCTCCAAAAGAAAATAATTTCAATGTAAAGATGAAACTATCATATAACTATATATAGACCGGATTCCCAAGATATTGCACATTTTGTTTGCTTGAGTTCAACACCATAACCAAATATCTACAATATCCGATTCATGACCTAAAGAATGATATTCTTTCATTTAATTTTACACAAAATATACAAGTAGTGTACTTTTTACAAAACTGTCAACAAATAAAACTTTTTGTGTAAATATATACTTATTATGGGGAGTCGGGTTAGCTCAGTCGGCTAACGCACTGGCCTCGCTTCGGCATCGATCGATTATGACGATGTTGGAGTGGACGACCGGGGTTCGATCCTGGCTGGCAAATAAAAATTTCTACCGGCTAAAAACTTGGCTCCCTCACTAACCCTACTAACACTTTACTTATGTGCTGTCTAAATGGGCTTTGTTCCCGGTGACATTAAATAAATAAAAAAAATATATATACTTACTTATTATAATCGGCTTGAGCGACGACTCCGAAGGGATTTTTAATTTTAAATCTCACTAATGGTTCATGACAAATAAAATTTATTAAAATTAGGAAATTTAAGTTATTATTTTGAGACGAGAGGGAAAGGAGGATCCAATCGATTTGATTGGGGAATAATGGAATTAAAATAATTATCGGAAAAGAGGTTTTTTTATCTAATTAGATTTTTCCTCTTATTAAAAACAAGGACTAAAGATAAATAAGGACACTCGATGGTGGAGAAGTTATCTCCGAAATCGAAGCAAAATACAATGTATACATTATTAATGTAAAATAATTGGTTTAATAAAATTTATAAAAATTTATTATTTTAAAACCCAATGCGAAGTCTAAAGCCCGGTTCACACCAGGCGTTTTTCGCTGATGGTAGCCTTGATGGCTTTCCTTGAGGGCTTGGCTGCCGCTAGATGTTGTGATGGATTTTTGGATGGTTGTTGGCTTCACACCCTGCTTTTTGCAGTAAGGCTGGATTTATTTTAAAAGCAGGATCAGATGCGTGCGCACACAATCGCTCAGCAGTTGTCAAAAAAATGGCTGGCAATAATATAATTGGAGAGGTTATTAATCGTAGACGAACTGCAATTATTGCTTTTTTATTAATTTGTGAAAAACGGCGAAAACAAAATCGTTTGAACAATCCGCCCAGACTGTGGTGTCGTCCATGGTTATTGCGGCTTCCCGATTGGTTTACCATGCGCATGTCACCCACGTGATAAAATACTGCTTTCCGATTGGTTCTCTCCCTAATTTTCCAAGCAATCTATCAGGAGAAAATAGAACATGTTCTAATCACAAAATCCAACAAGCTAGCCAGCCTCCCATCCCTCAGTGACGTCATTTTAAGCCTCTGGATCTAGCCTAGCCAGCCATCTAGACTTCTATCAACAAAAAACGCCTGGTGTGAACCGGGCTTAAGGAGCCTAGTCCCCTGGCCAGCAAGATGCCAGCCGAATTGTTTTATTAAGCTAGCTGCTGATGCAAATAGCAATATTGTGATTGGAAAATGTCTACACTATACATAATTTGAGGAGGGTCACCCATTTCAGAATGAATTGCACCATAAGTTTCTTGATTTCAGTGATTCTTGGGAACCTCTTCTTTGAACATATCAAGGCCGATATTTTCATAGATTAGATTTACCCAAAGAAATAATAATAATTTCTATATAGACATTTCAATAGACACATATTTAAATTGGGATTTCATTGGATCTATATCTATGAAAAAAACGGAATTCTTGTTTTATATCTTTATTTAAAAGTTATTTAATATCATCTCCAGCAACAGAAATTTCTAACAATTAATATTGTGCTGAGGATGGATCTTTGAAGGTGTTCGAAATGTAAAATTAATCAATAAAAATTAAAAAAGGACTCATTAGAAAAAGTAATTTCTTCCCTCTTTTATGAAATAAAAAAATACTCTTAATAATTATGCATAATCAATTTATTAATTTGTTCATTAAGTTATTAAATTGCATATTCTGTCAGATGATTTTCTTTTAAAAATTCTACCTCATTTGCCGTTTTAATTAGTCAACCAAGAACCAAAAGACATGAAAATTAATAATCCCTTCATTGAAAAAGGATTTTGCTTTTTAATATACATTTTAATTCCAAATTCAAATAATTTTCTATTAAAAGACAAATTTATTTTTTATTAAAAAAAAGTTAAATACTTTAATATCACAAAATAAAATAGAAAATTAATTAAGAAGATTTAAATTTGTTTTTTCTTTGATTTTGTTCTTATTATTAATGGCCTTCGAGAACTATAGCCCATTTTGGCCATTGAGTGTTCGTGTGTGTGAAGTGTGTGTAAATTAGTGTAGGGATCAGATTATAGCCGGTCAAATATTTGCAGCGAGTCAGGCTTGAACACGGGCTAGCTTGATTTAGAAGGCATGTTCTATAACCACTCGACCAACCTCACCCCATTTTCTTTTTTTTTTTTTTTTTTTTTTTTTAAATTAATAGAAATAATATTGTTCATAATATTTTTAAATATTCTCCAAAAAGTGAATATATACGGTATACATATTTGCGAAACGAACCACTAAATAGATTTTGGGCAGTGGCGTAGCTAGATATCTCTCCCGCCAAAACTTGTATTTAAATTATTATTTCAAACGAAGAAGAAAAATATTATCTCGTTAAAATACATCAAAAATAAAAAATAAACTAATTTTGCACCCTTCGTCAAAAAAGCAAATATTTTCACTGCGGGCAACCCCTCATGAATATTTTTGCTATTTTGATATGAAAATTCCAAGTAAATTATTATTTTATTTAAATCAATATTTTTTATAGAGATGGACAAATATTATCTATTTAAAATACCTAGAAAAAATCTTTTTTTTTTTGCACCCTTCATCAATGGAGAAATTTTCACAAAGCTCTTAAAAGAGTAAATTTTCTATTTTGATATCAAAATAAAATTTAATTCACATGAATATTTTACTTTTGTTTAATTGATTATTTTATACCTAAATGAAAAATTATAATCTCTTTAAAATATTCAATTTTATAGCTTCAATGGTTCGTTGACGAAAAATTATTAAATCACCAAAATTCGTCGTGACAACATCCAGTCTTGAATTTTTCACTTTTTCCAACTGTTTTGATTATTCCGGTAGCTTTGATAAATGATGATGATTTATTATGATGTTTAGTTTTTTTATGATTGATAATTGAACATTTTCTTTGTTTTGACAGAATATTCTTTCTGGGTGCCCACAGGGAATGAAGGTTAAGACGCAGAGTGCGTCATTGAAATTTCTGGGGAGGGGGGGGGAATTCCTCCATTTTATGCTAAAAATAAAAGCGGTCAAGTCTTATCTACTCTTATTAAAGGAGCAAAAATTGTATATTTATTTGTATATATATTTGTTTGTATATTTGTATCTTGGTTATATTTTGAAATCGACTCTACCGATTTTGATGAAATTCACGGGTTAAGGGGTTTTTGGGGTGACAATTCAATCTGTCACGGTCTCATCTTCGACAAAATTGTTTTTGATGCGTTTTTTTGTAATCAAATTAATTATTCTCAGGTAGACAAATCCCATTCTTAGGGTTTTAAAAAAGGTTACTCTTTTCTTTTTGTACCCAGGCTGATAATGGGTTGCCTTAATTCATTGTTCTAAAAGGCCTTGAAGAAGCATTGTGATTGTGGATTTTAACATATTTTGATCTCCATAAACGTTATTAATAAACGTTTTATAATTGTTTTTCTAAAGACTTTATTTATTTACTAGAATAAAAAATAATCAATAATTTATTTAAAAATATATTTCGCATAAGCAGGTCTCAATTTTCTGAAAAGACAACACATTTTGATAGGTTTTATTTATTAACAATTGGATGAATAAAAATGAATCATATGGTTGAATCAAAACAGGTGCAGGAGGTGTGGGGTGCAGTGGTGGGGGTCCGGGGTAGGATGAGGTTTCGGGGGTGGGGTCAAGCGGGTTGGGGGGGGGTACACTGGCCGAATAATATATATATTTGTATTTTTTTTAATTCGAAAACTGCTCTCAAATAAAAATCGACCTTTTTATCAGAATTTTAAATAAAAAATAATATTAAAATAAAGGTTTTAACTGATGGAAGAAGTTACCGAGAATCGCTCGGTGCCTCCAGGTACTATATACTTATAAGTTCAACAAAAGGTAATAAAAAGCTCTTCTAATTCTTTAGAACTGAATAAAATAGTGGTAATTTTCATGAAATTGAGATTTGGGGGTTGCTTTTAATGAAACTAGAGATGAAGGGGGGATGATTTATGAAGCTAGAGGGGGGGGGGCGGTCTAATGAAACGTGTTTAGCACTTTCAACATTTAAAGTTCTTACTTTTTAACAGCAATCAAAGCCAACATTTTGATTGCTAGCTACATGATTAGTTTTAAAATAATTCTGTTGTGAAGCATTCCAACAATGTAATAAACATGTACTTTCTTCCAGTGGCATACCTAGAAAATTTTCATGGGGAGGGGGATCAATCTTATTACGATTATATTAATGAAGAACTCGTAATCTCATTAAAAACATTTATTTAACAACAATATCAACATATAAATAATAAATATAAACAATAGAACGATTAACAATACATCAAGTAAGCTTTGTACGCATCAATTCTCCCCTCCTTAGAACACGGACGCAGCTTCCCACAGGATCATTCTTCTTTCTTCCTAGGTTTAAAATAACTCGAATGATATTTAACTAACCTTCCCCTTTCTTGACTATTTTCAATAATTTTTGCTCCATCCATCGATTCTTCTAAATATAATTTTATTTGATGAAGTAACTCTTCCTTATTTTGATTTAATTTCATCTGACCAGCATCTAGTTTCTCCTCTTCCATTATATTCAACTCATCCTCCTTGACTTCCTTCAACCAGTACGGAATTAAATCATCTTCATTAGTTAATACCCTTCTTCTTTCCGCTATTTGTAATTTCATTGATGGCCGAATGATTTCCGAAAATTTATTCTCACAACAAATAATATGACTAGAGATCTCACTTTCTATTCTTACTTTCTTAGGGAATTCTACTGATTTTTGAACAAGGAACTCCCTTTTTCCTTGCCCCTCCACTCGTTTCCCTTCTTGAAGCAAGTCTCTTCCCCATGTCCTTCCCGCCTACAGAATCCACAAAAACGTCTATCCTGAATGCAACTTCTATCCTGAGTGGGACTTGTCTTCTCTTCTTTATCCATATCCTTTAAACCCCTTTCTATTTCTTCTTTATCCATATCCTTTAAATCCCTTTCTATTTCTTCTACCGTCTGCATAAACCCTTCAATATCAGTGAATTTCATTCCCCTAATGGACGATCTAACACGTGGAGAAATCATCTCCACTAAAACTTGAAGGATTGAACCAGCATCTTCGTCCGGAAAAACTCTCTTATATAAAGCCATCTTATTCTCAATAAATAACCTTATAGGTTCGTCTTTTCTCTGTTTCTCCTCATAAAACATAACCTTTAACTTTGAGACTACGATTAAACTATCGTATTCTCGGAGAAATTTCATTTTAAAATCTTTCCAATCCAACGCTGGAAATTGATTGACCACCCGCCACCATGTCTTGGCCTTATCTAACAACTGATCCGAAACCACCATGAGCCAAACATATTCCGGTACTTTATATTTTAATAGAGTATTCTCGACCTTTTTTAAAAATAACTTCGGATCTTCCTCTGGGAGAGCTCTAAACACCGGAAGGAATTTTCCCACGTCTGCTAATTGAATATTCCTATTAATCTCGAAATCACTTCCCTTTTCCGAATTTTCCTTCCTTTTTATTATTTCTTCCAACTCTATCCTCTTGTTTTTTTCCTCTTCCAAATCATCTTTTAATTTTTTTATTATTTTTTCGAATTCATTTTTTAATTTATTCACCTCCTCTCCCAAATCCATTACTCTATGCTCACCTTTTTTTATATGATCCTTGATCTTCGATATCTCCCCCTCGTTATTTCCATATTCGCAAAATCATTTTTCTTATTCCTCTTCACTAGTGGTCTACTAGGTTTTCTTATCATTTTCACATTGTTCGGGCGCCAATATTACGATCATTTTAATTAATAACTCGTAATCTCATTAAAAAACATTTATTTAACAACAATATCAACATATAAATAATAATATAAACAATAGAACGATTAACAATACATCAAGTAAGCTTTGTACGCATCAATCTACAAAGCAAAATATTTAGTGGGATTTTTTTATTAAAACAAATGGGTACTTCAAGAAATTAAAAAAAGAACATAATTCTTGATTAAAAATATGAAATATATTTAATTACGGGTAGTTTGCAATAAGAAACGGTTTGTCGTTGCCGTTGCTCATTGCATGAGCCCTACCCTTGAGGGGTTCTGACCCCCCCCTCGTGGATACGCCCCTGCTTCCTTCTATCTGAAGTTAGTGGATCTAATACAAAAGACGTTTCAGATAGATCTGAAGATCCACCTCCTACAGTTGTTTGTGTTTGTTCTTTATTATTTTTTATGTTTTTTTGTTTAAATTTGCCACAAAAGTCATCCAATGAAATTTCTCTTTTCATTCTAAGGTCAAACCATATAATTATTTTAAAATAATTTGGTATATACTAAGTAAAATTATTGGATAAAAAAATACTTGGTAGGTTTCACATTAAGATATAAAAATAAAAGGAATTTATTTTTGGAGCGTCTTTAATCTTGATATATATATTTCGGGTGGCTAACCCATCTTCAGGAGCTTTCAGTTACTTTCTGTTGCTCCTGAAGATGGGTTAGCCACCCAAAATATATATATCAAGATTAAAGATTCTCCAAAAATAAATTCGTTTTATTTTTTAAATCATGTGAAACCTACCAAGTATTTTGTATCCAATAATTTTAAAAAATGTTTCACCAAGTACCAACACCAAATTCCTTAAAAACTATTTCCTAAGTAATTTTAAAATCAAAAAAATAGTAGAAAAGAAGTGTTATTTTATCTAGATACTACCTTGATTTTGATTCATTCTTACAGATAGCTGTCTGCAGTAATGTCAAAATGCCGTCCGTATAGGGCGGGCAATTTTAACAGTTTTTTTGAGTCACATAATCGATTTTTATTTTCTCGGGTTTGTCTTAAACAACAAGTACGTTCGTTAATGTGCGTACTCTCTGAATATCACGCCTACCTATCTATATGTAATATAAAAAAACTAAAATATTAACTAACCAGCTGAAAAAGTATCCATTTTCATAAATATTTAGTATATATTGGTATTTATTTCACCAAAATATAGATATTCATTCGCAATATATACAAAAAAAGATTATCTATAATAGAATACATATTTTTTACACCGAATATAGAATATTGCAAAAAAGTAATCTCCCCACACTTCAGTGTATTATATTTATTTCAAGAAAAATATAGATAAAGAAGAAGATAAGAAATAAAAGAGGATATAATTTGGGATGGGGGTGAGAGCAGTGGATAAAATGAGCCTTTATTTGCAATTTCCTCGATGTCTCGATATTTCTTAACACCTTTTATCAACACAAACGATCCCTTTACATAATATAAAAAAATTTTAAAATAAAGCCCAGAAAAAATAATAACAAATAAAAATATGTAATATTTGATAATGTGGTTTTTAATCTAAAAGTTTTAATACATTCCATAAGTACGTGAAATTTCAGCTCTCTGGCTGCTGATAAAATTACTATTTATTGTATTCTTTCGAGATTTCGAGATTTATGATTTGATTAAAGCTTTGGTGGCTGAAATTTTTATTAAAACTTTTTAGTAAAAACGTCACTTTTTTAGCAATTAAATATACATTTATTAACAAACAAATAAACACAATATGAATTTATAATTTTTCTCATTAATATATCAAAGAATAATTGACATATTAACGAGAAATTGTTTTGATCGCGCTTTTTTGAAAAAGATATATATCGCGAGACTACTGCGGCTGAAGCTATTGGAGTCTGCGGAGTCTTAAGTCTGGACCAAGAGAGAAAAAAATATGATCCATTTAGCTACAATCCAACGTCATTTTGCGTATAGCCCGCATGACACTGGGATGGATCACCAAATGAATTTGAAATCTAAGATGTTATATATTCATTGGATAGTAAGCATCTAACATACATGCTAATAGATCTATTAGCATGTATGTTAGATGCTTGCTATCCAGACTTAAGACTCCGCAGACTCCAATAGCTTCAACAGCAGTAGTCTCGCGATTATTATCTTTTTCAAAAAGCGCGATCAAAACAATTTCTCGTTAATATGTCAATTATTCTTTGATATACTAATGAGAAAATTTTTAAATTTATTTAACATCATTATTTCAAGTTAGAAATATATAAGTTCAGATATTATTTTCACTCAATATTTGACAAAAATCACCTACATTTGATTCGAGATTGAATCAAATGTAGGAAACAAACAATTAATTAATGGCTAGCATCTAACATACATGCTAATAGATCGGGCGCTCTGTACTAGGTGATTGAATATATATCATCATAGATTTCAAATCCATTTGGTGATCCATCCCAGTGTCATGCGGGCTATACGAAAAATGACGTTGGATTGTAGCTAAATGGATCATATCTTTTTCTCTCTTGGTCCAGACTTAAGACTCCGCAGACTCCAATAGCTTCAACCGCAGTAGTCTCGTGATATATGTCTTTTTCAAAAAGCGCGATCAAAACAATTTCTCGTTAATATGTCAATTATTCTTTGATATATTAATGAGAAAAATTATAAATTTATTTAACATCATTATTTCAAGTTAGAAATATATAAGTTCAGATATTATTTTCACTCAATATTTGACAATAATAATATACATTTGATTCGCGATTGAATCAAATATAGGAAACCTACGATTAAACACAATATGTGTGATCGAAACGTCGTGATTTATACTTTCGATATTTTGTTAAAACAGATCAATAATTTTTTGATAAAATAATTCCAATATATTATATATACCAGTGGTTCTTAATCCTATGGGTCGCGACCCAAATTTGGGTCACGTAACATATTCTTTGGGTCGCGCAGAGTCGTTAAAAAATATTTAAATATTTTACTACATTTATTTTCAATAAGTTTAAAAATATATCTTAATTTTTTGAATACTTTTACTATGTAAAAATATTCAAAATACATACCTACTTTTTTTTATTAAATTTTCCTTGGATCAAAAAGTACATTTTTTTATTTTAATTGTTTAAAAAAAATTATATGTGATTAAAAAAAGGTCATCAGTGTAAAATTGAAGAAAAATTTCTCAAGTATGAATTAAAAAAAGCCATTAAAAAAATTTGGATTATTTTGGGTCGCGACATGAACATATTTCTCAAATGTGGGTCGCGGCTTATAAGGTTAAGAACCACTGATATATACCATAGATACAATATATCAGTGGCGAGCGGTGACTTTTCAACCAGGGGATGCTGTCCAAAATATAGACCTCCATTTTTCTAAATTTAATTTTATTCTTAGCTCCTATTTGCAAAATTTCTCGATAACCGCATCATAGAATTTTATGTAATTTTTTTCAAATTTAAAATGAGATTTTTTATCAATTGATATTTAAAGAGAGCGGATAATCTATATTCAATTCAGGTTCTTCTGGTGATGTTTAAATTCTTTTCATAGCTGAAAACTGATTGACGCGCTCGTAGAAGGCACAATGCAAATTAAATGTATTAAATCACGTATAAAAATAAATTTTTGCTCATTGCGCTTTAAAATGTCTGAAACGAGGAGAAAAATATTATTCAACGATGATTTTTTTTCTATTTGTGTGCTTGAATTCCGATACCCACGATAACATAAGAACAGAAAGTCAAAAAGTTCGTTTGTATCAATACATGGTATTGATTAGATTTTTTCAATATCTCGTAAAAAAGGCAGAAAATATTTTTGAATTATTCTATTGAGATTTTAAGACGAAGTTATATACCTATAGGTAGTATATTTTATGTGAAACCCACCTTGCAATTTTACATAATTTTTTTTATTATAGTATAGCCATAAATTAAAAATTTATATTTAAATTTATTCATCGTTACTAAGGCAGTTCTAGTGTACAGAGTATTGAAAAAGTTTTCACTTTTTTATTATTTAATGTGCGGGTAAGCGATTCATTCATTAGAATCTGATCGATGAAAGTAACTAAAAAGAGCGCGGATAGAATCATTGATTTCTCTTTTTTAGAGCTAAAGAGTATGGTAAATACAAGTTCAAACCTGTTTCAGACTATTGGAGATTAATTTTTTAATTTCTATTATTCTAGGAATGGCCTTTTGCACTCAACCCAAAATATAGCCATTAAAGTGATCAACATATACCTATAACTTTAAATTAATTATTTATATAGTATTTATTGCGTGTTTTTTAAATTTTAGAAATTTTCAATAATATAACAAGGGTGAAAATTCTTTTGACATTTTGGAATTTTCAGGATGCGCCGCATTCACAGCATCCATGGATCGCACGCCACTGTTATATCTATGTATATATAATTGATAGAGATTTTCTTTAGGAGACGGACTGGTATAAATATGCAATTGGATGTTGATGAAAGCAGTCCACGGTGGTTGTACAAAATAAGACTATAGAGGTTTTATTATTTTACATTTATTTGTTAAACCGTAATAAAACCTCTATAGTCTTATTTTTTACAACCACCGTGGACTGCTTTCATCAACATCCAATTGTATATATAATCTTTTTCATCATCTATCATTTTATTTATGGATATAAATAATTTTTTTTTCATTGGTAATTTAATCGAAATGATAGCCTCTATATATAGATATCTACTCTTATTAAACGAGTAAAAATTCTATATATATTTATATATTTGTATCATTGTATCTATTTTGAAAACGGCTCTACCAATTTTGATGAAATTCACGGGTTAGGGGGGGTTTTGGGTTGACAATTCGATCTGTCACGGTCTCATCTTTGGCTAAATTGTTTTTGATGGGTTCTTTCGTAATCAAATTAATTATTCTCAGGTAGAAAAATTCCAATCTTAGGGTTTTAAAAAAGGTTTCCCTTTTACTTTTGTACCAAGACAGACAATGGGTTGAGTTAATTCATTGTTCTCAAAGGCCTTGAAGAAGTATTGTGATTGTGGTTTTTAACATATTTTGTTCCCCCTAAACGTTAGAATTATTAATAAACGATTTATAATTGTTTTTATAAAGAACCTTATTTATTTAATAGAATAAAAAATAATCAAGAATTTATTTAAAAATATCTTTCGCATAAGCAGGTCTCAATTTTCTGAAAAAATAACACATTTTGATAGGTTTTATTTATTGACAATTGGATGAATAAAAATGAATCATGAGGTTGAATCAAAACAGGTACAGGAGGTGGGGTGCAGTGGTGGGGGATCCGGGTGTAGAGAAAGGTTTTGGGGGTGGGGTCGAGGGTACAGTGGGCGAATACTATATATATTTGTATTTTTTTTATTTTGAAAACGGCTCTCAAATAAAAATCGACATTTTTATCAGAATTTTAAATTAAAAATAATATTAAAATAAAGCTTTTAACTGAAGAAAAAGTTACCGAGTATCGCTCGGTGCCTCCAAGTACTATCTATAATATATGTATAATTGGATGTCAACCAGTGGAAAAGTGTGATTCGGCAAGGGAGCGGTGTTCTTTTCTAATCCAGACTTGGAGCGTCTGATTCAGACAGAGAAGACAGACAGATGTGTAAAAAGAAAAAAAGAGGAAAAGATACGGCCAAATCCCTGATAAATACTTTTTCAACTTTTTTTCAACTGTCAGAATTGCAGATTATCTAACGTCATACAATTGGAACAATTGAGCCGACGAAGAAAAATGCCTTAAAAATGGAATATAATTTGTGTTTTACTAATTAAAATTAAATAGAAAATTTTATCTAGTGATGAATATTTTTATTGATACAATCACCAGGTAAACTTTATGCTGAAGTATTGAATTCACTCCAAAAAATTGAACTCGGAACGCCCGGGAGGCAGATTTTTTCTCACTAATTTGGTTCAAAAATGTCGAGAACATGGAGAAAAATTATTTTCAACCATTATTTTTTTCTATCTGTTTGTCTGGATTCAGATACCCCAAATACTCAAGAACAAAATGTCGTAGAAAGTTTCTTCTTGTGTCTTCAGGCTTCGTCACAATAACCATAGATATTTGTATCTCCAATGAGAACTGATTAGATTTTAAGCTTTCTAGTTTTAGTTCGTAGGTTAACAAATGAAAAATGATTCAAAAGTGCCATTTTTTGATTAATTTCTTTAAGATTTTATTACAAGATTCGTCCAAAACTTAAGTGACTTAATATAAATTCTTTTTAAATTGAAGTTTTTTTTTAATCACAAACTAATATAAGACAATAATTTCACTTAATAATTATTATTTATTTTATTGATTCACCAAACAGTTTCGGTCATCTCTGGTTGGCCATCTTCAGTAGTACTAAAAAAATGGAAAAATGAAACATTTCGTAAATTTTTTAAACAATTACACAATACAAAAAAATATAAGTTTGAATTTATACATATAATTTCGTTCAAGATCTGGAAATTATCCATTTCGAAAATTTATCAAACAGATCGACACGCATTTTGAAAAATAATTAAAAAATTAAAAAAGTATATAAATAAATTATATAGGAGCTGTTTATTTTAAAAGTGGTGCTAGTTCATTTTTCTGTAATTTCGAGATATTTGTATTTATAATAACAAATAATATTTATTGGAAATATTTTTCCCTTATGATATTGTTACGAAACCGACGTTTCGGAGGATCTTTATTGATCCTTTTGAACCCTGCGGAGAAAAATCAAATATTTTTAAATTTTATCCGCGACCCGAGACAATTTTTTTCTTCAAATGTGGCCCGTGAAAGCCATAAGGTTGGAGACCCCTGCTCTAAACTTTAAATTCATACTCATTTGAAACATTGTCAAAATAATTTAAAAAGCCCAAATTGCTAGACTGATAATTCGAAACCATTTTATGAATTAAAAATAAATAAACAAATATAAACATATTACTATTATCTAAGCCTAGCCTTTTGTTTGTTGAACTGTATTTAAAAACACGCAGCGAGGTTTATCACCATGTTTGTCAATGTTATTGGTCTGGAATTAAAAAAAAAACTCTTCTGCATGAATAAAGAGAAAACCAGAGAGATAGAAGGTATTTTAATTTATATTTTCCCGAAAATATTTCCTGGATTTGAAATAGAGCTTTTTTTCATCAAACAAAAAGTTCAAAACCAACTTAGGTATGTTTTGTTTTCATTTCGAAAAAATAAAGTGAAATAAAGTAAAAGAAAACAAAGCGGATTCACGGTAAAACATTTTTTTTTTATGATTCAGGTAAACCTTTTCTCTGCTTAATGATATATAGGTAGAACATTTTTCCCCCTAAGCGGCCAAACGTCAACAACAAAATAAAATTGCTCTCTCTACGATAAATTCAAATTTTTCGATATAGCAAGAAAATAAATTTTATAATTTTGTTTACTCTGGATTCACATTTAAAATCAAACAAATAATAATAATGTTTTTTCTAAAAGACGGACTAGATATATGTTAAAACTGGGGATTGAATGGAAGGAAGTCCAAGTATAATTAAAAAGATGATTCTCAATAAAATAAGATTTATTAGAAACTTTTCCTTTTACACTTTTGAAACAACGTTTCGGAGATCTCCCGTCCTTCCGAAACGTTGTAAAAGTGTAAAAAAGAAAAGTCTCTAATAAATTTTATTTTATTGAGAATCATCATCTTTTTTAATTATACTTGGACTTCCTTCGATTTAATCCTCAGTTAATAATAAGTACCTGACCACCGAGCGATGCTCGGTAACTTTTTGCTTTAGTTAAAAGCTATATATTAACGAACAAGTCTTGTAGTGGCCCACAGATTATATGTGTATATATGTATACATGTATAGGTATATAAATACAGTATAATAATTTTTTTAAGCAAATAACAATTTTTGAGTTCACTGCCCAACTTTTAATATATAATAATAATTATAATGATCTTATTGTGGGATATAAAATTAAAAAAAACAATTATTTATTTAAAAGGAAATGAATAAAAATGTAAATATAAATTTTTATCGAGACAACCACCTGTGAATAATTATTTCAATTAACAAAAAAACCCATCAAAAACAACTTAGCCGAAGATGAGACCGTGACATCGAACACAAAACCCTCCTAACCAGTGAATTTCATCCAAATCGTTAGAGCCGTTTTCGAGAACCCGATCGGATATATATTTATATACATATATAAACTTTACTCGTATTAATACGAGTAGATAATAAAATAACAATAATAAAATTCAAATTATAAAATTACTCTTTTGTTTTTAGATAATTTCACCAACAAATCATCAAAAAATTAAAAATTCCATGCTTGAATAAATATCAATTTTGGTTCTTTTCAAAATAAAATTTAAATTGTATGCTACCTTCGCGAATGATACAAAAAAGCAAAATATTACAGGCGGAAGTCCAACAGGTCTACAATTAGGATCCAAAATTTTCAAATTTTTCTACCTCTTGACTCTTTAGAAGCAGAAAATTGCACGAAAAAAATCATTAAAAGATATGTATAATATACATTGTATATATCAGTGGTGGTTGGTGTCTTTTCAACCAGGGGATGCTGAACAAAAAAGTACCCTTCATTTTTTTGAAATTTTATTTTAATCTTCGATTATTTTTGCAAATTTCATCGAATACGGACGGCATCATTTTCATTATACCGCTTTGTGTGAGTGAGAGTAGGAGTAAGAAATTAATTGGAATCGACCTCTTTCACAATGATTAAGCCTGACCTATAAGAAAATCTTAAATTTCTCCTAATTCTATTGCTATGAGCAAGCTATGACTTGTCTATAGCACTCTAAGTTATTTCCAATCTTATATATTGAGAGTTTTTAGAAATGGATTAGTCTAAAGATTCTCTAATCATCTTTATTTATTCTTCTTTTGTATTATTATTATTTTAATAGTTCTTCAGAGAGAACAATTTTTTTTTATACGAAAACTCGTCTGAACTTGTCTTTGACATGCTTGAATTGAGATATATCTACCAGGGACCAAACCTTCTACCGGCACCCTTCTCGGAAAGATCATTCATTTTAATTGCCCTTTGAAACTAATCAACAATTTTATTTCATTTCGAGAACCAATATACTTTAAAAAAAAAATGTTTTTTATAGAAATATTTGGAATAAATGATAACAATTTGTAAATTTAAAGATCCTCCTGAAATTGTGAAGTCGACTTTATTATAATGACATTTTAGGGATGCGCCTCTGCGGGGGTAGAATAGGTCCACAGGATCCCCTGCTTGTCGTAAAATGCGACTAAAAGGGATAGGACGCGGGGATGACAGCACTCTTTAAAAAACTTTACCGTTCTGAAGAAACCACCTCATACTTTAAATATTTGGAAATATATAAGATACGGAACCTTTGATATGCGTATGCAGCTCAATCAATCAGCCATCAGCTTATTATTTTTTTACAAAATAATGAATTTTAATCATACGAATCAATATATTCCATAATATATTCTATATCGTTTTCCTTTGTACATACTACATATATATTAATTTAGCAAGATAATATAATATTTCTTAAATTGAATTTTTTATCCATCTTGATACATTGATTTTTATTTTCATGTCGTATTTAAATTGAACATGGATCGTTTAATATATCAAAAGAAAATATTAATAATTACAAATTGAAAATCAATTATATTTACTGTGTCTACTAATATATAGTATAGGATTCATATTCTTCAATTTATAATGAAATGAAATCGTTGACTTTTGATCTTTGAATTTGAAATATGAGAAAGAGTTTTTGATCACACCAGAAGAATATTTTTTTTTCCCCCAAAGAATTGTTCTCTTCGTTTATTAATTTATAATATGTTTCTATATTAATACAAATTTCCCACTAGGACTTAAATAACTCATTTGGAAATGATTTACAGTGAAATTATTATAAATTAAAATTTAAATAATAAAATTTAAGAAACAGAAAAATGTATATTCCGAATTACGAAATTTCAATATTAGCTAACATTTCCAATAAATTTGCATTCTATTAATATTAATTTTCAGAACGGATAATTGATGATTTATGTGCTCAAGTTCCATGGAATTTTGTTAAGGGAGAATGGTGTGGGTTCTTGGTGAAACATTTTAAATAAAGTAAAGGAAATTTTGAAAAATTTAAGAAACTTTTTAAAATTTAAAATATAAAATACTAGGTAGGTTTCACAAAAATAAAAGACAAGATGATTGTTTTAGGTATATTTCGGGGTATGAGCCCATCTTTAGGAGTTCAGAGAGGAACCGGTATAAAATTGAAAATCGTATATGATTTTAATAAAATAATTATTTTAGGAAGGGTCGATTTTTTACGAGGTTCACTCCTGAAGTTGGGCTCATACACCGAAATATATATAGAATCGTGCTAAAACAAGCATCTTGACTTTTTTTTTTGTGGAACTTACCTAGTATTTTATATTTTAAATTTTAAAAAGTTTCTTAAATTTTTCAAAATTTCTTTTACTTTATTCAATGGAATTCAAGGGAAAAAGACAAATCAAGAGGGCTGACATAAAAAATTAAATTATTATGAATACTGTTCCGCGTAAAAAGTAAAAGGGGACACTATTAGTGTTTCTGCCATCTTTTGGTATGTATGTCCCTCTATCTGTAAGAAAAATGTAGCTCTTAAACTAAGAGACTGCCTCGAAATTTAGAAGTTACAGGTATGAAATTGAAAATCGTATATGATTTTAATAAAATAATAGGTGAAGTTAAAAGTTCTGAGCCTTTTCCATTAGATGGCTCATTAAGCTCATCGAAGAAATGTCTCTGCCCTTTCCCTTTTCTATAGATACTATCACGGCAGGTGCTCTGATGAGATAAAATCAATAATTCCCCCCAAAGCATGCTTTGCACGTAGCAGACTCCCAACACTATTTCGCTGTCAAATTAGAAAAGTGCCGGACCACTTCATCCGTCAATACGTATATCCCCATGACTTCAAGGAACTGGAACTCTCTCCCAGCACTTATAATCTTCAAAACTTCAAAACCCGAGTGCATAAACACCTACGTCTACATCCTCTCACTTAATCAACTATCCCTTCTCTTCGGTAATGCAAGGGTCTTTCGAGATCCATAGGGGCTGCATCTTTACTGGTGCACCCCTTCTTGTATTCGATTGCATAAAAAAAAATGAGCCATATCTCACGATGTATACGTCGCATCTGGTCATTCTTTTTTCGATTTAAAGGTGACATAACCCTTTAAAAAAAGTTATTTGACAGTTTTGTGTTTGGTGAAGTCAGTTGTGTGTTAGAGCGTTCCAAAATGAAGTAAAAAAAAAGAGAAAATTCGATACATTCTTCAGCACCATTACGACCAAAGGGAAAAAGCGGAGTAGGCGGCCAAATTTTTTTTTGCTGTTTATGGACCCAATACAGTATCGAATGCAACATCAAAGTGGTGGTTAGCCCAGACCTAGCCACTAGCGATTATCACCTTTTCAAGCATTTGCAAAATTTTCTTGATTATACAAAACTGGCCTCAAGAAAAGCTTGTGAAAATGAGCTGGTCAAGTTTTTCATCAATAGCGACGAGGACTTCTTCAACTCCGGAATTATGAGATTGCCTTCAAAAAGTACAAAAGTTATCGAACAAAACGGTGCATATTTGATCTAAATCGGAAAATCCTAACTTGGTTAATTTTATTGTCGAAATAAAGAGAAAAAAGGCTCAGAACTTATTACTTCACATATTAATTATTTTATGAAGGGTCGAATTTTTATGAGGTTAAAAATATTTTTTTTTATCTTGAAGTGTGAATGATCCATGTAAAGACTTTCTTAAGTAGAATTGGGTTAAATTTTTAATCGGTTGAATCTCCCGGACGTTCCCATTATGAACTCAAACTCGTAGAAATTTCATTCTAGTCCTTAAATGCTTGTATTTCAAATGCAAAGAAGTGATTAATTTTTGGTTACCTTAACTTCTACAATCCCTCTTCAAAAATGCTCAAATATTTTTTTTATTAAGATATTAAAACGTAATTATATTTATTATCAGCTCCACAATTATATGTAAAATTTGCGGATAACCTACAAATTATATTCACTTCAAAATGTTAGTGGGAAAGAACTCTAACGGGGCCATTTCGAGGTGATTTTTGTACTTATTGCCGTTCAAAAGTGGCTTAAATTAAAATTATGAAAAAAATCCCTCATTCTCTTCCTATCAACATCATATATATATGAATATGATATCTCAAAGATTTTGAAAAATTGAAGATACGGAACCCTCAGAGTCAGATTCGCATTATTTCTTTAAATAGTAAAAAAAAAAAATATTTTCCTTTTTACTTTTACTAACTAAGCGCAACGTGAAAGTATTGTATTTACTTTTGGGTTGGTTTTTATTTGTTTATTTTGTTTTTAACAAAAACAATTTCTACTGTTAAAAAAAATCACTGAACTAAATAAGTTTCCCAAGAGTATTTTTTATTTATCTTGTTTGAAAAACTAGATGGGGACTAAATTGAAAAGAAGGGATGAGGATGTTTTCAAAAATGGGGAGATTGTAAGTGAAAGTCGTGTGAGGCACACCAGCTGATTTTAATATATTTTCAAATAATGGCGTGCTATCCTTAAAATAAAATTTGTTTTAATATATTTTTATTTCCTATTTTAAAATTGTTTCTTTGAAAATAATTTTCCAATCTTAAGGTCACTGATCTCGTTTTATGTTTATATATAAAATAAAAAAAATATATTTTTTATAATTTCTCATTTAATGGATAATCTTAATAACAATTCAAATGAATATGATAAATTAATATCTTATTAATATAATCCATTCAATATTAACTGAATCAGTATCGTTTTCTCTCTTGAAGCCAAACAAATTTTATCAAAATTTTCTTAATCCTATATGCTTGATACTGTTTTTTCGTTCTCGGCAACACAGTCTTGTTTTTCTCTTATTTCTCTGCGAAATTAATATTACCCATGGCTGATTATCCCGATGACTTTACCGATAGAGAATATCCTAGGACAGCAAGAAGGTCTTTGTCAAGATTTTCTCAGTGTGAAGTATTTCTAGGAAGTTTTAATTGGCGTGAGCTTAGAAAACCACCACATGAACAAGATCAACAAAAGTATCTTGTTCCAGATTTTAATCAGATGATCAATTTTACTACGGTACCACTTTTTCGGGAACCAGAAAAAGACGCCCAGCTTCCACTGGAAAATTTTCAAGTTTCAGAGACTAAAAAATCGACCAGATGTTCTCACCCAGCAGCAATTAAGGAGAGAGAAAATAAAGAAGGTGAAGCCAAAATTCCTACAGAAGAAATTGAAGCTTCAAACACAAGAGAATCAGAACACTAAGTAGATGCGTCTCATGCAAGTTTTTCTAATATTAAATCGGATGTGATCATGCACCCCCTAAAAATCGACACATACTCTAAAAGAACGACCAGATGAACACACTGAATTGCTCCTGCATGAACTTAAAGAATCAACATATCAAGTCAGCTCTGTCAGAAGTGCCCACAAATCTATCCTGAACCTTGTAGAACAAAGTGAACCAGAAACACAGGA
This sequence comes from Forficula auricularia, assembly GCA_024734495.1. Lineage (NCBI taxonomy): Eukaryota > Metazoa > Arthropoda > Insecta > Dermaptera > Forficulidae > Forficula > Forficula auricularia. The sequence goes on along the minus strand of JALMQS010000099.1, from coordinate 1,321,819 downwards.
AATGCGTATTCCTTCTCAGATCCCGCATAAGACAAGAAACTTAGCAGACAAACAGTAGCAGATGGATGATTGTGTCCCAAATATATTCAGTTAAAAGAATATTCTCCCCAAGCAGAGACAAAGAAAAGTGAAGAAGGCGGTAATACCAACTTTCACACAGAAGAACTTCAAAAATCACCTGAAAGTCTGTTGGAACTTACCACGAAATCCAAGCAGAGACAAAGAAAACTGAAGCAGGCGGTAACACTAACTTTTCCACTGAAGAACTCCAAAAATCAGCTTCAGCTCTGTTGGAACTTACCACGAAATCCAAGCAGAGACAAAGAAAAGTGAAGCAGCCGGTAAAACCAACTTTCCCACGGAAGAACTTCAAAAATCAGCTGCAGCCCAGTTGGCACTTACCAAGAAATCCATCATGGATACCGTCGAACAAGTGGTTGTAGAAGTACATGAAGTGAATACCTCTTCACAGAACTACTCTAATAAAAAATAATCGCAATCTGTACTATCACTAAGCCAGTGGCTTACATCGCTGACGTGATTTTCTAATGAGAAAAAGACATTAACATATCTCTCTTGATCTAAGTACTATAAGGAATCCAGAACCCTCGAATGCTCTATTTATCTTGTAACAGAAAATATGTACTTATCTATTGTAAAAAATTAAAAATGATAATTTAATTATTATTATTATTTTACTAGATTACTACCTCTAATTTAACTAAGTATGTAAAAATTATAAATAAACAGGTGGTTTCCAGCAATTTCCATGAATTTCTATTACACATTTATATAGATTTCATTTTGGGCGGTTTATAATTTTATTTAATTTATTTATTTTAAATTACTATAAAGGGGCATTACACGGTAAATCGGAAGGTTTGAAAAATTTTTATTTTTGATTTCCCTCAGTTTTTGACAATTTTTAATACCCATCAAAAAACTCTTTCTAGTAAATTTTGTAATTTTTTTGAACACCGGTTTAAAAGATATCGAATTTCAGTAATTCGCTCATAACTTCATCAAAAATAGTCCAAATTTAATTTTTATTTTTTTACATATTTTTTAGAAAAAAATACAAAAAATTATTTAAAGTGTTTATATATGCTATTTTTGAGTTTGAAAATTTTAATCTTGTTTTCGAAACTGAATCTATCTAATGTTCGATTTTTTTGAAAAAAATTTTTATTTTAAACTTCTATTCATTCTACAAATTTTAAGACTGGGTTGATAGTGAGCCTATGATAATTAATATTTTTTCTCGATTTTTGAAAATTTCGAAAAAAAATTATTCTCAATTAACCATTATTAAAACCACTTTTTGGTATTCAGTTATTTTTACTTTACCATTCAGGGTATGGTCAAGTTTTGTAATCGTGCATGAAAAAAGTGGTTTTTTTCCTTCGTATTTTATTGAAATATCTCAAAAACGTCTGAAAATATTTTGATTGGAAAAATTTAGCGAAACCATAGATTTCGCTCTACAAAAAAGCTCTAATAAGTGAACATCAGGAAATTTTATTTTTTGAGAAAATAATTGTTTTGTCAAAATGTCTGTTAGTTAGTCTTGTTGTCTAAGTTAGTCTGTGCGTTACCAAATTTTTGTGGACGAGCTAGCTCAAAAACTAGTGTAAATATCAAACCCAAATTTCACTCGTAGTTTTAGTCCATTGAGATTAAGAGCTGATTAGATTTTGGTGCATATCGACATAAAATTAAGGGGGGGGTTAAAAATTAAAAATCTTGGCTATTTGAGCAAACTCAACCAAATTTAGTATACATAATCAGCGGGACCCCAAAAGTCTAAAATGCAAAAACTAACCGCCCAAAATGTGTGTGTGGGGGGGGGGGGGTTATTGGGTCAAAAAATGAAAATCTAGGCCCTTGTACCAAACTCAACAAAATTGATTTTTATCGTTAACAGGTGTTTAAAATAAATAATTAGTGTTTTAGTTTTTTGAAAGAAAATCAAAATCAAAAATCGAAAAAAATATCTAGTAATTATCATAGGACCACCATCAACCCGGTCTTAAAATTTGTAGAATGAATAGAAGTTTAAAATATTATCAAAAAAATCTAAGAGTAGGTACATACAGTATCAAAAACAAGATTAAAATTTTCAAACTCAAAAATCGCATCTACTAAAAATACTTTAAATAATTTTTTTGTATTTTTTCCTAAAAAGTATGTAAATATCAAAAATTTGGAAAAAACTTTTGAAATTGGATCATTTTTGAAGAAATTCGATATCTTTTAAACCGGTGATCAAAAAATTTCAAAATTTACCAGGAAGAGTTTTTTTGATGGGTACTAAAAAATGTCAAAAAATGAAGGAAATCAAAAATTAAAATTTTTAAAAGCGTCCGATTTGGCGTGGAATGTCCCAAACTATATTGGAAATATAGGTGAAATGAATAATGTTATGTAGAAACTGTAAACGTATTATTATTCATTGTATGTAGAAAAACTTTGATCAGATATAACTAGATTGTGATCTTGCCGAGAGAGATTTTTTTTTTGTAAAAAGGGAAGGTTTGTGGGTGGGCAGGATGAACTGAATAGAACAAACTTTAAGAGTTTTCCAGTTCGAGAGTCAAGAAATCCAATGTCTTTAATAAACAAATCGCAACCGATAAAAACAATAAACGAAACAATATTTCAATCACGAAGTAGAAGATTTCGGGAAATGCTTTTTAGATACAAACTATTGAACCAAAATAGAACGGTAATTGAATGGAATATTTTTATCTTGAAACTTAGATGGTCTGGCTGGATGGCTTTAAAGTTTTTTTTTTTTTTTTTTATCTTTTGTCCTTGTTTTAGAAGTCGACACAGAGTTAAATTGAAATTTTTCCGTTTCAATGCATGTCGTTTCGGCTAATAAAGCAAAGCTTTTATCAAGTGTTAATCGACCTAACTAGAACCAATCAATCTAGCGTAGTCAAATAAACGGAAGGGGTGTTACAGTGCTATTTTGTTATGTAAATGCTATGGATCCGTTTATTCTGAATTTATTAACGAAATCCAGGATATACTAATTTCTTAATTTACCAAAAACTAATTATAATAAATAGACAATATTTTAGATTTTTTTTTAAATTCGGTTTTTTCGAAAAAAAACACATCACTGCAAAGAAATTTAGCCTATGTTTTAAAAGTATTCAAATTAATTTTTGGAAAAATAATTTTTAGAAAGTCATCATGATATATTGCTTGTTTGATAATATGTTTACTTTCATGTCAGAAGGGCGCATCGTCTAGTAAGTAAAATTCAAATTACAAATTTGCTATCCAAACAGATATGTTTTGACACCAGAAATTATATTTTTCTAGCGTTTAAGTTTAAGCATTATCTTTAATCATATAAGTTTTGTATACCTATACTGAAGAAGAATGTAATATAATTATGAAATAAACATGTATAGTTATACTTACGTCACTGGGAAGGGTGCAAAAAGAGTTTTTTTTTTAGATATTTTAACGAAATTAAATTTTTCATCTCTATATAAAATACTTTTTTAAATATCTACATTTATAATTTTCGTGAAAATCTCCTTTTATTTTCTTATTAACATTGAAAAGTTATTCTTTATGGGGACCTATTGAAACTTATTTCTCTTGGGGAAGGATGGAAAAAAGAGATTTTTTCATGATATTTTAACGAAATTATATTTTTTCACCATAATATAAAACATTCATTTAAATAAAAATATAATTTTCGTGAAAATCACATTTTCTTTTCTTATCAAAATTGAAAAGTTATTCTTACCCTTTGGAAAAATTTTGCTCTTGGTGAAGGATGAAAAAAAGAGATTTTATCATGATATTTTAACAAAATTACCATATATATTTTTTAACCTCTTATAAAACACTCACAAAAATCCAAGTATAATACTAGTATATCAAAATATAAGAATTTGAGAGAGGGGGCGGACCAAAGCTTTTGAAGGGGCCGGGGGGGCATCTGGTGATCGTAGTTACGTCATCGCACATATAGTGTAGGGAAGTATTGTAATCATCCAAAAAATAAGAGGTTTATTGGCTTGATTTAATACGATTTCAATAAAATAAATAATTAAATTGGATCTCAGGGTTTAGAACTACAAAAAAATTATTATTATTGAAGATCAAAAACATGATATTTTAGGAAATATTAATTATTTTATCAAAATGTCTATGAGAAAGTGAGTTCGTGCGTTTATTTTTATTAGATCAAAGATTTGAAATAAAGAGAAGAATAGTTTCAATAAAGTGCGGTGACGGAATAGTACAAGATTCCGACTTAGGTCGGCCTTCACCTATCGAGTTTCCTATTGAAATTAATATTTTGATAATATAATGTATTAATAAATAAAACTTGATAGGGTCGACATCCAATTTCCCTGCATAGCTATTTTATCTAATTTATTAGATTTATTTATTTTTATTTTTAACATCACAATTAATCATTCTCTTCCTCAATCTTGTATAATTAACAAAATTGAAATTGTAAATAAAACGATTCACTTTTCCCAAAAAAAAAAAAAAAAAAAATATTTTCTAAGGCATGTTTGGGGTCTAGTTGAACCCATCTTCAGTTGAATTCTATCTGAATCCCCAGTGAATATAATTTATATATAGACTTATACGTAGAAAAAAAACATGTTGCAGTCATGTAATTGTTTTCTGTTTTCTCTCTTGACTTTCATTTGTGTCTCTTTGATTGTGAATTTAATTTTAATTTTATTCTACATTAGATACATGAAATGTTAATTTTGTGAATGGTGTGGAGAAGAGAGTTTACTTTGTTTTAATAATTTAACAATAACTGAAGATGGGTTCAACTAGTCCTGAAACATGTCTTAGAGAATAAAAATTTTTTAAGAAAAGTTAAAAAAAATTTCGTTTTATTTACAATTTCAATTTTTTTTATTATACAAAATTGAGGAAAAGAATGATTAATTGTGATGTTATAAAGTTTTACAATCAAGAATATTTTAATTTTGGATATTTTAATTAATTAATTAATTTTTTTTTTAATTATCTACATTTTCATATATAACAATAAAGGAAACTCTATAACTACAAAATACTAATTGGAAGTTACCTGTTGATACCCTATCTACCTAGAATTATGCAGGAAACAATGATGGCGACCCAACTTTAGCATTTTATATACATATTTTACTCTCGATTGGTAATATAAAACTCGATAAGAACATTTATGTAATAAAATTAACAACTTTAATTTTTTATTAAAAATAGCTATGCCGGGAAATTGGATGTCGACCCTATCAAGTTTTATTTATTAATACATTATATTATCAAAATATTAATTTCATTAGGAAACTCGATAAATGAAAGTCCACCTAAGCCGGGATCTTAGACTATAACAGTTGAAAGAGAAAGAAAAGCGGATTGGGACTGGAGAGGGGAGGGTTTCATGCGCATTCTTAATACATGAAAACAGTCTTTGGTTGATTGTTAGTATCTCGTGATCAGAGCAGAAAAGAAACTATTTATTTATCATATTTTTTATTTTATTTCTAATGGTAGTTGACCCTTTCACCTTGGTCAAGTCCTATATATAATCCTATTCCTGGAAATGGAAAATTTTCGTTGATTTCAAATGTAAGTTATCTTTTGCTGTTGAATGCGAGGCGAGAATCATTTTCTTTTAAGAAGCGCAAGCAAGAAGAGTGAGGGGGTTGGAAATTTTGCAACCCGCTGAGTAGATTATCTTTTCAACCTATCTATCTATCTCTGAACTCTTTAGTAAACACGCGAAGGTGCTATCCACAAAGGATGGTCATGCAATCAGCCAATACCAGAGTGAAGGAAATATTACCAATTCAACGACGCCGACGCCAACCACCGCGTTGCAATTGAAAAAAGAAATCGTAGTAGTGGGCTATTTCCAGTTTAGAAAAATAAATTTACGCGCGGTTATAAAAAGAAAATATATTTATCTAAAAAAAAAGCAAACCGTTTAATTGGATTTTTAATGGAAAATAAATGAGTTTGGCATTAATAAAAAAAATTCTAGAGTAAAGAGCAAGCGAGCGAGCGAGCATCAGCACACAAGACTTTTTAATTTAATAGATAAATATATATATATATATAAGTATAACAAAGTGAATCATAGATTAAAAATAAATATAATAGTAACTAGACAAGCTATATTTCAAGCAATGTTTATTATACTTGAAAAAAAAAGAAAATACAATACCCAGTTTCAATAAATAATTAATACTTGTTATTTTTTTTTAATTACTTCTTGTTTTAAGATTTATGTTTGTTCTTCGTGACTCATCCGCTTATTTTCTTAACTACGATTAATTAATAAGATTTATATATTTTAAGTAATTTAATTTTTTTTAAGATAATTATTTTTAAATGATTTAGTATGTTTAAGTCGTTTGAAACTTTATTTTTTAGAATTCCCTAGATACAAAAGTAAAAAGGAACCCTGTTAGTGCCAATATACAACACGTCTGTCAGTCCGTTTGTTTTAAAGCATTGAAGCTCGTAAACGAAATAAGATACAAACATGAAATTTACAAATTATATTAAAATTTTTATAGAATGATAATATTGGGAGCGGGTTCGAATTTTTACAAGGTCAAAAATAAAATAAAAAATTTCTCACAGGGTGCGGGGTATCCCGGCAAGATCTTTTAAGTTAGAATTAGACTATTTTTTTATTTATTTTTTTAAATTTCATATATTTTAAAATGAAGGTGTAAGAGATATCGCCATTTTTAGGTGATTTTTGTACTTGTCTTCGTTCAAAAGTGGTTTAGATTAAAATTAAAAAAAAAAAATCACAAATTCGGTCAATCTCACATTATCCATTTTTTGGTTCTTAAGTATTTTCGTAGATATAAAGTAGAAAACCTGGCTGGCCTTTTATTTTAATTTTTTTATTTTATATTATGTACATTAGGGTGGCCCTTATTTTAGGTATTTTCGAATTTTTATCCATCCAGAAGCTCATATGATTCGAAAAGAAAAAAAAAAAATATCCCCCAAGTTTCAAGTCTCGATCTCAATTTTAACCTCATAGAGTTTTTGGCATTGACCCATAAATTTTTTATTCCAGCCAAATTAATGGTTCAAAAAATTTGAAACTCTGTAAACTTTATCGTTATAATAGTAGCTATTCTTCAGAAATTTTACAAGTTTTTAGCTATTTTAATTTTTGGATACTATAACTTACTAACGCTAAGATATCGCAGTATTTTATCATGCGGTAACTCAACCATTCAATGCCAAAAACCCCATCTTATTTAGATGGGAAAATTGCATCGCTGTTCGGCAAAGGTTAAAATTGAGATAGAGACTTGAAACTGAGTCTCTGGGAACATAAAAATTCGAAAATATCTAAAATAAGGGCCACCCTATTGTACTAAAATTTTTTTCAATTAAAACCCATAATTATAATTTCTGGTTTGGTCTTAAGATTACGTAAATAAACCTGGCAGGCGATCGCAATACTTCACATTACTATATTCTATAGAATATAAATGTGATAGTAAAAATTATTTAAATAGTGATTATTTGCAAACTAGAATATTTTGATTTGTACAAACAAAGTATGTACATCTAAAACAACATTCAGTTACCCCCAAAATACATTCAGTTATGTTCGAAATGAATAAAAAAAATATCCCCCAAGTTTCAAGTCTCTATCTCAATTTTAACCTCATGGAGTTTTTGGCATTAACCCATCAATTTTTTATTCCAGCCAAAAAGAAGAAGAAAGATGTCTTTGAATTGGCATCCAAAGTACGTACTTTTAATCACATATAAAACAATTGCAAGTTTGAAAAACCTCGGAGGGTGTATTTTGTACGTTCTTTTATCTTCGTAGGAATGACATACTTCTTCAGACAAAAAATGTAGGTACATCTTTGTTGTGTACTAGAGTGGTTCTTATTTTAGATATTTTCGAATATTTACGCGGACAGGGATTCATATGGTTAGAAATATATAAAAAAATATCCCCCAAGTTTCAAGCCTCTATCTCAATTTTAAACTAGTGCTACATAGCGATTAAGTTTCCCATCTAAATAACATGGGGTTTTTGTCATTGAACGATCAATTCTTTATTCCGGCCAAAATAATGGTTCAGAGAATTTGAAACTCTGTAGACTTTGTCCTTATAATAGCAGCTATCCTTCAGAATTTTTACCGATTTTTAGCTATTATAATTTTGAAGTCTATAACTTACTAATACTAAGATATATTAGTTCATCTAGATGTAACTGCAAAATGGTAATAGCTAAAAATCTGTAAAAATTCTGATGGATAACTACTATTATAAGGATAAAGTGTATACAGAGTTTCAAATTTTTTGAACCATAACTTTGACCGGAATAAAAAATTGATCGTTCAATGCCAAAAACCCCATGTTATTTAGATGGGAATAAAATCGCTGTGTAACACTAGGTTAAAATTGACATAGAGACTTGAAACTTGGGGGATATTTTTTTAAAATTTATTTCGAACCATATGAGCTGTGTCAGCGTAAAAATTCGAAAATACCCAAAATAAGGACCACACTATTGTATACCTACTGTCTGGGTAAAAAGTATAATTGCAGATATAATTTGGTTATTGTGAACTGGTATCATTAATTATTAAATTGAGATAGTTTAGTAGGTATATCATTTGCTTATTCTGTATACGCCTAAAGCGTTTTTGTTAGTATTTAAATAAATCAATGTTTAAAGTGATAATATACTTTAGAAAAAATTGTTTTCGAAATTGCCTTTCACCAATCGCTTTTCGAATGAAAAGAGAATATTTCTAACAAGCGAGCAAGCCATCCTCAATATGAACTAGATCTCCCCACCGCAAGAAAGAATGTATTCCAATTGGTATTCTCGACACGTATGCAGATAATATTTTTTTGCAAGTTTGTGGAAGTAGAAAAAGATCATTGGTAAAAAGTTTGTTTGCTCAGCCAAATTATTGAGAGGAACTAATACGAATATTTTTTAAACTTGGGATTTTAGAATTCGCTGAATTGGAAATCAATGGATTATCGTGAATGTAAGGTTTATATAAATCTGGATCTATGTATAAAAGATTAAATGTTATTTCATGTTCCACTCTCTTTTAGAGTATTCAATTTTTATGATGGACTTCTTTCTCCTTTAATATCTTGTTATTCATCGATTCCATCCTTTTCTCGAATGTTTTGAAAATAAGTTCTGCATTTTCTTTACTACTATATTTATTTAATAGTCAAATAGTAAAGTTTGCAATTACTTATGATTCATGGCACTGAAAAACTCCTAGAATAATATGTATACATTCTCAGGACTTTAACGGTTTTGGGTAAAAGTACCAAAGATAAATAAAATATAAATAAAAAAAAAAAATAAAAAAGAAAAGTATAAACATCTACTTCAAGTTTAAAACAAGAGTACCACGATTTTTTCCATTAATTTATCTCAGGATTAAAAAATTAATATTTTTTTTTAATGTGTTGGAATTATGTCTAAATCCAATTTTGAAATATAATAAGAAAAAAATGCTTATCTTCAATAGGGTAACTGAAGGATTAGTGTAATATACAAGAAAAGCAAAATTATTTTTAATTATTATTATTTTGTAAAAATATACTTCATTCTTTGCCTAAAAAACTAAATTGTTTAAAAATTTGGCTTTTATTTCAAAATACAGTAAAAAGCAAAAAATAATTTTTTCTTTACTGGATTCTTTACCCATCCTTCGATTTACACGGTACTTGTTTTACACGGTTTTAAAATATGACCCCCTATCCCCTGATTTACAGGGTTTTAGTTTGAAGCGAATATGGCTACATTTTGATGGTTTACGCTGTGAAGTCATGAACTTGTTTTGCAAACTTCAATAGCAAAGTGTACATATGACTAGGGTAGCAAAGTTAGTGCACCCCCGCCCCAAATTTAGGCTTAAAAAATTGCACCGGTTTTTTTTAGGGGGGGGTATTTAAGGGGTTTTTTAGATGTTAAAAATTGTTATTTAATTCTAACTTGATCAGTCATATTATTATAAATAAATTGCACCGGGGTTTTTAAGGTTTTTTTTTATAATAATATAACAATATGACTGATCAAGCTATAATTTAATAACAATTTTTAACCTCTAAAAAACCCTTAAATGCCCCCCCGCCCATAAAAAACACCGGTTCAATTTTTTACCCCTAAATTAGGGGGGCTCCCAGCTTGGTTACACTGGTCATATGTATGTATACTTTACGATTGAAGTTTGCAAATCGACTTCACAGCGTAAACAGTCAAAATGTAGCCATATTCGCACCGTGGAAACTGAAACCTTGTAAATCACGGGATAGGGGTTCTATTTAAAAACTGTGAAAAACCAAAACGCTGTAAAACAAGTACCGTGTAAATCTATATGGACGGGTAAAGAAAACTACTTACTCTATTTTGAAATAAAAGCCAAATTTTTAAACAAGTTAGTTTTTTAATATTTAATAGCAGTAATTTTCATTTTGATTCATTGACGAACAAAATCATGTAAGGGATGAAAAGTCACGAGGAACTAATTCGTAGCCAAAGAGGCCCCCCTTGGATACCCGTGGCTAGGGTTAGGATGGCCTGCTGACTTTCCAAGTGAGCTTCGTACCCCCTACCCCTCGCAAGCTTACCCCTGGGGAAACAAACACGCAAATGGGATCCATTCCACTTGCTCTATATTTAGTTGGCCATTAATATGTTTAGCAAATAAATTGCTAATTATGATTATTGTAGATTAAACAATTGATCTTGATTATTATTATCCCTGGTGAGCCAGTCAATAATTATTATAATATTTCACAGGAGGATATATTTAGAAACTGAGTTATTATTAAAATTGAACTGATATATATTGCATAGAGTTGGAATAAATTTAAGATTGTACTTCTGCTTAATATATTTATAATTGAAAAAAAGTCGCTTTGACGAATGAACGTAAAATAACTTTTCAGACTAGTGTGGAAAATTAGAAAAAAGAGAGCCAATATCAAATATGTTATTAGATGTGTTTAATACGTACATATGTCTGAAGGAGTCAAGCCCAAGGGCCAAACTAGCTAACAGGTCATTCAATAAGCCCGTAGGATAAGTAAGAAAAAAACAAAATTTTGACAAAAATCCATTTTATTATTCAACATAGTTGCCTTCGAGGGCGATACAACGAGTATTGCGATTTTCCAACGTTTCGATACCACTTTTATAATACGATATCTCTTTCTCGTCAAAATAGTCCTCAGCTTCAGCGATTACTACATCATTGGACTTTTTTTGGATTCTGGCGTGAAATAGTGAAGCCTTGTCTCATCCATTGTCACATATCAACGATAGAATTCCATTTTATTGCGATTTAACGGCGCCAAACACTCCTCTGAAGCATCGATTCGTTGTTGTTTTTGGTCGACTGTGAGCTCACGCGGCAACCACTTTGCACAGAGCTTTCGCATACCCAAATGTTCGTATAAAATGGTAAAAACACTACCATCTGATATCTTTACAATGTCAGTTAGCTCGTGCACCTTCAATTTGCGATCGTTCATAACCAATTTGTGGAGTTTTTTATGTTTTCTGGAATAACAGCCTCTTTTGGGCGTTCACTGCGCTCTGCATCATTTGTGCTGGTACGACCACGTTTAAATTCAACAATCTACTTCTCTACCATTTGTCTCGATGGAGCAGAGTTTGGATAATGTTTATCAAGCCATTGTTTGGTTTTCACTGTATTTTTTTTCATCAAAAAGCAATGCTTTATTAAAACTCGAAATTCACTTTTTTTTCAATAACAAAAATTGCTTCACACAAAATGTTATAACTCACGAATCAATAGTCAGATTGCTGTCAAATTTATACACGTATCGTTTGAAGATTAGTACTAAATAAAAATCATATGGAAAAAATTCTAGTAACGCCATCTAAGTGTCATCCTACGGACTTATTGAATGACCTATTATCTGGGCAGTTGGAAAATTTACTCGTATATTTTTCTAAATTCAGCAATCTTACTAGATTTTATTAATTCATTAATTGATATCTTTTTATTAATTAATTACCTTAGCTTGTCGAAATAATTAATCAATTATGGTACAAATTTCGCCCACCCTCTTATGGCACATTTTCGGATTTTGTTTTAATTCGTAGGAGAATATAAATTATTATAATATTTTCGTATTAAACAGGATGTCTCCTATCACATCGATAAACCGAGAACAAGGAATAGGTCAATTTTTGCTGATCCAGAACCTAAGTTTTTTTAATAAAATTCTCATAGTTTTCGAGTTATAGGCATTTTTTTGAAAATGGAGAAAATCGCTACCCTTGCCTAAATAAAGAGATCCAGATGGCTACACATTTACATATTTAAATATTTTAATTTTTAATTAGTTGATGTAGGGAAATAAGGACAATAGCTTATATAAATATTTTTTATTTTATGCCAACGTTTCGTCAACTTTGTTGACTTTCTCAAAGCTCAAATAAATTAGCTTCTTTGCATATTTGTCATTTTATAAATATTCATTCTTACCAAGCACATATAGGCCAGTCATTTTTCAATCCGTTCGATGACTGGCCTATAAATATGTGTTTGCTAAGAATGAATATTTATAAAATGACAAATATTCAAAGAAGTTAATTTGTTTGAGCCCTGATGATGTCAACAAAATTGACGAAACATTGGCATAAAATAAAAAATATTCGCATAACCTATTGTCCTTATTTTCCTACAACTTATTAATTTAATCGATGGACATGAATATTCAAAATAATTTTAATTTTTGATACACAATCCTGAATAATCCTGTTATTGACCAGAATTCAAAATAAAATTAGGAGACTTTTATTAAAAAAATTTTTTAGGTTCTGGATATATAATATCATAAACTGACCTATTCACAGTTTATCAGTGTGATACGGAACACCCTGTATACTTATGTAGATAGACAAAATAATATATTTATTTTAATAAATATAGTACAAAAAATTTAGCTCTCAATACCCTCGAAAGAATCTAAAATTTAAACAAAATGTGACCATTGTGGACCAATCTTCGTATTTGGATAAGGAAAATGAAGTAATAATTCCCAAGCAATTTTAATGTATTTTAATAGGTTGTTATAGAGAATTGAAAAAGATATCTCTTTTAAGTATAGTCTTCCTAAAAAATTTCAACTTTTTTCCTCTTCAAAATATCAAAATGTGAAAATTCTACAAGGGTCCCTTCCTATGACTTTTGATAACAAAATAAAGTTTTCCTTCACATAAAATTTCTAATATAAATTAGTATATACCTACAGACTTGTGCAGAGGAGTAGCCACGGGGTGGGGGGTTGGAATGTCAGAACTCCCCCCCAAGGGCAGGGCTCATGAGATGAATAACGCCAACGACAAACCGTTTCTTATGGCAAACTAACCGTAATTAAATATATTTAATATGTTTAATCAAGAATTATGTTCTTTTTTAATTTCTTGAAGTATCTATTTGTATTTATATTTTGCTTTGTGGACTGACCCCCCCCCCCCCATGAAAGTTTTCTGGCTACGCCACTGTTCTTGTGATATAACTATACCAAACATTCAAGTTTCCACTCGTGACAAAATCTAAAAATTTTACAAAAAGAGGTCCCTGGGGAGTAGAGATCTACTTACCTCGGATATTGTTAGAAAAATAAAGCTTTATTTCCTATTATATTTTAATTTATTATAATATATATATATATATTATTAAATAAAAAGAGACGAAATCATATTATTTAATTTAATACATGGACAAAAAATTCAACTTTTTCATTCTCATAAAAAAATTTTACACAGGATTGAATGGAAAGCAGTCCAGGAATAAATAAAAAGATTATTTAATTCAAAGGTTCTTTTTGTCGAGAGTAGCAGAATTTTTATAAATTAAAGGAGACAATAAAAGAGTGTGTTTTCTGATGGAAAAATATTTTTTGTTTATTTATAAAGAGACTAGAGACTATAAGTTTCGAAGACTTTTTCTCTTCATCAGTCAATCACAATTGATCAACTGGAATTGATGTACATTCATAGATCAATTTCAGTTAATCAATTGTAATAGACTGATGAAGAGTACAAAGTCCTCAAAACTATAGTTTCCAGTCGCTTTTTATAGATAATTAAAACATTTATTTTTCCAGCAGAAGAAACACTCTTTTATCTCCTCTTTTAAAAAGATTATTTCCAAAAAAAGAGTATTTTTATAGTTTTTTGAAACCGACGTTTCGGAGGATCTTCACCCCTTCTTCTGGGTCAATGGGAGAAGATCTTCATCGGTTCAAAAACTGTAAAGAAAAAACCTTCCAATAAAAATTCTATTATTGGAAATATAATTTTTATTTATTCCTGGACTGCTTTCCATTCGTCTCCGAAGAAAAACTTCAAATATTTTTTACAAAGGTTTCCTACATATTTATTATTCTCAACAATCTGTGAAAATAAAATTTAAATTAAGCTGAAATTGAAGAGATATTTTCTAAAAAAAGACTTGCCAAATATGCATGTTAATTTCATGCTGCTCGATTTCTGCCATCTATAATGGAATGGCTCGCCTTCAACATAGCTGTTGGCTTGGGGGTATGTATAGAGTGGTATATATACGTGGTAGAGTGGGTGATTTTTCTGATCCGGATTTGTTAAACGTGCCACTTGATTTGCCTCCCTGGAGAAATCCATTCGCATGGCCTCTTCGGCCGCAGGCGATCGATTACCATCATGGTCATCCATCGCATCCAGCTGATAGAAATGGATATTACCTCCAGGGCTTCTGATCTTGAGCTCTGTCTGGTCATGACTGCCAACCACTAGATTGGATTGTGCCATCCCTCTCTCTCTCTCTTTCCCGCTTTAATTATATATTGTATACCTATTGTTTTATCATTTATATAGAAATTTTCTTAAACTACAAATTATTCGGTACGCCTACGAAGCCTGCATCCTGGACGAGCCTAGTATTGAATTCAACCAAAAAATTTCGATTTTTACTTTATCCAATGCGAAGTATGGGTAAAGTATTGTAATCGGTCTCGTGGCAAGCGCGACTTCAAAGGGTCCTCAGGTAAAGAATACGGAACCCATGGACTCGAATTAAGGTCACAAATTGTAGTATTCAATTAGATTGAATTTTAGCAAGTGACGATTTTGCCAAAAATTACCAGGGATCTCGTCGAAAGTGCCATTTTTTTGGAAGTGCGTGGGGATGGATGTATGTATGTTATCGTTTTTTTCGTCCACGATTTTTTCCACACCTTTGCACCGATTGAAATGAAATTGAAAACCTACAATTCGTTTAACAAAATGAAGCGCTGATTAGTTTTTGGTACATATCGGCCCACAAACATTAGTACTTTATTTTAGTACTTTTTTAGTTTTTTCTAAATATCTTGAAAATGGATTAACCAATTTTTATTAAATTTAATATCCTAATTAAGTATCCTGGGGACAACAAAAAAGGTTAAATAAAGTATTTAGTAAAAGTAAATTTTAAAGTACTTTACTCTAGAGTAAGATAGTTTACTTTTTTAAATTCTTTATTTTACCTAAAATTAAAAAAAAAACTTTAAAATTTATTCATTTTATCGGTAATATAGCTCATTTAAACTTGCTTAAGTAAGAATGTTTAGACTTCTCGCTGTGAAATGATAAAAATTTGGGAGGAAATTTTATAAGTAGGTAACCATAGCAACTGAATTGTTTTTTTATCATTTACCTTTGCTGAGACATAGAGGAATCGACATAAAATCAAAAATAGTGATTGATTCTGATCTAGTACTTGAGGAATAACCATTCTATATTGGAATTTTGACGTTTCTGTTATTATTAGTAACCATTGCTGAAGGAATCGGATTAGCCGAGAGCTTAAGACACTAGCCTTCTAAGCAGGAGTCCCGGGTTCGAGTCCGAGTCCCTGCATTGATATTTGACCGGCTATAATCTGATTCCTAGTCACCAATCCGTCTGGCAAGCGTGGTGACTTAATGCCAACCCCCTTCCATTTGATGGAAGAGGCCTATATTCAGGAGTGGATTGTCGCTATCGACAGGCTAATGATGATGATGATGATTGCTGAAGACATGGAGGAATCGAGTTAAAATCAAAAATAGCGATCGATTCTCATCTAATACTTGAGGAATAACAATTCTACATTAGATTTTTGACGTTTCGATTATTATTGGTAACCATTGCTGAAGACATGAAGGAATCGGTTTAAAATAAAAAATAACGATCGATTCTTATCTAATACTAGCGGAATAGCCTTATTGCATTCCATTTTTGATGTTTTGACTATTAATGGCAACCTCTACTGAAAACGTGAAAGAATCGACTTAAAATCAAAAAGACTAAATTCTTTTTTGGTAAACTACTCAAGCTTTTCAAGTGAATTTGGATAAAGTTTAGCAACGATACGTTGTAGTTTATTTAAACTCCAAATTATTCCGTACGCCTACGAAGCCTGCATCCCGGGCAAGCCTAGTATTGAATTCAACCAAAAAATGTCTATTTTTTTCCTCATTGTGGTGAAAATGTCTGGAACGTGGAGGCAAATTGTTTTCAACCATTGGTCTGTTTGGGTGTGTGTCGGTGTATATGAACCAAGATACCCAGTGGCGTAGCAAGAAAATTTTCATGGGTCGGGGGGTGGGGGGGAGGGGGGGGGGTCAATCCTCAAAGAAAAAAGTTGCTTAATGAATTCTATATAAAATAACACTAAACACATAAATATATTGAAAAATAGGCAATGATACAAAATGTCTTTAGTAATGAAAAATAAAATAAAATAATATAATAATAAAAATAAAAAATATAAACGGATGGTAAGGTAGCCCAGTATAGTGAAAAATATTCTTTCGAATAAAATAAATTTATGGGAAATTTATTTTATCCTCACTCAAAAAACAACGTTTTGGAGGATTTTTCCCCTCCTTCTTCAGAGTTTAAAATAGGTCCTTGAAGGGAAAGATACAAGATATTTCTCCCTTCTCTCCTCTAGCAGTGCTCGAAATTTGTACTTTCTCAGCAATCATCATAGAATTTTTAAAAATGGATTTTTTTTCTTAATTATGAGCGTGGAAAAAAATAAATGTCCAATAAATCTAATTGATTCGAGATAATTTTTTTCACTATTATTGGGCTGCCTTTCATCACTTCTCAATTAAAATTTCTACCAGTCCGTCTCTCTCCGAAGAGAAAATGTAATTTTATTAAAAATATAAATATTTACAACAAATTATTTTTCTCTAAAATTTTTTGAAAAACAGTACATGTATCTGAAGTTTTGTTTTTTAAAATTTCGTTGATTTTTTAGATTAACATTTTTTCTAAATTTTTTTTCTTTAATGAAAATGATGAGCGAAGGAGTTACACCATAAGGTGCATCCCCTAAAGGCTCGGGTTGGCCCATCAATCGTGAGAAGAAGAGGAAGTGATTTTATGGGCTGGGTAAGGGTCGAAGCTATCTAATAAATAAATTCTGCTCTTTATCTAAAATTATGGAATTAGAATAGTCAAAAATCTATTTTTTAACATCTATTATTCTAAGAATGGCCTTATGACTGACTCTAGTTAAGAAAACAAATGAAAACAAATGAAATCTGATTTTATTTAGGTAAAATGTAGAGTACGGCCCGTGACGTCACATGGAAGCCATTTTTTTAATAAAATATAATGGAACCGAGTTCTAGACAGAAACGAACAACATCTTATGTGACAACTCGAATTTATCTTTTAAAATCATTATTTCACCAAAATTGCAAAAAACGTAGACTTTTTCCTTGAATTTGTTTTTATTTACGAATAATATGCAATAATTAGATTTATTTTATTTCCCCAATGAGTTGACGGAAGGTGCAGACGGGGCGAGGAAATTTCTACCGGATCAATATAGTAGAAGTGGATTTCATAGAAAAGATAATTTATCGAGACCATTTTGAAGATAAAGCTTAAACCCCAAACGCGAGCGAAACTCTCGCTGGCTTGTCAACATTTATAATCAGATTAAATGTTCGAAATGATAAATTCCGTTCTACTTTTTTAGGTGTTGTTGATCATACCAACTTTCACCATCTCTGTCCAAGGCCATCCAGCCAACCTTTGGCTTTAAAAAACAGCACACCAAACTTTCGCTATTGCCATTTTTTAAAAAAAGAGAGAAAGTAAAAAAAAATCGTTATTTACGAGTGTAAATTTTCATAAATTTTCTCTATTTCCCTACTCGCGAAAGCATTCCGCCATCAAGTGACCTGGATCCATCCTCTGATTGTTTTCAGATCTCTTATTTTGGCTTTGGGTCTTTGACAAAGTTCTCTTTACGATCACAAACAAAGAAACAAAAAAGAGAAAGAGCGAGAGTAGGCGAAAGAAAAAGATAGGACTCTTTAAGAATGGGGACAAATAAAATCCAATAAATAGATCTGAATGGCGATTTCACTAAAACATGCGATCTTTAAATAAATCAACCCCCGTAGGGGTATTTTTATATATGGAAATTAATTAAAAATAAACAATTCCAAAGAAAGAGAGATGAGAGATCGGAATCTATTTTTATGATGGATTTATATCATGGGTGAGATCAAAAAATTTATTAATCCATAATCAAATATTATTATTAATAAATCATTTAATCTTAAATTTAAAAAATTATTATTGACTTCCGCAAGAGAGTAAAATAGGGGAAAAAGCGTCATTCCTGAATTTAATATTACAAATATTGAAAAAACTTTATTGATTGTTTTTATTATATAAATAAATGCAAATCGATAAAAAAAACAATCTTCAAACGTTTATTAAAACACCAAACATTTCGAAGGAATTTGTCCCCATCAATGGAATTTAATTAAATTTAAAATAAACAGATGTGGCCATCCACATGACTTTACCATAAGCCTGGCCCTTCTCTTATATTTAATATTTTTTTTCTTAAATTGAAGGGTTTTTTAGTTACAAATTAACAAAAGACAATAATTTCAGTTAGTTATTGTCTTTTATTAGTTTGTGACTAAAAAAACCCCTTCAATTTAAAAGAATTTAAATTAAGTCAATTAATTTTTGGAAAAATCTTATAATTAATAACAAATTTAAATTTAGGGAACGAAGACAAAATTAATTTTATTACAGACAAAAGGATCAGCCGGGGCTCGAACCCGGGATCTTTGCATGTGTACTGCAATGCTTTGTCATAAGAGTTTTATCTCCTATATCCACTAAGCTACTGATCCCTGAACCCAAACTAATACCCTTTGTCTATATGAATTATGGAATTTCTTTTTTAATCCCCTCCTCGTTCATTTTTCGCAGCGTAGGCCTTGATTCATTAGTTAAACAATTAATAATTAATATTTTATATAATCATTTAATGGGAGGATCAAAATATGATTATCATACAAAATTTGGTTGAGTTTGGACCAAGGCCTAGATTTCCATTTTTTGGGCGGTTAGTTTTTGCATTTTTAGACTTCTGGTGGCCCAGTGATTATATATACAAAATTTGGTTGAGTTTGGTCCAAGGGTCTAGATTTTCATTTTCTGACCCTACGACCCCCCCCTCCCCTCTCCAGAAAAATATAATAATCTTTTCGTTATTATAGGTTCATTTTATAGTATATTTCATTTTTCTTGTTTTTTTTTTTAATTTGAAAATCTTATAATTTTAATTTTTATCTCCAAAAATATAATTTTTTCGATGTTCACTTAATAGGCCTTTTTTATAGACCGAATTAACATGGTTTCGACCAATTTTTTTTATCAAAATAGTTTTACCCGTTTTTGAAATATTTCAAAAAAGCGAAGCAAAAAAAACACTTTTTACATGCACAATAACAATCCTTGGTAAAGTAAAAAGAAAAAATAGTTGCTTTATGAAATGAATATAAGCAACACAGTGTTTAAAAAAAATCTATTATAAAAACAACCAGCTGCGAAGCCCGCCTTCAATGTACATCTTCCTGGCCAAAGGGCTAAGCCTCCTGGACTCCAACTGATATAATAAAATAATTTATAATTAGCCCGTCCCCAGTTTTCTAGTATTTTTGGTTGAAAATTTAAATTATTTTTGAATTTCCCCGTATTTATGTAACCCCAAATCAGAGCCAATTAGAAAGATCACGTCGTTGTCCCGTAAGCCCATTGTTATGATAAATCTTCAAACGGTTATTGAATTAGCAACGTTTCGGTAGAATTTCCCTCTTTATCAATGGAATTTTAAAAAAGAATAACGAAAATAAGTTGCTTTAAGAAATGAATATACCTAAAGCAATAATAAACAAATAAATATTTTGAGTATAGACAATGATACAGATTGTCTTGGGGGGGTGAAATTTCCTTGAATAAAATTAAAAAATATAAGTTTTTAAGTAGTGCTGAGGATTCTCATAGGTGTTAAAGAAAATCAAAAGCAATTTTTAATTCAAATGCTGGTTTAAATTAATCCAAATATTTCGGAAACTTTACAGTATAACTTTAGTTCTTCAGTGGACCTCCACCCAAATCACCTTATCTGTTCCGTTTCCAAAATTTGAATATACAGATCCAAATAGACATCTCACATTGCGTTATTTTATTCTAAAAAATATAATTATTTACGATTTTTTTTTTTAATTGTATATAAATATTAGAAAAAGAGTCAATATCTGATCTTTTGTTAATTTAATTTTTGTTGTTTTTAAAAATTTTAAAATTTTTTGAAATGACCGATGTTTTAAACTAAATTTGTATTAGTTTGTAGCAGTGGCGTGTTGTCCATGGATGTTGTGGATGCCGCGCATTCCTAAAATTTCAAACATTTAGAGTATTTTCATAAATATCGACTTCAAAATTTCAGGAGTATCTTTAAATTTTCAAATTATTATCTGTTATTTAAAATATTTCTATAAAAAAATATTTTTGTTTTGAAAAGTACTTATATAGGTTCTCGAAATGAAATAAAATTGTTGAATATATATATATGTCATTAGAGGTTTTTCGGGTTTCTCCGCGTGGGTTTGAGAGTTTTACTCGACGTTTCGGCTCTCCTTTTGGAGCCATTTTCAAGAGAGGGGGTGGGTGGTCTACGTGGTCTTAACCTTATAGTCCAAGGTTCGTTTTGGAGGGTGTCTTCAGAGTGAATTTCTTTAGTCGGTGCACGTATCGATAGGGCCCAACATTCTCAAAACAGCAGCAGCCGACACGTCAGCCACCATAATGTAAGTAATACACGCTCAACCACAAAACACCCAAAACTTCCTAAATATCCAAATCTTCCGACTGAAGAAATTAAATCGGAAGACACAAACGAACCTTGGACTACAAGGTTAAGCCCACGTAGACCACCCACCCCTGTCTTGAAAATGGCTCCAAAAGGAGAGCCGAAACGTCGAATAAAACTCTCAAACCCACGCGGAGAAACCGGAAAAACCTCTAATGACATAGAACCTATCCGCGGAAGCCTCACTTATATATATATATATATATATATATATATATATATATATATATATATATATATATGTATATATATATAAGATTTGCTCGTTTAATATAATAAGATATATACTCACTCGACTCCCTGGCTCACAGAAGAACCGTTTCTGCCCTTTCCCTGTACTACAGATACTATCATGGTGTCTGTTCAGTCGAGCCAAAATCAATTATCACCCTCTAAAGCCCTCTTTACGAGAAACACGAGGTTTTCGAACGCTCAGAACCCCTTCGCTGTCAAATTGGATAAAAATCGAACAAGCGCTTTCGCCAATTCTTTATCCCTATGACCACCAGAGACTGGAACTCGCTCCCTGCCACCATCTTTCCCGCGACTTATAACTTTCAGCTGTTTAAGACCAGTATCCACAGATACCTTCGACCACTGCCCAGCCCATAAAATTCACTCTTCTTCTTTTCACGATGGAGAGGCCAACCCAGGCCTTTAGGGGATACACCTTTTTGGTGTAACTCCTTCTCTCATCATTTTCATTAAAAAAAAATTATAAGAATTCCTCGTTTAATATAATAATATAAGATAAGATAACTTGTACCTAAATTTCAAGTTTATATTTTATTTAGTTCACCAAGGATTTGTTTTTTTAATTCTAAATCCATCAAGCATTTATAATTATAATATTCATTAATTTTTTTGCAACGAAATTTTCTCTGGAGAGAGACGGACTGGTAGAAACTTTAATTGAATGTAATGGAAGGCAGCCCAGAGGTAGTGAGGAAAGAAAAAATTAACACATATCAAATAAGGTGTAATTTATTGGAATCCTTCCTCCTTTCCTTTCAAACCGACGTTTCGGAGGATTTTTCCCTCCTTCTTCAGGGTCTATAAACCAATATTACAAAATTATAAAAATGGGGTTGGTCATCATTCATTTCAACAATAAAACAATGTAATTACAAATAATATGTAAACAGCCAGATTATCAATAGAAAAAATATATAATTTACTCACTTCAAAGGGTCAATGAATGAAACAAATAAAATGTTTCCTTCTTCTCTCCACAGTAGTGTTCAAAAACTTTCTTCATTTTTAACAAAGGCATAGAAAAACAATTTTTTTTCCTCCTTTTCTTAATTAGATAGCTAAATGGCTTTTGAATCTAACATATATAGACCAAACCCCTTCCATGACAGATGCGCACAAGAGTGCGTACTGGGATTAGTTATTAACATATTCTCAAATAATATGGTTGGTTCATATAACCCAATGTACAAATAGCACAATTCGACAATTCACACCTGATTCGTTCATTGATCAATTCACTTATTCAAAAAATTTTTTTTATACACAAATATACACCATACATTCACAATTCATACAAATATACATCATACATCTATACTTCATTCGTTCATTGATCAATTCACTTATTACAATCTTTACATATATATACAAATATACAATATTTTTTTTTAACATATACAATAAAATATACAAATGCACAGATAGCGAAATTCCATTATTTACAACTCATTCATTCATTGATCAATTTCAATCCATTCACAATTCCGTCATAGCATATATTCAGATCCAACACGTCCGATCTATCATTTACGACGCGATGTGAGAGATTTTTTATGCAAATCATTTCCAAGATTCTTCTTTTAAAATAATTTCGTTCATAAAATTGAACATTGAAATTGTTAAAATTAAATTCATGTTTTTTATCTTGGGCATGATTTGCAAGGGCCGTATTGTTTCCAATTATTTTTGAGATAGATAGTTCGTGTTCTCGTATTCTATCACCTAGTCGCCGTTTTGTTTGGCCTATGTACATTTTATTACATGGCAGCACTCCGTCTCCGTTACATTCAATCATATAGACCTCGCCAGTATTCATCTTTAATTCCAACTTGTCTTTTTGGTTGAATATCGAGTTGATTGTATTTGTTGGTTTTAGTGCGACCCTAACCCGGCCCACAGAGAGAAGTTTTTTTAATAGGTCACTGATTTTTGGATTATTTGAAATGTGTTAATTTTTGGGTTATTTGATATGTGTTAATTTTTTCTTTCCTCACTACCTCCGGGCTGCCCTCCATTACATTCAATTAAAATATTCATTAATGTTTATGAATTATTTTTCTATGAAATTCAGTGTGATATTGATCCAGTAAAACATTTCCTCATTCAGAATGCACCTTCCATCAACTCATAATAGAAATAAAATATGCTCATTGCAGAGAGAAAAAAACCTAGATTTTTTTTTTTTTTTTTTTTAATGAAATCCCCCTAAATGAATATTTGAACAATGGCTGTAGGGATTTGGGCCCATCATTCAGATACTTAACAAAACATATTCCATATTAAAATGTTGATTTTCAAACAGACACAGTCAGTCAGATATTTAGATATAAAAACGAGGGGGTGTATTTGTGGAAGAGAGAGAGAAAAATGGCTTTTTGTTTGTTTCAGGATTTGTCAGATTTATTTATTAATATGATACATATTTAGAAGCTTAAAAAAAACTCTTTAGCACTTTAACATATTACGACCTTAACTCAAATTTTTAGATATAACGATTACACTCATTGACTAAGCGTATAAATTTGGACTCTTAAAAATTAACCCATAAGTGTTTGTGAAAATATTATTTTCAAAAAAGTATTTTATATTATAGGGATAAGCTTATCAAAAATATTTGGGTTTTTTTTCAAAATAGATTTATTTTCGATATAAATGCCGTCATCTACTAAATCTAAGTTCATAGATCATTTTTATTATATGTCAGAAGAGTCATATTAAATCCGGGAAACTCAATCTTCAAGAGGGGTAAGTATAACCCTTATGACATGCCATAATAGCTTAGATGAAAATCTCTTGTAATTTCTTCAGGTATTTTAAGTCAGTGAAATATCTATGTATTTTTGATAAGATATTAGTTGAATAGTTTTGCGTTAAAAACATTACAGAGAAGACTGGGTAAATTTTGAAAAACCAAAAGATTACCAAGCTATTGTTTTATATAAATGCAAAAACATGGGCGCTGTGACGTACACCAATTGTTACGTATCGAATGATGTTTTGAAATGATGACTAATGAAACAGTAAAGTAAACAAACAAATCAAAATATATTTAAAAAACAAAATTTTACTTCAAAACCCACTAAAAATTAATAGAAAATATTATTTTTTAGTAGTACTCACATGTCTAAAAACAGTGTAGGCGAATATTTCAATAAAATTTTAAGTTAAAAGTGCCAATATAAAATTTTTAGTCATATAGGGTATTGAAGAAAAATAATTTTTTAGTTTATTAGTGCATCTTGAAATAAAAGCGTATTAAAAAAATGCCTTATAAGAATTTCTTTCCTATTTGACTTAAATAATATCTTGTAAGCCGTAAAATTTCTTGTTAATATAACTTTAACTTTATATTTTAATAAAATTTATATTATATTACGGAGGATTGAATGGAAGGCAGTCCAGAAATAAATAAACATTTTTTTTTTTTTTGTGTCTTTTCGGCCTTTCTAGGCATAAACCAATTTACGATACTATATATTTTTTAAATTTTTTCTCTACCCCGGGGGTTAGATTTTAGCCGAATGCCTCGAGTCGGATTCGAACCCGGGTCCACTTGGTTAGCAGGATGATGCGCTACCGCCTAGCCTATCCGACCCCCCAAATAAATAAACAAATTATTTTTAATAAAAGAGCACTTATTTGATGGTTTTCTTTTTGCAGTTTTTTGAAACCGACGTTTCGGAGGATCTTCCCACCTTCTTCAGGGTTCACAAGAGTCAATCACTCTACCTGTCTGTCTCCGAAGAAAAACATCTAACGTATTAAATTATATCATTTTCTATAAACTATTGGAATTGATTAAATATTTTATTATCATTGCAAAGTGATACCTAGATATGTGTGCAAGATATAAAAAATAGACTTGGTAGAAGAGGGTCAAAATTTAATTACAATATTCTACCTAGACAAACTGTCGGGAACCAAGTTATATTAAAGCATATGATATTGCCTTATCTGTTAAGTATATAAATCGCAACAGTGGTAATTCTTGAAAATTAATGGCTGCTGAAATTAAGCAATTTGTCGTGCTGTTTGCATTTCAAGTGGTAACCCTTTTTATTCTGTTGACTTTGTACAGCTAGTATTGCTTGCATTCTGTTGAATAGGTTGTTAGGCCTAAAGAGGAATAATGGTGACTTGCAATTAATTACATAGAAATGGATCCCATTAGAACATAATTATAGCGTTTTCAGCAGTTCGCTGTTGTCAAAAATAAATGTCGTGTTTATTTTAAACATTTGCAGTTTGTATTGTCATCATTTAGATTCCGAATTTATTTAATATCTCTAAATTTATTAAACTCTTGTCTTCTCTTAATAAAGACATTTCAGTAAAGTAGTATTCTTCTGATTTATTTATTTTTTCAGAATTTACCTAACTGTAGATACACTGAAATAATAATAATTAATAATAATAATAAAATAAACTGCAACGGATCATTGTTAAACTTTATGCATAGTCGTTTGAAATATTAATGTTTCTTCTTTTTTTATTAATAAGGTATCACTGGCTATGGGAAGTCAATGATGGCTTAAAATAAAAAATAGCCATCTATTCTCATTTAATACTTCAGGAATAACTATTATTATATATTCATTTTTGACGTTTTGATTATCATTGGCAAACAAACTGAAGACATGGAGGAATCGTATTAAAATCAAAAATATTATTGGAGGAATAATCTAGTTACATTCCATTTTTTATGTTTTGATCATTAAGGGTGGTAACCATTGGTGAAAACATGGATAAACAACTGAACCGAATTATAATATAGTTTGTTTTATTATACTCTAGCTGTCGCCCGTCGCTTCGCTCTGGGCAACACCTAGCCTCTGGGGTCTCGTTCCGGACCTTTGGTGGCCCTCTTGGTGACCAAGGGCCCCCAGCCCTTGACCCACGCCCTCTCAATCTCTTCTCAAGCATCACTCGTGCCCCTAGAACCCCCATCTCACCGCCCCCTGGACTCCACCGATCTTCTCCTCAACCCTCCTGGACCCACGCGACTCCACCCCAACGACCCTCTCTCCAACCTTCCCGGGACCCCTACCCCCTGAACCAATCCCTCTGGACCTCCGCTCCCTGGACCCAGTCCCCCTGGTCTACAGATTATGTATACAAAATTTGCTTGAATTTGGCCAAAGGGCTAGAATTTTCATTTTTTGACTCCATTCATCCATGTCTTCACCAATGGTTACCAATAATAACCAAAAAATCAAAAATCTAATGTAGAATGGTTATTGGTTATTCTTCATGTTTTTAATTTTTATATAATTTCATCATTAAAAAAAAAAAAAAAGAATATGAGTATACAAAAACAGTTTCCAGGAAAGAATTTGAGTAAACAAAAACATTAATTAATTTAGCCCCCATTTTACCTCTTTAGAGGTGGATTTTCCTAAAATCCCTTCTTAGCTGACATCTACGCCGTATAAAGTACCTCGATTCCAAATTTCATGCCCGTAGGTCTAGTAGTTTTGGAGATATCGTGTTGAGTGAGTGAGTGGTATTTTTGCTTTTATATATATATATATATATATATATATATATATATATATATACATATATGTATATATATGTGTATATAGATTGTGGTATGATTAATTGTTTGAGATTATAGTTTCGAACGATTTTATCTGCTATTTTTGATGGCTTTAAATACCAGATTTTCCATTGCAACAAAATGAAAACATCCAATCAATGATGAAGGGAAAACCTTAAAAATTATAGTCGTCTAATAAATAAATTTTATATAGGTATATATCAAACATAGAAAACCCTCATTGATTTCTCTTTATGAAGAATGATGTTTGCTGAAATTTTAAACCGCATTTTTTAAACTGACTTTAAATACTAGGGCCTCCTGGATGTACTGAATAATAATTTAAAAATAAAATATTAAATTTGTGAGAGAATCTGATACTTGAGCCACCCCGTATACTTATCGAATTCGCCGAGCGCACGGAGGAGAGAAGGAAGCTATATAATAAGGGATTTTATTTTTTAATTAAATTTTATTAACTTATTTTTTAATATAAAAGAGTTTATTTTAATAATTTTCTCTTGGAGACCTCCTACTCGTTTGTGAACCCTTGGTTAATTAACTTAAGACTTCTCATTTGTTAAGTCAGTGATAATAATTATAAATCAATAATTATTAAGAAAATAAAAAAATCCCAATTCTTTTTTTACCAATAAATAGAGAGAGAGAGAGAGAGAGATGTGTGTTCATGTCTCTCTCTCTTTTAATATAATTTCCCACTCAATAATAATCATTTTCCATTTTCGATCATTAATTATCTATTATCTTCCTGGAATATTAATTTGTTTATTTGCCAATACGACACGGGATAGAAATGAATAATTTCTATTTGGATTGAAATTTCTAGTTGAGAAATAGAGATAGATGACTTCTATAGAAAACACCTGAGAATTCCACCGAATGGCGTTTTTGTTATTATTCGAAAATCGCTTGTTTATTTTAGGTTTGATTTACAATATCATTTATCTCATTTATTCTCAAATATTTGATTTATTAAAGACCCTCATTGGTGATCAAATAAAATAGAGTCAATTTTGGTTGTGTTTACACATTGAGAGTTGGGTGGGTTTTACATTTCATTTTGAACTCGAAAAATTATTAAAAAGCTCTGTGATAGTATATCTTTTTTATCTCGAAGAAAATACTGTCAGGGAATTAATTTGAATTAATATGTAATGGTCCGTTCTGAATTGTATCTAGAAATATCTTCTATTTAGGTAAGTCACTAATTAGTGACTAGCTTAAGCTAGGAAATTTGAAAGTTTAGATAAGTAGGTATTAGCTCTCGACGGTATGATAAGATTTTGCTCAAAATTGACATACCCTCTATACCTCTTTTCTTCAAGGTTGGGGAGGTTTTTATTTTTTCACAATTCAATTCTACAAATATTTCAAAATTCCATGTGTTAAATAAGTATCACTAATTCGATCCCTAAAAAATTGAGAAAAAAATTAAAAAATAATTAGTATCGTAAAATGGATAATGCCTAGAAAGTCAAAAAAAAAATAGAAAAAAATAGGTATCACAAGTTTTGTGATGTGTATTATTTTTTATGTCGATTGAAAAATTGTGAGGGAGCTAATTTCAAAGAGAAAATTGGTAGAATGATTTTACAGACGAGGTTGTAAGAGAATGTCATACCAGATGATTTTTAAATCACCTAGTTCCAGTACTTTTGTTATTTTTTCAAAATTTCTCAAAAATGTCTATTTTAATAGCTATTTTGTTATATATTTATAGATTACAACAAGATCTACAAAAACAACGTCATTTGATAAACTGTGGAAAAATTAATTTTAGAGTAGTTTTTGAGAAATATTGAAAAAACTAAATGATTAGGTAGGAATAGAACAGAAAAGCAATAAATTACTTTTTACTGTAGCCCATACCAGTCAATGTTGAGAATTGTAAGCACTACACCAGAAATGGCAATGGGCATTTTATTGCAATTTATAAATAAAAAATATAGCTTTTTACTCTTTTTATGCACCTAAGTAATCCTTTTTTTTCGGGTTAGTAATGGTTTAGACTTTAGATCAGGGAGGGAAAGCCAACCCGAGGGCTATCACAATACAGTTTCGCCTGTGTGTTCTAGGTTATGCATTCAAATCGAACGCTCTGAATTGCTGGTTGCATCATTAGGCGTTAAATAATAAAACCGTTTTTGAATATTAAAATAAAAAAATAAATTAATTAATAAAATATAAAAAAACTAATCATTTTGATAGCTAAAACTATTTTTAATTATGGTTATTACCATACAAATACGAACATTTTGTTGTACTAGGTTTTCTTTTCGTGTCTCGTTGTAAGTAGGTATTGTTTTTTTTCACATTTATACTGATTGAACACTTTCAGTGTACCTTTCCATTCACTTACAATAAAAATCACTAAATAGGAAATGCGAAGTAAAGCCAGATCTCGAAAAAAATATTAAAATTATTCTTATTTAGTGCGGCTCTTGGTGCCATTTAGGTTTTCCAGGCCTGGTTTAAATCAATTAGCTGAGTCATATTCAAATAATTATAAAATAAAAACTGTTAATCTCATGGTCTAATCGAAATTGAAAAATTAAAGTTTTCAATTGCCTCAAAAATTTCTTAACTAGAGCATTTTGTATGGGTAAGTAAATTTTTTTGTTATTAATTAATCTGTGCAAATTGATTTGCCTACCCTTTTTTTTTTTGTTTCGAGTACTATCCAGTAGGTATAAATTAAAAAGATTTCCTCAATCACTTGAAAACGACTCCAGCTAGGTGTCGAAACGTCGAGCAATCCATTTTTTTCTCAATGTAAATAAGAATTTTAGATCTTATATATAAGTATATATATTTGTATATTTTTTACATTGCCATACAGGGTATGGTCAAGTATTTTAATCGTGCATTAAAAAAGTGTTTTTTTTTCTCCTTTTTTATTTTGAAAAAAACTCGAACGATTTTGATTAAACCAACTCTATTAACAAGTTTTGAGGATGAGAAAGCGATCTGGCTAGGTCTGGACCTCATCAAAATTAATCTTAATTGACTTTTTCTTAATTAAATTAATTATTGACAAATGAAAATGTCAATAAAAAAGTTTGTTTACATTTATTTCCAATTTTCTTTTATTTAAATTGAATTTTTTAATTTTAAAACCAACTAATAATTTATAACAAATATATTTATACATGCATATTAAATTAGGAAATTTTAAGGATGAATGAATAATTATCGGAAAAGAGGTTTTTTTTATTTAATTAGTTTGTTCCTCTTATTAAAAACAAGGACTAAAAATATGATCAAGGACAGTTGTCTCCACACCCACATATTTTTGATTTAATTCTGAATCCAAATAAAAATAGACCCTTTTTCCAGAATTTTTACATTAAAAATAAAAATAATATTTCGCTTTTAACTGAAGCAAAAAGTTGGCGAGAATCGCTGTTTTAAGAGTGTATCTTTCAATATAAATTAAATAATGTAGCAAGTAGATTATTATCTGATAAATTTTTACAATGAACAGTTGAACTTTTCTGCTCTGTGAGCACACCCGACCCCATCCTCCTTTATAAATCGAAAAACGAGAGAGAAAAATCTGTCACAATTTTATAAAATTCAATTTAAAATATAAAATTGCAATCTATAGAAATATTATAGAAAATTTTCAACAATCTTTGATATTGGAATAAAAAAAAAAATTCTATGCTTATTCAATGAATAAAAATCGACTGGAATAAAAAAGTAAATTCCTATCGTTTTCAATTAAAAATCATCCAAGAGATAAAATGCGAGCACGGCGAGAAAGAGATAGAAAAGAGCAAGCCCTCCCATGGTTGGAAGTCATTCAAGTTGAACTTCTAAAGCCATCGCATGAGAGAGATTTACACTCGACTGATTGACTGCTTGTATAATTGTATAAATAGCGACCTTCCTTAAGAACCGTCAATCTATTTCCAAACAGACGAACAATCCACTCTAGCTTTAAGAATTTTAATAAAAAAAGAGAGTCAAGGCGGGAATCGTATTCTTTCTTGTACTCTCTCTACACCCACTCGCCCACTTTCTCTCACTCTCATTGTCTTTTCATTCTATCCATCTAGGAAAAAAAATAATAATCTTCTACATTTCTTTTAGAGGAAAATTATTTTCTTTTTTATTTAATATTGAAATTGTTCTGGTTATCAAATCAATTGAGAAATTTTTTTTTAGAAAGAAAATTATATTCTCTTATATACAGGGTGGTGACTTGGCCGACGCAGCATAGCGATTACAATGTTAATTTTTGAATGTGCATTTATTTGCTCCCCTAATTATTTTAGAGTTAAAGTTCCTATAGGTTTTTTGTAGGGAAAAAATACTGAATCCGAACATATTTTTGTTTTCAAATTTTGAAATTTCAGAACCGTAATAATCAACATTATAAATAATTGTATTTTTACAAAAATCCCTGAGGCCATGGAATTATTAAAACAAACAAGGCATTTTTATTGGGGGGGTCGGGTAGGCTAGGCGGTAGCATGTCAGCCAGCTAACCAAGAGGACCCGAGTTCGAATCCGACTCGAGGCATCCAGCTAAAATCCAACCCCCGAGGTAGAGACAAAGTTAAATAAAAATAAATAGTATCGTAAATGGCTTATGGCTAGAAAGGCCTAAAAGCCAAAAAAAAAAAGGCATTTTTATTTGTTGTTTCTAAGTGACGTTTGTTATATTTGAACTTTTTAAAATCAGTTCTTATTAGAATTTATTGATTACCATAATGAGAAACTCGTTAAATTTGAATGGGCTGAGTTTTGTATTCGTCATTGATAAATAAAAAGGTAGATGAAGTTTAGAACGAGCTTTTTAATTCTGTGCGTCTTTATATGGTAACACTTACAATTATTTAGTACAGTGCCTGTAGTTTCAAATTTTTGAACTATTCTGTCAACCGTTGTACCAGCTGGAATTGGCCGATTCGGATATTTAACGCTAAACAAGGAACTCACTTGCCGAGCACTATTTCCAGCATAAAAATACTTAATTATTTCAACTTTTTCTTGTAATGAATACATTGTAATAAGAACTGACTTTAAAAAGTTAAGTTTTGTTTTATAATCATAGATTTGTTCACCAATATGAATCCATTTTGAGACTAGTATAAACAATAAAACTTAAACAATCGACAACAATAAAAGTTTTGAATTTAAATTTTTTAAATAAATATCTACATTTTTAAAATCGTTTTTTTGGACTTTTAAATTATGAATTAGACAAAATCTGATGTAATTATCTTTTAAAATTTTAATTCTGCTCAGTTTTTTGTATTCTAATTATGCTCTAAAATAATCACTAAAGACATCACTATTAAACGTCAAATAGAAACAACAAATGAAAATGCCTTGTTTGTTTTAATAATTCCATGGCCTCAGTGATTTTTGTAAAAATACAATTATTTACAATGTTGATTATTACGGTTCTGAAATTTCAAAATTTGAAAACAAAAATATGTTCGGATTCAGTATTTTTTCTCTACAAAAAACCTATAAGAACTTTAACTCTAAAATAATTAGGGGAACAAATAAATGCACATTCAAAAATTAACATTGTAATGGCTATGCTGCGTCGGCCAAGTCACCACCCTGTATATACCTATAGATAATGTTTAATCAAAGCGCATAGCGTGCGCAGGCCAAGTTCGAACATTACCTTGGCCGATACACGCTGTACGCTATTTACACGAACCATTTCGAGCCAATTTCGACCCCCTTCAGCTTGGAACCCATTTGAAATACAGAACTGGAATTATACACATGTAATAATGTAATCCAATTTAAGGAGAGTACCAAATTTCAATAATATAGCCTAAATGGATTCTGAGATATGGACCTGAGAAAATAGCTAATTTTGGCACTCACTGACAGGTCATCAAAACTTATAGGCTACTTCCAATCACCCCAAAATCATGAAATTTCTCCTGCTAGTAGAGTTTGAGAAACAAACAAAGGAAAAATTCCAAAAATCCAAACTTTCTATCTTTCAACTCCTTCAAAATGGGAGGGAGGGTCAAAAATGAAAATTCTAGCACGTTGGACCAAACTCAACCAAATTTTGTTTACATATTATGTGGGCCCCAGAAGATTAGAAATGCAAAAACTAAGCATCCAAAATGTGTCTGGAGGGGGAGGGGGCAAAAATAAATATTCTAGCCCTTTGCACCAACGGGCTTCCTCATAGCTTATAAAAAGCAGAGAGATCCCAACCAAAACATTCTGTGAAAAAACAGGTCAACTTCTAAAAGTAGTGAAATCTAGATGCAGCCAAGCTAAATTCACCAAGAATAATTAAGTTGAGAAAATAGTAGATCTCTCAACTTAATTATTCTTGGCGAATTTAACTTGGCTGCATTTAGATTTCACTACTTTTTGAATTTGGCCTGTTTTGTCACAGAATGTTTTGGTTGGGATATATATTACTGTATTCTTCTAAAGGGTTGGGGGGGAGGCAAAAAAAACCTCGACCTCATCTCACTTGTTCTACAAATAAATTTCCTTACTTCAAAATAAATTACAGATTAATTATATTGAATTGAGACATAATTTAAGAGACTTTTTTCTTTTAAAGAAAAATTATTACAAAAAATTATCTCGCCGGGAAAATGAATTTTAATGAAATGCTTGTATGAACACGATTTTAGTGACTATTATAATTAACTGATTAGTGAAAATATAAATAAATATAATAAATACACAACAGTAAAAATTGGGAATTAAAAAAAATATATTTTATGATGAGTTCAGACGGACCACCATTTTGGTAGTTGTGGCCTCATGGTCGTTGAATTTCCTCCATTCCGAGCCCGGCCCATGACATTCTCGTTATCAGGGAGTCACGTGACTGAAAGAGAACGCTATCATTGGTGGACGAAGAAGAACCAACCTTGGAACTGCTCTTTCGTTTCTAGGAAACTCCCTTGGCTTGCCTCGTGAGTTTCAGAAAGCTTGGCGATTGGTTGGTTGCCTGACGAAGGACCAGCCAATAAGAATTTCTCGTTTTTTAAATCTGTATTACTCGCAGACCGGCTACTCTAGTAATAAATCGAGTTATTTATCTTATTATTATTAATAAGTTATTGTAGGTAAATAAGGACAATAGCTTATGCAAATAATTTTTATTTTTTGTCAACGTTTCGTCAACTTTGTTGACTTCCTCAGGGCTCAAACAAATTAACTTCTTTGCACATTTGTCATTTTACAAATATTCATTCTTAGCAAACACATATAGGCCAGTCATCGAACAGATTGAAAATATTTTTCTATTTAAATCTTCGCGCTTATTATTATTATTAATTTATCCAATGCGAAGCAGATAGAGTATTGGTATCGGTCTCGCGTCAAGCGCAATTTCAAAGGGTCCTCAGGTAAAGACTACAGAACCCATGGTCTCAATCAAAGTCATAAATTGCAAATTCATTTAAGGTGAATTTTATGTTTATTACGACATTAGATACACTATTAAAAAATTGTAAATTTACTATTGTATATGTAACAGTGCCGTGTTGTCCATGGATGCTGTGCATCCCTAAAATGTCAAAACGTCAACTATATTGGAAAATTAACAAAAAAATTCTGCTTTTATCAATGAATTTTATAAAAAAAGGAGCGAAAAATAAAATAAAATTTTGAAACTTGAAGGGCTCTGTTTTCGATGGAAAAAGGAGTGAAGAACAAAATAGAATTAAAAAAAATGAAGTGTTTTTTGGACAGCATCCCCTGGCTGAAAAGTCACCGTCCACTAAGTACTGCTCACAATCCATGATTATTTTTTTTTTATTTTGGACACAACAAAAAATTCGATCCTTCTCAATAATTATTTGAGTAACATTTTAATACGATTTTTCATATTACGGAAAATGAATTACATATAACTAGTAAATTTCAAGTTTGAATCTAATTTAATTTGTATGTTTACATAGTAGAATTATTTGACAAGCAGAAAAACAAACATTATCTAGCGTCCACTTTTACTTTTTAAACGGAACTCTAAAATTTATCCATTGTAGCTCGGATTTAGTAGATGAAAATCTCTAGTGATTTCTTAAAAAATTTAAGTCTACTATTAACGGCATTTTGCAAATTTATACTTATTGTATTTGGTAATGATAATTCCATTATATGAACAAAAAATTTCAATTTCATTTATTCCCATACACTCCGATCAGGTACAAAAACATGTCTGATGAATAATTAACTAATCAGGAAAAAGTTCAGTTCGATATGTATACCTATGTTAGATTGAAAATAAATACATAATTAAATGGCCAATAGGGATGTTTTTTATCTGTTTTAGGTATTCTCTTGATATCTTTATATATTTAATAAAAGGGGTTAATCGTCTTTTTTCCTTTTAATGGCCCCTTTTATGGTGTTTATTTTCTAAAGTAAGGAACACGAGCACCAAGGGAATCCCCGAATGTGGGGGAGGGTTGACGCTCAATTTCTAAGCCAAATACCAGAGGGCGTCAATGTCCAATGGGCCAAAGACGACGACGTTTCTCTTTGTACTACCCTTAATTGCTTCCTACTACCCCCCCTCTCCCTCAAACACACTCTCCCTCCAATTACTAACTCTTATATTTTATTTTTTCCGTCTCTTTAGAAATTAGATCTGATGATTAAGCATTTATTTTTCTCTATTTGAAAAAAAAAATTTCATGAATTTTACTAGTAAGTTGGAATAGGGTCTGAAAATTTTTTGAGACCTAGCAAAACCTTAAGAAAGGGATACCTATTTCATATTGACATTTTGAAAATATCATTACTTAAAGTAAAAAAAAATAATAGCATAAATAAAATTAATTATTAACTATTGAAATGAAACTAAAAATGTATCATATAATATTTTTGACATCATGCAATTTGAATGTATTTGTAATTGTACCCAAGGGTTAAGTGTTCACCTGAATTTTACAACTTAAAAATGAATTGTTGCATTTTCCAAGATAAAGAAACATACACTTCTGAAAAATGTCTAAAAAATGAGATTAAATTAACTAAAATGGGCAATGGACATAGTTATTTATAATTTCAAAATCAAAAGTTTTCTGTAACTTGGAAAAAAAATAAGAGCCACTAATAGAATAATATCTATACTTATTATAATCGGCTTACGCGACGACCCCGATGTGTTTTTTTTAATTTTAAAACACACTAATAGTTAATGACAAATCAAATTCCTTTAATTAGGAAATTTAAATGATTATTTTAAAACCAACTACGGTGTTTAGGGGGCTTAACGATAAATTGTTATTGCATCTCTCTCTGTTTGTTCACTTGAAGAAGGTAGGTTTGAGAACCTATGGTCAAGAGGGTTCAATGGGCTCAGAACAACTCCCTATATAATATTATAAATAAAAATAAATTAAAATAAAATAAATCTCTGGCTCGACAACCCTTGGGTCTTGGCCTACTGAATTGGTTGCTGTCCTAATTGGAAACAGTACCGAGGGGTCAAGTGGTTAGCTCAACGCAATCTCTACAACCTTCGTTTCAGTGTTCTTAACCGAGATTAGCTGCTTCTCAATCAAGGAGCTACTCATTTATCCTCACGAGGCTGAGTGAACCACGTTCTAGACCCTATACTTACAGAAAAATTTCTGAGTATAGCCGGGAATCGAACCCGGGACCTCCTTGTTGGCAGCCAGCCATTCTAACCACCACACCAAGGAGGCGGCTCTATATAATATAATAATATATAAAAATGTATTTTTTAGAGACTATAGTTTCGAAGGTTTGATTTTCATCATTAGTCTTTTTAATAATAAATATTCTAGATTAACAAATAAATTAGATACATATATACATATTTAAGAGTCAAGTTGCTTTCTAACCAAGCTGCGCTAGCTGTTCAACCCTGAAAATATTTGACAGGTTATAATCCGATTCCTCCAGGGGAAGGCAATGAGAAACCACCCCTGTGAAAAATTTACACAGGAAAATTACAATGGAGAGGATACTCTTCATAGTAATCGTCGACGCTCGGAATCGAGTCATATGGCACTTGAGGAAGAAGAAGAAATAATACATATTTATTTTAGTTATAGAAGTAGGTATATGTTTATTTGCATCAAGCAGAGAAAAACCTCATTGAATTCTCTTTATGTTAAAATGTTTATTTGATTAATAAGTACGTATATGATGGTGTGTATCCGTGAAATCTGTTAACCATAGACTTGTTCATGTATTTATCAGATTATAAACTCTTCACTAAAAGATAATCATTATTTAATCAGTCACTTCTCTAACAGTATAAATAAAATCTCTATCTATCGAATAAATATTAGTTAGTAGGTACTCGAGGAATACTCGGGTGTGTTTTATGTATTTTGTAAACATTATTTTGAAAGGAACTAATTACTGCCAATTAATTAGTCACTGACAGTCCACTGTCACGAAGTCATGTAGTCAGTCATTAGGGCCATTTGTAAATAAACCAAATGTTTGTGGATAAATATAAACGGAGAAATCTATTTCACTATAATTTAATTTTTTATTCAAAATTGATTTGTTATAACGACTTCGTTATTTTAGAAATCGACCAACTATTATTTTCATTAGTTAAACAGAAATGAATATACAGGTAGTAATATTGTTTTCATGGAAACAATTCTAAGTTGAGATTTTTACAAATCTTTATGTTTCCCATTGTAGTTTATTTAAAATTTCACTGATTAAATGTGTGTGTGTGTGTACGACTTCTCCCTTCCCATCTGGAAATAAGGGTTGCCACCTCAGATTTCAGTGAGTTATCTCCTGGCTCCGTGTTTAATTATTATTTCTACCGTTTGTGTAAGTACAATTAAATACCACTATGTACAAAATTATATACAAACTGTCGGGTGTATCTCATGTACCGTGTACAGAATAGAAATTTCTTGTTATTTATCTGTTTTTATTTTATACGTAAATTGTTAAGTTTGTTTTTTAGTAGTTATATGCATAGTAATTATCTATAATTAGAATTGTATTTAATTTGTAGGAATGTGAGTTTTGAATTTGTTAATTTATATAAATAAAAAAATTGCATACTATAGATATGTGTATTTTTTGGGGGATATTTTTTTAGTCATCGTCTCCGGTCGAGACTTAGTTCTATGGTGGCAACCCGTTCTGGAAATCATTTATAGCTGTTATTTCAAATAACAGTAAACCGATGAAAATCTAATATTGAATTTAAGAGAAGATTAAAAACTATTATTATTGAATTCACTACTAGGGTTTACTCCTTTATCATGTCATCCCGTCAAAGTGTCAGCAAACTCATTCAAATAATGATAGTTGCTACTTTTAGTTAAGTATAGACCGTTGTTCCAATAATTAAGTCTTGTATTTAAAGGTTTTGACTAGAAAGTGGAAAAGTAAAAAAAAAAATTTTGATTTTTTGTAATATCTACCTACCTACCTAGTTTTTCAAAATTCTCGAAAAGGCTTTAAAAATAATTTTTATGCCATTTACCATAGGAAACCTTTTTTTGATGTATTTTGTAGTATTAGTATTTTTATTTAATGAATTTTTAGTCGTTTTTCTTGTGAAATTTTGAAAAAAAAATATTGAAATAAAGTAGAAAATTTAAAATTGGAGGAAAAAGTGAAATTTTTAAGGCTCGCTACGTTGTTTGCAGTTTGAGTCAAATAAAAAAATAATTAGTTAATTATCTTTTTTAAGTGTCTTTTCAAGAATTTTTAACAACTAGGAGAGTACTACAAAAAATCAAAAATTTATTTTGTTACTATTTCACTTTAATAAATTGAAAATACAAACAATTTAGCACAAGAAGGAACTTTCTACGAATTTTGTTCCTAAGTTATCTGGATATCTCTATCAATGACCACCAGAGACTGGAACTTGCTTCCAGGCACCGTCTTCCCCACGACTTATAAATTTCAGTTGTTTAAGACCCGAATCCACGGATAACTTCGACCCCTACCCAGCCCATAAAATCCCCTCTTCTTCTTCCTTTCACGATGGAGGGACCAACCCAGGTCTTTAGGGGATGCAGCTTTTTGGTGTACTCCTTCTCACATTAATTTCATAAAAAAATTGTTTAAAAAATGATATTTTTGAATTATTTTCCATTTTTCAATCACAAGGTATGGAGCTAGAAGGCTCAAAATCTAATCAGTCTCCGCATTGGAAATACAAATATTTTAGCACAAGAACGAAATTTCCACTACTTTTCGTTCTTTAGTTATCGTGGGTATCTAAATTCAGATACATGTTAAGATGCCAACGATAACTTAAAAAAACGAAAAGTCGTAGAAAGTTCCTTCTTGTGCAAAAATGTTTTTTTTATAGAAGCCTATCTCCAAATCTTCAAGTTAAAAAATGTAAGATTCATCAAAGATATGGCTTTAACGGGTAAAATGGATCATCTCCGACAGTAGACTATTTTTTAATAAAGATTTGAACGATGAAAAATAAAATATATTTATTTAATAAAGCGAAAGAATTAAGTATCTTTTTTTGAGAATTAGATGGTAATTATTTTCAAAAATCAACTAGATGGCTGAAACCAGATATATTATTAATTTATTAAGAAATATTTTAAGTTTAAGGTCAACATTTCAAAGATTTTAGTAGAAATAATTTTATATTGCTTATCAGAGGGGGTTCATCCCCTCAGGAGTTGAAGCTGAGAATCAACATTCTTTCCGGGCAGTTGATCTAACTCTTGAGATAAAAAAAATTTCGGTTAAGCTTTATTTTTTTCTTTTCCGCTTGGATGAGAAAATTTTTGGCTTTTCTTATATTTGTATTGGGAGTCGGAAAGCATGTTGATTCTCTGATATTAAATATAAAATTATTTCTACTTTGAATTTACGACTTTCAATTTAAAATATTTCTTAAAAATATATTAATGGTAATTTAAAAAATTTTGAGATTTTTTTAAGTGCAACTTCTAATGTAAATTTGTCCCGTAGCTGGGGACCATCTTTTTTTAATTTGTGTCTGTGGTGAAAGTGGGATTTGACCTTAGAAAGAGCTCTTAGCATTCTACTAGAGCAGTATTTCCTAACCATTTCAGTTTTATCACCCCTATGATCAAGCAAGCTATACATAAGTCTTTACCCCTTGTTAAAAAAATATGAGAAAAAATACAATACTTGACCATACCCTGTAAGGTAAAGTAAAAACTAAAAAGTTGACTGTTTACCATTTGTTTTTTTTTTACTAAAAATTCTTAATGTTTTTTCAGTTTCAATTTCTAGAACTTAAATATAAAAATTAGCTAAACCTATGATATTAAAAACAAATAAACTTAGAGAACTAGAAAATTTTTAGGCGCTTTTATATTAATTAGGCTGATTACCCCCTTCAAATAGGTAATTATCCCTAGGTTAGGAACCACGGTACTAAAGGATTCTTCTCTTCCTATCGATTTACGTAAAACCCGGTTCAATTGATGCTTATGTATATTTTTGTAAAATCCAAAAACAAACATTTTTTTATCCTTTTTTATTATTATTTCTTTTTGAATTTTTTCAATAAAACAACTTGTATCTATTTGTTCGAAATCGACAAAATATTATTTGTTATTATTATTATTATTTTTTTTTTTTTTTTATAAAAATAACATTTGATGATGAATTGAAATTTTATTTTTGATCAAAAATATCCATTCGCAAACAATATTTTTATTGGAATTTCATTCAAAGAGA
Organism: Forficula auricularia; assembly: GCA_024734495.1. NCBI lineage: Eukaryota > Metazoa > Arthropoda > Insecta > Dermaptera > Forficulidae > Forficula > Forficula auricularia. The sequence goes on along the minus strand of JALMQS010000099.1, from coordinate 1,281,096 downwards.
AATACATTTTATTTCCTTTTGGTCGCTGGATGTTATCAGTAAATATGATAAAAAATTGTTAGAAATAATAGAACACACACACTCGTAATACTTTTTAAACGGAACCATAAAAAAATCATAGGCACTCGACTATGAATTCATTTTCAAACAGATTATGCAAAATTTAATAAATATATTATATCAAATGGAATCGAAAATTGGTCCTTTACTGGGGTCTACTAATTTATTTGTTTTTGTAGGTGAATTTGGTAATAAACCAGTTAATAAAAAAACATAAATACCTACATAATTTTCTAAAATAATTTATTTGTTTTAAAACAATTTTAATATACATTTTATTTTGAGGACTAATATAAAATTTTTAGCACACGCCACAGATATGAATTAGCTTTCTCACTAGATGTGATTTTTCAAGTGGTTAGAAAGTCAGTTTTAGAACAGCTGGTTATATTTAATTGCTCTTTGGGGGATTCATCTTCACTTGACCAAATATATTCTTTAGCTTTGAGATGGGGAAGCAGTTTTTTCTATGCCAGGAAATGATTTTCAATAGATCTATGAAAGAAGGTTGTTGTCTCATAAGAATGGGTTGATAGGAGGCGAATTAGAATTTCCGGGTCTGCATTATAAATCGTGTAGCGCACCTGATCCGAACCAGTGCATTTATACCATTGCCATAAAACAATTTCCCCTATCTTGGGTACAGTATTAGTCTGAATCACTAATCTACCATGATCATCGGTGTAAGCTGCTGGTTTAGTGATAGTGCAGATTGGAAATTTTTTATTAGTGGATGGGTTCTGTGAGGAGGTACTCACTTCTTGTCCTTCCCCCAATATTTTTTCACCTAGGACTTGGGAACACTTCTTCAACACTTCTTTTTCTTCTTCTTCTTCAACTTCTTCGATGCCACCTCCAAATTTGGTACACAATCATTAGACTGCTGCTGTTGGTTTGCTGATTTTTTAACTTCTTCAGGGCGAAATCCAGTTGCTCCTTCTCTTTGTTCTCTTTCTCGTAGTGTTTCTGGGTCAAAGGGTTTGGTCACATCCGCTTTATTGTCAGAACTTCGGTTTACACCATCATCAGAGGACTGTACATGTTGTGCTGATTCAATTTTTTCTAAAACTTGAAGCCCTTCTCCCGCACCTGAATCTTTAAGTTCTTCTCCGATAATTTCGACGCCTTCTCTTTGCTCTCTGTTCTGTGTCGCTGCTGTGGGAGAAAATTTGACCCATTCTCCTGACTCTAAATCTTGAGTTTCTTCTGGGAAAATTTCTTTTTGATTTCTTTCCTGTGTCGATGTTGTAGGGGAAATCCTGATTACGTCAAGAAAATCTGGAAAAAGTTCTTTTTGATTTCTTTCCTGTGTCGATGTTGTGGGGGAAATCCTGGTTACCTGAAGAAAATCCGGGAAAATTTCTTCTTGATTTCTTTCCTGTGTCGATGTTGTGGGGGAAATCCCGGTTACTTGAAGAAAATCTGGGAAAATTTCTTTTTGATTTCTTTCCTGTGTTGATGTTGTAGGAGAAATCCTGGTTACCTCAAGAAAATCTTGAAAATTTTCTTTTTGATTTCTTTCCTGTGTCGATGTTGTGGGGGAAATACTGGTTACCTCAAGTACATCTGGGAAAATTTCTTTTTGATTTCTTTCCTGTGTCGATGTTGTGGGCGAAATCCCGGTTACCTGAAGAAAATATGGAAAAATTTCTTTTTGATTTCTTTCCTGTGTCGGTGTTGTGGGGGAAATCGTGGTTACCTCAAGGAAATCTACTGGGAAAATTTCTTTTTGATTTCTTTCCTGTGACGATGTTGTGGGGGAAATACTGGTTACCTCAAGTACATCTGGGAAAATTTCTTTTTGATTTCTTTCCTGTGTCAATGTTGTGGGCGAAATCCTGGTTACCTGAAGACAATGTGGGAAAATTTCTTTTAGATTTCTTTCCTGTGTCGATGTTGTGGAAGAAATCCTGGTTACCTGAAGAGAATCGGGAAAAATTTCTTTTTGATTTCTTTCCTGTGTCGATGTTGTGGGGGAAATCCTGGTTACCTGAAGAGAATGCGGAATCGAAAGTTGCAGCTGGTTTGCTGATTCTATTGAAGCTTGAAGTCCTCGAGAGGCTTCTTCAAGTTGTACACTATTTGAAAATAAAATTTGCATATTCTTAGGATACCAAGAAGGATCGGGTGACCTGTTGTTAAGGCGACAAAACTGTTCAAACTTACTCATGTAGTCTTTATATTTGATCTTAAGGACAAATTTGGAATTATCTCTTGGTGTTGAAGTTTTAAGTTCTTCCGCCTCTCTTTCTTTTTGTTCTTTTTCTTCTTGAGTAAAGTCATAAGGATCGGGTGTCCTGTTGAGTTTGAGAGACAACCACTGAGCCACTCCCTCGGGGTCATTAAAGTCGATCTTTTTTGACATTTCTAAATATTAACTTCGCATAGCAATAAAGAACAAACAGATCTAAAATTAAGCTGGTTTCCAAAAAGCAGGATACAAAAAACAGGTTTTATAAAATTTTAATAAAATTTCTCTCGATGAAGAGAGAGAACGTGACTGATTCTTTTAAAATTGAATGAATTCCTACACAATATTAATTTATCAAAATAAACTGTATTATTTAGATTATTGAAATTACCAATTAAATGAGAAATTCCGAAAAAATTATATTTTTTTTCTTTTTAAAATAATATAATGAAATCATTGCCTCGTGGCGTCGATAATCTTAAGATTTCTTAATCATTTTCATAATAACAACTTTAAAATAGAAAAATTAAAATATAATAAAAAAAAATAAATAAATAATAAGTCGACTTAGTGCGAGCCAGACTTGCGTTCCAAGGGTTCCGTGGCTTATATCTTTCATAATACTTGATATATCAACTTGATTCTTAATTGCCGTTGATAATTAGAGAATGAACGAATTTAAGAATTTTTTTCATAATTTTTAGTTACACTGCTTCTGAACATTGACAGATATAAACATTAACTGATAAATGCCACTATTAGTGAGTTTTAAAATAAAAATATAATCAATCAATCAAGTAATACCCGAATGGTGAACCGCGACCTAATACCGTGTAAACCTATTTCCACTTCCACTTTCATTTCCAAGTCGAAGACAAAAGATGAAGGGGCAGTATCTAATGATTTCCAAAATAATTCCTCATAATTCCAAAGACGTGTAAACCTAGTTCCAATCGCGGTTCACCCCTCGGTAATACCTAAGGTGAAATTTAAAAAAATATTACTTTTTTATAATGACATTGGAACACGAAGAAGTTGCACCAAAAAGGTACAACCTCTGTAGTCCGGAGTGGGCCCATGTTGATCGCTAGATGTTACCAGTAAATATGATAAAAAATCCTTACAAATAAAAGAACACACACACACACTTAAGGTAGTTGTTCGCCAAATGCGTTTTCGTAGGATTTTTCTGAAATTTAGATATATTATTATTTAAATACTTCTGCATCGATTGGTGGCAAAACGAAATTGATGAACAATACAGTTCCGGAGATATTTAATTTCAAAAATCGATTTTTCGGGCTCTTTAGCATTGCACTATACGGGATATCGGAAAGTTTACATACATATTTAATTATAATTAAGAAACCCTTCGTACAATTTTTATAAAAAACTAAACCAACATTAAACAATAACCAATACATATTTTAAGACAAGTTCATTCATAGTTACAACACAGTTTCTGAGATAATAAGGAATAAATAATGAAAAATGTATATAAAAAATTCTCACTAAAAACATTTTAGCAACAGCGCATTTATTAAACCAGCGAAGAGGTAAAAAGTAGAAAAACGCGCGTGCTATAGATTTTTTCAAAATTATAATTTTCATAAGATGTAACTGTGGGCGATTGATTACATTTGTTAAAAAATAACAAACGATATTGTATAGAATTTTGAAAATATTATTATTTTATTATTATTGGTTCTCTTTAATAGTATATATGTTTAATTTTTTTCTGGATAAAGGTATGGCTAATCATTTTTTACTTTACTATACAGGTGTGGTCAAGTATTGTGATCATACACAAAACGTTTTTTCTTCTTTTTTCGAAATAATAATTGTTTTCTCAAAATGTCTGCTAGTCTGTTAGTTAGTCTGTACGTTACCAAATTTTGTGGACGAGGTAGCTCAAACAACTAGTGTGAATATCGAAACCAAATTTCACATGTAGTGTTTGGTCCAAGTGACATATAGAGCTGGTTAGAATTTTGGTGCATATCAACTAGCAAAATTAGAGGGGGGGGGGTTAAAATTTAAAATTATAATCTTTTCTAGAGCTAAAAAAAAAAACAACAGAAAATGAAATATACAATAAAATAAACCTATAATAATGAAAATATTTTTTCTGAATACAAAATTAATGGTGAGGGGGGGCGAAATCTAGGCCCTTTGGCACACTCAAATCCAAATTTTGTACACATAATCAGCGGACCCTAGAAGTTTAAAAATACAAAAACTAACCACCCATGTAGTCGATTTCTCCAGTACGACATGAGTTAATGTATAGACAATCTTGACATTTTATTGAAAAATAGAATTCAAAACTAATCGCCTTTCATCAACAATAATTTTTTGAATAAAATATCTTCGACAGTAGAACAACAGGTTGTAGTTGTCGTCGATTCGCCCACTTTGGTAATTCGTTCTGGCATCCGCACTAGCGAATCTTAGTAATAACATTTTTTTCGTTTTTCCCTGATTCATTACCGCAACAGCTTTAATCATCTGCTTATTAGAACTTTTTTGATTATTGAATCGACCTTTAAAATAGTATTTTATCATTTCCATTTTGGTCTGTCATTTTAATAGTCATGTATAAAAATATTCAATCTCTTTCAATGTTGTCAAATTTCTCAAACGGAGCACGGATTACACACATTTGGCACAAAAACCAAGAAAAGTGTTGGCTTCATATATGAACTATGAATCCTGATATGACTTGTTCTATATACTTGAGCATTAACTTTTTGCTGGTATTGTCATGAAACAACTACTTTAATAAAAAAAATAAAAATATTGAAAAAATTAACACTTTTTCAAGACTCTATATCAGGGATTACAAACCACTGACCCGCGGGGCACAAAGTAACTTAGTGACCTCTTGTCTTTAGGTACGCTATGTCTTAATTATGTATTTTAAAACAAAGCTAGACACCCTATACTTCTTTTTAATTTAAGAATCTCTAAAATAATGGTTAATGAATGATAGTAGGCATCTTAGAAAAATTTGAACGTTATGATCGGTTATACATGAAGGCACTTCAAACATTAACAAACTGGATATTTTAAATTGTGTTTAATTTTAGTAAGAAAATAAACACATCTTTTAAAAAGGATTATCTCTCCATCAACCGACTGCAGTTTCATCACAGTATAAGTACTAAACGAGGTGAACCGCGATTGGAATTAGGTATACACCGTCTTTGGAATTATTTGGAATTACTTTGAAATTCATTAGATAATCTATTGTCATTTATTGTCTTCTACTTGGAACTGAAAGTTGAAGTGGAAATAGGTGTACACGATTTTAGTTCGCGGTTCACCCCTCGGTACTAACATACTAACAACCTAGAAAATTATTTTAGGGATGACAATTTAGGAATTTTTTTCGACTAGATGGAGCAATTTTTTATTGAATATTCGTGTGAATCGTTGTTTTTTCTCATATAGTTCGCTATACTAGCTGAATGACCCACTTGAATACTTCGGCCCGCCCAGGAGACGCCAGCAGGCAGAAAAACGATTATATCTTGTAAAATTCACGAAATATCAAATTCATTCTTATATTTCGTTCATAAGGAGAGATTGAATTATTTTATGAATTTTTTCAGAATTTAAAGTTTAAGTGCTCGATAGAAAGTGGGGTGGTTCAAAAATAACTTAAAACTTGCCACTTTGGGGATCTCTCTCATACAAAATAAATTAAAAAAATCTAATCCGAATATCTACTATCAAAAAGTCTTAACAAAGATGGCTCATATTTTATAATGAAGAAATATTAACATAAATTCTTGATTGTTTTGTTGAATAGAAAATATATTTAAAACTTTTTTATGGGGGGTCTGATAGGCTAGGCGTGTAGCGTATCATCCTGCTAACGAAGTGTACCCGGGTTCGAATCCGACTCGAGGCATCCAGCTAAAATCTGACGAGATAAAGACAAATTTGAATAAATAAATAATATCGTAGTAACCCCATGGCTGAAAAGCTAAAAAAAAAAAAACTTTTGTAACAATATCAATATTTAATAAAAACCAATATTAGAGAAATTCGCCTTTTATCAATTGAAAATTTAAATATTTGCCTTTTATAAATGAATATTGTAGATATATATTATATAAATTGAAATTAACCATTATTCATTCACAAAGCAAGTCTTTTCAGAATTTTTCACCACATGATAAACGTTTTGATAAAGAGAAATCAACAACTTTTCTACTCTCAACTTAAAAAACAAAATCAACAATTAACATTTTCTCGTGTTTTTATAAAAGTGAATTATTCATTGAATTAAAAATATCTTTTCATTTACATCTCACAAAATATTAAACTTTCCAAAAATAATATTTGAATAAAATTTTATATTGATGGATAATGAATATATTTATATAGAATTTCATATATTTCAACTTAATATCCTATTTGATTTTGTCGAGGGAATACAGATATTGTAGTGACACCTAGATTATCGTCTTACTTTTTTCAAAGCGGAACCCTAAAAAAAATCGCAGTCACCCGACAATGGATGCATTTCCAAAATAGATTATTTAAAATTTAATAAATTACACTACAAATATATACATCAAATCGAATTGAAAATTCGTCTTTTACTCAAGTCTAATAAGTTATTTATCCTTTCCTATACTTTCTCTAGGTGAAGTTGGTAATAAACAGATAATAAATATAATCTTTAAAGAATTTGGTGTCGGTTCTAGGTGAAACATTTTAATAGATAATAAGTAAAAATATATTTTTCCAGGTAGGTTTCACAAATAAAACAAATAAGTATATGTTTTGAGTTTTATCTCGATATATATTTCAGTTTTCTTTTGTAACTCTTGATGATGGGCTCATAACCCGAAATATATCGAGATAAAAACTCAAAACATATATTTGTTTTATTTGTGAAACCCACCTAGAAAAATATATTTTTATTTATTAGATAATAAATAACATAAATACAAATTTTTTTTTATATAATTTATTATTTTTAAAACAATTTTAATATACATTTTATTTTTATTTTTGAAACAAAGTAAAAAAAAATATGCTGGACTTTACGGACTGATATAAAATTTTTAGCTCCTGATACAGATATGAAGTATTTTTCTCAATATATGTTATTTCTCAAATGGTTTATATCAACTGGATATATTTCATTTCTCTTTTGAGGAATGTTCTACAATTGACTACATATATTCTTTAGCATTGACATTGGGAAGCAGATTTTTCCATACCTCCAAATCTTGTTGATCAGATTCATAAAAGAATCTTGTTATCTCATTTGGATGGTTTGATAAAAGTTGGGCGCCTTCTTCTCTTCGGCCTTTTTCATGTATCACTGATGATGAATAACATTCGTCTTTATTGCCAGAACTTCGGCTTACACCATCATCAGAAGGCTGTACATGGTGAGCTAATTTAATTTTTTTTAAAACTTGAAGTCCTTCTTCAGTACCTGAATCTTTAAGTATTGCTCTGAGAATTTCGACCGCTTCTCTTTGCTCTCTCTTCCGTGTCGTTGATGTGGGAGAAACTTTGACCCATTCTCCTGTCTCTGAATCTATAGTTTCTTCTGGGAAAATTTCACCGTCTTCTTTTTGATTTCTTTCATGAGTCGCTGCTGTGGGTGAAATTGTGGTTACCTGATAAAAATCCAGATTCGAAAGTTGCACTTGGTTTGTTGATTCTATTGAGCATGAATATTGAAGTCCTTCAGAGGCTTCTTCAGGTTGTTCACTATTTGAAAATAAAATTGTCATATTCTTAGGATACCAAGTAGGATCGGGTGACCTGTTATTAAGACGACAGAACAGTTGAAACTTACTCATGTAGTCTTCATATTTGATCTTAAGGACAAATTTGGGACTATCTCCTGGTGGTGAAGATTTAAGTTCTTCCGCCTCTCTTTCTTTTTGTTTTTTTTCCTCTTGAGCAAACCCATAAGAATCGGGTGGCCTGTTGAGTAAAAGAGAAGAAAACCATTGATCCACTACTGCGGGGTCATTAAAGTCGCTCTTTTTTTGAATCATCTGGGATATCAGACATGTCTAAATATTAACTTCGAAGAGCAATAAAGGACAAACAGATCTATTAAGCTGGTTTCCAAAAATGCAAGATAAGAAAAAAACAGGAAATAGAAAAATATAATAAAATTAATCTCGGTGCAGAGAGAGAGCGTGATTGATTCTTTTAAAATTAAATGAATTCCTACACAATATTTATTTATCAAAATAAACTGTATTATTTAAATTATTGAAATTACCAATTAAATGAGAAATTCCTAAAAATTTATGTTTTTTTTCTTTGTAAAATAATATAATCAGATCAATGCCTCTGTGACGTCGATAATCTTAATATCACTTGATCATTTTCATAATGACAATTTTAAAATAGAAAAATTAAAATATAATTAAAAAAAAAGCTTTTTAACAGACATAATATTATTTAATAAAAAAATTTCCTACCTACTGATTAATATTTCCATATTCGACAAATAAAATTATAGGAGCTAGTTTAAAGTGAAATTCTTCTATTTGAGTACTAAAGGAAAATAAAGTAGCAAAGCTGGCTGCTAAACTTTATCTATAGAGAGATAAAATATTTAAAAAATAAAATTGGAAGAAAAAGTGAAACGTTTTTAAAAACTCGGTATGCATTTCGTAAATTTTTCAGATGTTCATGGGAGGGGTAATTATCACGATGGATTTTAGGGCACTGCTACTAAAATATTTATTAAAATTTCATAATAATAATTTTAAAATAGAAAAATTAAAATATAATTAAAAAAAAAATAAGTCTGCCAAGTGCGAGCTAGACTCTCGTTCCAAGTGTTCCGTGACTTATATCTTCCAAAATACTTGAGATATCAACTTAGTTCTTAATTGACGTTGATAATTAGAGAATAAACGAATTTGACAATTTTTTCTTAATTTTAAGTTACACTTCCTTTGATCATTGACATGGTACATGAAGAAGTTGCACCAAAAAGGTACAACCTCTTTAGTCTGCGGTGGACCCATGTACCATGAACATAAGAAGAGATTTCAGGGATTCGGTCGGAGTTGAAGGTATCTGTGGATGCGGGTCTTGAAAGACTTATATTGGGCTGGGAAGACAGACAGAGAAAGAGAGTTCCAGTCTCTAGAAGTCATAAGGATAAACGAATTGGCGAATGCGTTTGTTTGGTTAGTTTCCAATTTAAGCGTGATTAAGTTAAGTTAAGTGATGTTGAATCTTAGAAAATCTTGTGTTTCGCGAAAATGAAATGGGTTTGTTAATTTTATCTCGCCAGAACAAGTGCCATCGTAGTAGGTATATATAAAAAAAGGGAAAGGGCAGAATCAGTTCTACGTAGTTTGTACAGCTTAAAACTCCAAAATATGAAAACAAAGTTTATTGAAATAATTAATGACTACCTATAGGTATTAAATTATTTGAATTGGTGTAATTTGATCAACGATATAAATTATAACACATCTATTTTATTTATTACAAAAAAGGAAAATTAGACTTTAATTCAACATAGAAGCCGGTCGCGCGACCATAATCGCCAATAGCAAAGTAGTTATCTGTTAAAGTAGGACATTTCCGTTAGACGGTAGAACCTAAGGACTCAAGGTTTAATTGTAGGACATGTTCTCCCAAAGTAAGACGGGTGATCTATTGCCCACACCTCTTTATTAATATAGAAAAACTACCTTTTATAATGTTTGGATATTTAATAAGCGTTTTGAGATTGTGTTATGCTAAAAGAACTGTATATTTTCAATACCATAAAAACAATCAATAAATTATTTCAATATGTATATTATCATCATATCATCTATAATATATGTATGTTATCATAAAGTTGATATTTAATATTTGTTTATTTATGATATTTCAATACCAATTTCATTTACTATATGGAAACAGAAGGTGGAGATCGTTTTGCAGTCGACCGACAAGACGGTATAAAAAAACACACGCACATGTTGAAACCATTAGCAAACTAAACAACAACCGGCCTATTTGTTCAACTAATTTAATTGTCAATTCCTATTTGTACATTATGCATAATTATCAATATATAGATATATATAAATTCTTAAGATAGAGAAACGAAATTACAAAAAAAAAAAATTATTTTAAGACGTCCAGGAAATTGATACGTATGCAAAATAAATAGAACTATTAGACCTACTCTATTTACCTATCAATTTTGCAGTAATCGATCTATCTATCTATATATAAAAGAAATACGCTATATAAGCAAAGCAATTGAATAGTCTCTTAAAATAGAATAAGCCGGTCAAATGACTCACATATCGAGGGTCCCGTATAGCTCAATTTTCCAAAATATTTAAGATATCAAATTCGTTTTTATTTTTAGTTGATGAGGAGAGATTAGGGGCCATCTATAAATTACGTTCATGAATTTCAAGATTTTTAGACCCCCCTGTGGCATATTTTGTCACATTTTCATTGAGCCTGCCTGTATTGTGAAGTCACATTATCACTTTTATACCCTATAATTTATTGATTGTATATATATTTTTTTATTAATTAAACTCAACTAAGAGATTTAATATATTTTAAGTTTAACTTTATTTTTATTCATAAAATAATAAAATATTTGTAAGCAAATAAATATCTTCAGGGAATGAACCCTGAAATTTAAAAAATATTTTTGAAAATTTTTTAATTTGACTTTTGTGACATCACAATTTTTAAGACCCCCCTCCCTGTCACATTTTGTCACAAATTTGAGATGCCCCCCTTTACTGTGTGACTTAATTTATGGACGGCCCCTTAAAAAAAGAAGCAAGATATGTAGGTACTAATAAAATTGAAAAACCAACACCATTCTAACTCTTGATCCTTGGATACCATAATTAATTGGTTTGATCTAAATTAAACCAAGGTTCATTTGCCAGAGTGTATTTCAATAAAATAAACGGCAGAAGAAAATACCGTTGTTTACATAGTATATGAATTTCGGGTATTATGGAATAGCATTTACATTTTTGAATATATCTCAGAATTGAATTTATTTTTGCCCCCCCCCCCCCCTCATCTACACGCTACAATTAACTTCAACTATATCTCATTGGGGGCCGTCCATAAATTACACAGTACGGGGGGAGAGGGCATCTCAGATTTATGAAAAAATGTGACAGGGGGGCCCCAGGATTTTAAAAATTGATATTTACAAATGGACTAAATTTTAGTATAGTAATTGGGAGAAAAATAAAATTTCTAAGATGGTAGAGTAACGAAAAACATCGTTAAATCATAAGTAAACTCTCTAAGATAATACTACTACAATTGGTCGGCCAAGTGCGAGTCGGACATGCCTACCAAGTGTTCCGTACTCTATATCTTCCATAATATTTTAGATATCAAATTCTCTCTTATTTGACGTTAATAAAAAGAAAAGGGTTGAATTTAAGAAATTTTTTCATATTTTTAAAAAGTCACTTCAGAAAGCAGACAATAATGACAAAAATCAGCTAAAAATATCTGCTTGTTCAGACTTTCAAACACCGTCAGTTTAAAGAATTGAATTTTAAAATATTTAGTATAATTTTTTTGCAACGAAATTTTCTCTGGAGAGAGGCGGACCGGTAGAACTTTTAATTGAGTGTAATGGAAGGCAGCCCAGGGGGTAGTGAGGAAAGAAAAAATTAACACATCAAATAAGGTGTAAATTTATTGTAATCCTTCCTCCTTTCCTTTCAAACCGACGTTTCGGAGGATTCTTCCCTCTTTCTTCAGGGTTTCAAGGGGTCAATGAAGGAAACAAATAAAATGAATCCTTCCTCTCTCCACAGCAGTGTTCAAAACTTTTTCTTCTTTAGCAAAGGCATAGAAAAATAATTCTTTTGCCTTTGCTAAAGAAGAAAATGTTTTGAACACTGCTGTGGAGAGAGGAAGGATTCATTTTATTTGTTTCCTTCATTGACCCCTGAAACCCTGAAGAAAGAGGAAGAATCCTCCGAAACGTCGGTTTGAGAGAAAGGAGGAAGGATTCAATAAATTACACCGTATTTGATATGTGTTAATTTTTCTTTCCTTACTACCCCCTGGACTGCCTTCCATTAGATTCACTTTAGTATAATTATACTTAAAGATGTCGTTACATTGATAACTGGCAAGTCTGGTTATCATACTAAGGTTTTCCGTACCTAATATATAATATTACTAGTTGTACCCGGCGTGCCTCCTGCACGCACGCCTGTCCCAGTTAGGCCCTCTGGGCGAGGTGCCCTGGCGGGCGGCGTCTCGGGATTGAAGTTTAGCTGTCCAAAATTGATTACCTTTTATGTAAATTGTTTTGTTTTTTTATATTTAGGGATTTCTTGAGTGACTTTAACTATTTAAAGAAAGATTCAACTTCTTTGAAAATATTCTTTTATTAAAATGCAAATGAAAAATTAATCGAACAATGCTTGAAAATTTTTTCATAAATTTAAAAGGGGAAGTAAACAACCCATCTACCCTTTTCTGAATGAATAGGTCTGAAAAGGTCTAAAAAGAACCCTTCTTTTGTTCTCTCTCTATTCTTATATAACAATAAAAATCTATTCATTCATATTTATTTTAGGGACTGTGAATAAAATTGAAAAATTAAATTGATTTTAAATTGATGATACTAAATGAGTGCGATCTGCGAAAGTGAGAAAATAATGTGTACACAATTTCATCTCAATCAGACAAATGGTGTCGGAGTTCATTAAGGTCAAAAAGACAGACAACCAAATTTATATATATAGATTAGCTGAATGACCCGACGGTCCGTGGATTCAATACTTCGGCCCGCCCAGAGGACCCCAGCCAGCAGAAAAATGATTATAATATCTTCTATAATACACGAAATATCAAATTCATTCTTATAAGTTGTTCATAAGGAGAGATTGAGATTGGATTATTTTAGGAATTTTTTTAGAACTTAAATTTAAGTACTTGAGAGAAATTGGGGTAATAGAAAAATCACTTAAAAATTGCCACTTAGGGGATCTCTTCCACTCAAAATAAATTGAAAAAAATGTAATCCGAATATGTAATAATCAAAAAATCTTAACACAGATGGCTCATATTTTATAATAAAGAAATATAAAAATAAATTTTTGATCGTTTTGTTGAATGAAATAAATTTATAATTCTTTATAAAAACAATCTCAAAACGTTTAATAAAAAAATCAAAAGGAGAAATTCGATAAATATGTAGTTGCCTTATGAATGAATATTGTAGGTATATACCTATTATATAGATAAGAAAAAAAATTTTATTGATTGTTTATAAATTAAAAAAATACAAATCTTTTATAAAAACAATCCAGAATACGTTTATTCCAAAATCAAACGTTTCGGGAGAATTTCTCCCTTTTTCAATGGTGAACTTTTTCATAAAATGAAAAAAAAGTTTATTTCTCTAAAATTTAGAAAGCAACACTAAGATGAGAGTTTTTTTGTATATATTATATAAATATAGATTATTAATTATTAATTCAAAAGCTAGTGTTTTTCGAATTTTCACATGATAAGCGTTTTGATAAAGAGAAATCAACAACGTTTCTACTCTCGGCAAAACAAAATCTTTTCTATTAAACATTTTCTCATTATTTTTATAAAGAATTAATTAATTTCATCGATTAAGAAATATCTTTTTCATTTTGGATCTCACAAAATATTCAACTTTTCTAAAATTAATAATTTGATTAAAATTTTAATTTTAAAATTAGCGTAAAATAAATATAATTTGTCTATATTTCAAGTTTATATCTTATTTCATTTACGGACAGGCAGACAGATATTGTAGTGACACTAGAAAGGTCTCGTCTTACTTTTTAAACGGAACCCTAAAAAAGATCGTAGGCAGCAGACAAGGACGCATTTCCAAAACAGATTATGCAAAATTTCATAAATTACACTACAAATATATATATACCAAATGGAATTGAAAATTCGTCTTATAATACAAATACATAAAATATTTAAAAGATTCCTTATAGTAGAAAAAATGCTATATTATATTGGTAAAATCATATCAACTCATTTCAAAAATACAAAAATAAATTGTAACTATACTTTTTTCTTGTATTCATTAGATACGTATTATTAATAAATATGTTGTAAGATTACAATACTGGTATCTAATATTACTAAAAAATTTTGAGACTAGACTTCTAATTTTTTATAGTAAAATTATATAAGACATTTTTAACAGTGTATACTTTCTGTAGGTGAAATTGGTAATACCCATAACCAGTTAATAAATAACATAAATAAATAATTTTTTAAAATAATTTATTATTTTTTAAAACAATTTTAATATACATTTTAATTTTTATTTTCGAAACAAAGTAAAAAAAAAATATTGCGTTCGAACTTTAGGGGCTGTTTTTTTTAGATCACGACACAGATATGAAGTATCTTTCTCAATAGATGTGAATTCTCAAGTGGTTAAAATGTCTGTTGTAGATCAACTGGTTATATTTCATTTCTCTTTGGGGGATTCATTCTTCAATTGACCAAATATATTCTTTAGGGCTGAGATGGGGAAACAGAATATTCCATGCCAGGAAATGTTTTTCATAAGATCCATGAAAGAGGCTTGTTGTCTCATTAGGATGGGTTGATAGGAGGAGGATTAGAATCTCCGGGTGCGCATTATAAATCCTGTAGCACATATGATCTGGACCAGTGCATTGATACCATTGCGACAAGCGTTTTCCCCTATCTTGAGTACTAAAAAAATACACATTATTGGGCTGAATCACTAATCTACCATGGTCAGCGGTGTAAGTTCCTGGTTTAGTGATAATGCGGATTGGAAATTTTCTTTTAGTGGATGGGTTCTGTGGGGAGATACTCACTCCTCCTTCTCCCAATATTTCTTCTTTTAGGTCCAGTGAACACTTCTTCATTGCTTCCACCAAAACTTGTTCTTGAACTTCTTCGGGGGAAAGTTGACCGTATTCTTCTCTACGTCCTCTTTCCTCTATCACTGATGAGGAAGAATATCCGGTAGGAAAATTTGGTACACAATCATTAGACTGTTGTAGTTGGGTTTCTGATTCTTTAATTTTTTCCAGGCGAAATCTATCTGGCTTTTCTCTTCGTTCTCTTCTCGGAGGTACTTCTGGGGAAAAGGGTATGGTCACCTCCTGTTTAATATTAGAACTTCGCTTAATAGCACCATCAGATTTTTTAATTGTGGTTACCTGTTGAAAATTCGGATTTGAAAGTTGCAGTTGATGTTGTGATTGTATTGAGCTTGAAGCTTGAAGTCCTGCAGAGGCTTGTTGAGGTTGTTCATTATTTGAAAATAAAAGGCTGATATTCTGAGAATACCATGTAGGTTCAGGTGACCTGTTGTTATCGCGAGTGTACGAACGATACATATCCATATAGTGATCAAATTTTTCATTTAGCATTTGAACTATTTCATCTTGCATACCTATTTCCTCTTTATCAAAGACATAATCAGATAACAATTGCTCCTGATTCCTGGCATGTTTTGAATCATCGGGGTTATCAGACATTTTTAAATATTAACTTCGCACAGCAATAAAGAACAAACAGATCTATAAAGCTGGTTTTCAAAAAGCAGAATACGAAAAAACAGGATTTAGAAAATTTTGATGAAATTAATCTCGGTGCAGAGAGAGAACGTGACTGATTATTTTAAAATTGAATAAATTTCTAAACGATATTAATATATCAAAATAAACAGTATTATTTAAATTATTTAAATTAAATTAGAAATTCCAAAAAATGTATATTATTTTTCTTTTCTTATTAAAATAATATATAGAGATCAATGCCCCGTGACGTCGATAATCTTAATATCACTTAATCATTTTCTTAATGAAAATTTTAAATTAGAAAAATTAAAATATAATTAAAAAAATAATTTCAATAGAAATGCTATTATTTAATAAAAAAATTTCATACCTACTGATAATATATTTCCATATTCTACAAATAAAATTATAGGAGCTAATTTAAAGTGCAATTCTTGTATTTGAGTACTAAAGGAAAATAAACTGACGTGTTCTGATGTGCCCATCCCTTGACTTTACCATACCACCTGGCCCCTCACTTATATTTAATATTTAATAAAATTATTTATAATCATGTAGGGGAGGGGGGAAGTTTTTACATTTTTAGAATCCTGGCGGCCCACATATTATGTATACAAAATTTGGTTGAGTTTGGTACAAGATCCGAGATTTTCATTTTTTGACCATACACCGCCCCCCCCCCCATTTTGGGCGGTTAGTTTTGGCATTTTTAGACTTCTTGAGTTCCACGTCCCACTGATTATGTATACAAAATATGGTTGAGTTTGGTACAAGGGCCTAATTTTCATATTTTCAACCCTACACCCTCCCCCCCATTTTGGGCGGTTAGTGTTTGCATTTTTAGACTTCTGGGGTCACACTGATTATGTATACAAAATTTGGTTGAGTTTGGTAAATGGTCAAGATTTTCAATGGTATGGTCAAGTAAAAAAGTAGCAAAGCTGGTTGCTAAACTTTATCTATAGAGAGATAAAATATTTAAAAAATAAAATTGGAAGAAAAAGTGAAAAGTTTTTAAAAACTCGGTATGCTTTTCGTAAATTTTTTAGATGTTCATGGGAGGGGTAATTATCACGATGGATTTTAGGGCACTGCTACTAAAATATTTATTTATAATAAACTATTCAAAATATATTTTATGATTTAAGTAATCATCTTGTAATAATTTCAAATTTTAATTTAAATATAATAAAAGAGTAGGTATTTGTAATGAACTATTAATGGATTTTAAAATAAATAAACCAATTTGTTTGAAATTAAAAAACAACATTAGTTTATTCCATTATCATAGCCATTCCTTAAAATATCATTAAAATCATTCCTATTTTTTTTTAATTTTTGAAGCATAAGTTCTAAAGATACTGAAATAATATCTAATCAGTTCTCCTCAATGGATATACAATAATTTTGGGAGAAGAACAACCTTTCCATGACTATTTGTTTTTAGCTTATCGTAATCCAGACACAAAATTTATACCTATCTACTTGTATAGATATATCAAATCAATCGTTCATAATGATTTTTCTCCACGTTTCAGACATATAGTATTTAATTAAACATAACTAGACAAAATAAACTGATATGACCATCAACATAACTTGACCATGCACGTTAGGGGGAAGTGAAAAAAAAATTTGAATTTTGATATGTTTGACCTAATAAAATAATCATAATAATTTACGAATTTTTACCATTTTAACGAAAAACAATGACTCTCTTTTTAGGTAGATTTCGAAGAAATTTATCTATTGGGGTCACTCTCATGGTGCGACTTCCAGAAAATTTTATAATAATTTATTCGATCATGGCCCCTAGACCCCAAAACCACAGTCCATTCAAAAGTTATATATATATATATATATATGTGGGTATGTATAGCAATTTTTTGGGTGCGCTGCAGGCCGCAACGTTCAACCGATTGCAATAAAATTTGGAACAAAATTTAGTCTTGATGTAAACAAGAACTGATTAATTTTTGGTGACTTCAGCCCTAAGGGGGTCGAGAGAGTTGAAATCTTAAAAAAACAACTTTAAAATGAATGATACCAGTTTGATTGCAAATGTCTAATATTCTACTAATTAACCTCTACAACTTGTATCTGAAAAGTTTTTGATAGGAGCAGTCTAAAGTTCATTTTTATTGTTTTTAATTTTTAGTTTGAAAATTTTATAATTTTAATTTTTTAAACAGCCCCCTCTCCCTCCTTAACTGTGGATTCGATTTCAACTAAAATCTAATCAACTTTTAATATCAATACAAAAAACTAGATATGAAATTTCGTTTTGATATTTACACTAGTTTTTGAGCTAGAGCCTACACAAAATTTGGCTAGATAACTGACAAAATTTTTAATATTTTTTTATTAGTTATGTCCATCGATTAAATTATTAAAGTTGTTATAGGGAAATAAGGACTAACTTTTATGCAGATAATTTATATTTTATTACCAACGTTTCGTAAAATTTGTTTGAGCCCTGAAAAAGTCAACAAAGTTGACGAAACTTTGGCAATAAAATATAAATTATCTGCATAAAAGTTAGTCCTTATTTCCCTATAACAACTTTAATAAAATAATATAGCGTAAAATATAATTTTTTGATGTTTTTTCTCTAAGGCTTTCTTGTAGACCAAAACGCCATGATTTTGATAAATTTATTTCTATCAAAACAGTTTGAGCGCTGTTTGAGATATTTCGAAAAAACAAAGCATAAAACCCATATGCACGATTACAATACTTGATCTCACTTACCGGTATTGTAAGGTAAAAATTATATAAACTTGTAATTGATATCTTTTTGTCATATATAGTATTTCGATAAGTAATTAAGGTTAAAGGAGATGCAGGATGTAGTGTAGTGAAGAAAGATTCAGGGCGGGATGTGGGGGTAATTAGAGAAAAGCAAAGGGGACAAACAATAGTATGCCCTTGGGCCGAAGACCCGATTAAGCCATGTGAAGTGGTAGGAGGAAGACATCCGACTGAAATCGAAACCACCAACACCATTCTAATCTTGACCCCAACATACAATTGCTTTAATCTAAATTAAACCAAGGTTCATTTGTCAGAGTGAATTTCAATAAAATCAACTACTTACACACACACACAGAGAGAGACAATATATATACCGTTGTTTACATTATTACATTAAGCTAATATTTACGCAGGTAGAGAAAAATTACTATTTTTTCAGTTAATATAAACTAGATACAAAATATATCAATAACATTAAAACCATTAATAATATGAAAGCAGTTGCGTAACTACGGTTACCTGGGTTAACACCTTGGGTAAGCCCCTCCCCCAATATGATACTAATTGAATATAGTAATTTCGAAAAGGGCACATGTCCGAAAATTTAAAATATTCAGGAATGAAAAAAACTAAATATTTTCTAAAGTAGTGTAAAATTTATAAAATTTATTTTTGAGTTACATTTTGGGGGCAGTAAAATTAATACTAGAGTTGAGCCTTTTTCGAGTATAATAGGTGCAGGGAAGCTTTTAGATTACATTTTATATATATATATATATATATATATATATATATATATATATATATATATATATATATTATTATTATTATTATTATTATAACAATTACAATCTAGCTGCCCAGCAGCTAATAAGTAATATCAGTCTTATATTTAAGATTTATACATCTTCAATCAATATTTTACATAATATTTGATTAATTTTTTAAAATTATTTGTCTACTTTTTCTTTCTTCCTATCAGTGGACACCTTCAACAAGTTCATGCGGTTTAATTCCATTTATATGAAAAAGTGTATTTGTCAAAATATGCGAGATGTGCCCTTTTCGAAATTGCATATTCAATTAAACTTGTATTTAATTTATATAAGGATGAAAAAAATAATTTCGATAAAATATCTTTTTACAACCTTCGTCAAGTAAGGAAATTTTAAAAATAGTGTGTGCCCCATTTAATAATTTTTCAATATTGATAGGAAAATAAAATTTAATTTCTTCAAAAATTATACTTTTATTATTATTAATATTATTGTTTTATTTTTAAATAAAATTTCATTTCCACGAAACTTACATTCATTTAAATATGTAGGTATATTTTATATAAATGAATGAAATGAAAAAATATAATTTTGTTAAAATATCTTAAAAAAAAATATATATTTTTGCATCTTTTTTCAAGTAAGAAACTTTTACATAAAGTAGGTACACCTTGAGAGTAATTTTTAGATTTTGAATTAAATTTCTTCAACAATTATATTTTTATTTGAATGAGAAATTTCTATAATTATGAAAAAATATAATTTCGACATAATAATTATCTCAGAAAAAAAAATTCTTCACATTTCCTGGTCCAGGGTCTCTCATTTGATGAGTAATTTTTCGATCTTGATAGGAAAATAAAATTTCATTTCAGCGAAAATTATACTTTCATTTGAATATGCATTTTAAGTATATAGATGAAAAAATATAATATAGGCATATAGATGAAAATAATATAATTTCATTAAAATATCTCAAAAAATCTCTTATAGCTCATTTGTCAAGGGGGGGGGGAATTTCGCCAAAAGTCCCCGACAAATGAGAAATTTTTTCATTTGGGAATTCGTTTAAGTACCAAAAGGTTCCCTTTATCAATAGAAAAGTTGTCGGCCATATTTCTCTCCGAGTAATAGGACGATTTGACTCGGATTGGTTGATGGTCTTCAGTTTTCGGACGCTTTCGTATTATAGAAAATATGTAGATATATAAGGCAATAAAAATGAGAAGTGCTAAAATATGGAGTAAAGAAATAGGCCGTAAACAAAATGGCGGTGTATCTGTGTCGTACCAATTTTAAAGCGAGACTGTTGCATTTATATTTATTTTATTTGTTTATTTATATATTTAATCTCATCAGTTTTTTACCTTTTACATATCAAGGAAAAAAACCCTAAAAAAAATCAAGAATAAGAAATGAATAAAGAGCACCTATAAACAAATAAATTTTATGAAAATTGACAATATCACAAATTGTCTTGGAAATGAAATTACTATGAATAAAAAAAAAACAAATATAAATATTTAGGAAAATTTATTTTTTTCTAAAAATTGTTAATAAATAAATTTCGTATATAAAAGTGTATTATTTTTATTTAAAATAATGTCATCTCCAAGAAAATATATTTTTGTCTATTTTCAAAAAAAAAAAAAAAAAAAAAAATGTTTATTGCTTAATTTTTATTTTTTAAAGCTACTATTTTTGAAAATTTCTTAAAATTTCATTGATAAAAGAAGAAATTCTTTCGAAATGTTTGGATTTTAAATAATATAATAACATTTTTAGATTGTTTCCTATGAAAAATTTGTATTTATTTATTATTTTTAAAAGAATCAATATAATTTTTTTTAAATAAATAATAAATGTACCTATATAAGTTTCTTTGCATCAAGCAGAGGGAACCTCATTGATTTCACTTCATTAATCAACAGCTCTGCTATTCTCAACAAAACAAAAATTTTTTGATTAAATAAAATAATCCAACTTATAAGTTGTTTTATGGCTTGGCTACCCTTAATAAAAATTTGAAGAAATGCCTATATAAAATTTTCTAAATAAAGAAAGAATTCAGGGAGCTTACCAGAGAAAGCTGCCTCGACCGCATTGTTACCAAGCAGAATTCAACATTATTTGCATGCCTTTTGATATTCAAGGTTGTTACCTGAAACAAAAGAAACAAAAAATTAAAAATTAAAAAAAACCTTTTAATCAACTTTTTTTTTAATATTCTTTGATAAAAGAATTTGTCTCTTTTTTTATATTTAATTTAAAAAAAAATGATGATGATGATGATGAATAAAAAAATCCAACGTCCTTAACTTTTATCCCTAAGTGGCAATTTTTAATTCAAGAGATTAGAGAGAAAAAGCGAGGGATGGGATTCCCCCTTATTCTGAAGATCTAACACTAATTAGATGATTAAGAGCCACGGGGGTGGAAGAAAGCCGGCCGCCTACTTGACTTATTTCTCCATTTTATTTCCATTACCCTATAGTCCGTTTTACGTTTGGTTGAGAGGCAAGACTTTTTTTTTATTCTGAAAAACGAGCTAAAGCATAAGTCTATTCTTGTTATTTGCTTCAACGTTGCCAATTTTAATGGAAAAGTAAAATTAAAAAATAAAAAATTCGATTTAACAACGGTAATTTGTGACAAATGTGGCAACGCTGGGTTCATCTAAGAAGGAAGATTAATCTTTTAAATTAACAAACCCCCCTCGATTACGCAACAAATGTTCCACCCTCTTAAATAGAGCAGCAGAAAACTCGCCACCTAGAGTCAAAAAACAACAAAAAAAGCATTTTAAATATAGGTAGGTACTATTGGATTTTTTGAGAACTTTTTTTAAGCTGTGACAAGTTAATTATTTATTTATTTAAATAAAAAAATATATATAAGTAGTTTATTGATATTAATAAAACCAATTTTTCTTCAATTTTATTTTTTAATCAAAAGACATAATAAATTTATAATTTTCTCATTAATATATTAAAGAATAATTAACATATTAACGAGAATTGTTTTGATCGCGCTTTTTAAACAAGATATATATCGGTGATCCATTCGAGTGTCATGCGGGCTAAACGCAAAATGACGTTGGATTATAGCTAAATGGATCATATCTTTTCATTCTCTCAGACTTAAGACTCAGCAGACTCCAATAGCTTCAACCAGCAGTAGTCTCGTGATATATATCTTGTTTAAAAAGCGCGATCAAAACAGTTCTCGTTAATATGTTAATTATTCTTTAATATATTAATGAGAAAATTATAAATTTATTTAACTTCATTATTTCAAGTTAGAAATATATAAGTTCAGATATTATTTTCACATACTATTTGACAAAAATCACCTGCATTTGATTCGCGATTGAATCAAATATAGGAAACATACGATTTTTCAAAAGACATAAGTAAGTATATAATTTAACTGACAATTTAATTCATACACTAAAAGTCCCATAAGCAACGGTGTTTTTGTCACTAATGACAGCGAAAAAAGTTTACCCTAACTTTTCCAGCGACAAAACTGAACCTAGCTTTAAGATTCTAGTAGGCCTGCATCATCGGTGTCTAGCAACACTGACATGACAACCAACATTGTAAACAATTTTATGTCAAACTTGCATTGTATGAAAATGTCGAGATTTGGAGAGTCTTCGACTGGAGAAATTGAAAAAGCTATCAACAAAAATGTGCCTCAGAATACTGTGCCTCAGAATTTTGTTAATTTTGTGATTTACGTATTGATTCATTAAATTGTCTTACCGAATTACACTCAAGCTTTTTTTTGGGTCGAAGTAAACTTGATATTTTATAATTCGAGTTTTGTTGCCTTTGGGCAATTTAACTCAAAAAACTACCAGAAAAAATTACGAGTCCGTAGGACGAGTAATTTTTTCATAGGTAGTTTTTTTCTTTTAATTGCCAGGCAACAAAATTCTCATTAAATGTCAAGTTTACTTCGGCAAAAAAAGCTCTCGTGTAATTATAAGTGAAAAGATTTTGTTTGCCGAGAGTAGCAGAGTTGTTGATTCATGAAGAGATGTCAATTAAGTTGTCCTCTGCTTATGGCAAAAGATCATAAAAATAAGGAATATAAATGTTTATGTTAGTTATGTTAATATACATGTTAGGCCTAATTTGTGAAATCGCCTATTTCTAGAAATAGGCAAGATTTTGCTGAATTCATGAATTGATCATATCGCTTGGGGATTTTCAAAATTGAGAAATTTCATTGACGTTTTCAAGTAATAAACAAAATTTATTTATTATTTTAAATATATTATATCAACTTTAATTAATAGACCACAGATATTTTTTGAGAGGATGCACATACACTAAAAAGAAAAATCTAATTTTTAGTAAATATAGGTATGTACTATACTTTAAATAATATTTTCTTAAAATTGTTGATTTAAAAACTAAATTTATAATAATTTTCTGGCCGGGAGGTTTCAAGTTCGCCCCTTGAGCTTGAGCGCCGTGGTGTCTTGCACCATCCGAACACCCTTGTAGGCCCTGCATGTAATGAATCTAAAAGTTTATAACACCTCTCTTATCTCGCTTCGTTGTCCTCCTGTCTGTCAGTTTGTGTGTTTATAAATCGAATTGATAACAAAGAATTTTCACGGAATTAAAACTAAAAAAAAAAATGATAAATTAATTATTTTGATTTTCTTAAGATTGAACTTGTACACTCCGCGGAGATGCATCATACAGAGTCAATTGTGAGGCTTGAGAAGGTCGTTCTTCAAGGCCAACGATTCAGGCGAAAAGTTAGACACCCCGCTTTGATGAGTGCTAGCAGTCCAGAAGGCACCTTGCAACTTACTGGCCCTTAACTCCTTAGGCGGGCACTGCTTTTCCAACTCTGGGGCGTTATATCATTTCAAAGTGGACGTGCAGTTTTTAATCATAGTATTTTTTTCGACAACTATTATTTCCATTCTCTTAAACCGATTTAAAATGAAATTTAAAACCTAGCAAGTAAAGTATGTGTCTATAAAAATGCCGATAATCGTAGATTATTTTTCTATTAAATATAATAATAGAAAAATAGCTCTTTTTTAATGTTTACTGTTCTATAATGTATTTATAATCATGTGTTTATGTGTAAAATAAACTTTGATATAATGCCAGAGTATTTTATCCAATTTTTTAATTGTATATTTTCATAAATCCAAAATATCTATAATACATTATTCAAAAATCTGTATCTAAAATCAAAATAATGCACATTTTTGCTGCCATCCTCCAAATTTTTATGTCGCACAACCGAATAGAAAAACTGTAGTCTTTAACAAATAAATTATATATACCATATATGAAAATATGTTTATTTCCTTCAAGAAGATGACAACCTTATTCATCTCTCTTCAAGAAAAGATAAACTATACTTTGTTTCCGAAAAATTGATATTGTGCTTGAGAGTCCTTGAAAACTGCTGAATCGTTCAAATAATAAATAAAATTTTAAAAAAAGACACAAGTGCCGTGGCTAGAAGGTCGAATCCAGTTTACTCGGGATCGAATCTCGACCGAATTCTTTATTTAATATAAAAGTGTTTCTGTTAGTAAAAAGCAAGTTGACATTATTTATGCGATACTATAATTAGAATCCAATTAACAAATGAAATCCCATTACTTTCTCATGTTTTTTATAGTTTTTCTCATCTTTGATGGCCTCTCTGGTTAGTTTATAGGCAGGCTTTTATTTAATGTCCCTCGCTTTTTTTTTATTCTTATCTAATTATTTTTTATTATCAACTCTAATAATTATAATTTTATTGTTATCATTATATTATTGTTTCGTTCGTTTATTTATTATTTTTTTTTGTGAATATTATCACAGAAAATAAATTTCTAATGACGCTAATTTTCACTAAATTAAATTTTGTCACCTCATTTAATTAAATGACATAATAAAAAATAAATAAATATACAGATAAAAAAATAATAAAAAATAAAACGAAAGATTTAAATTACACTTTTCGCGAAATTGATGGTATAATAGGTTTTTCCACAGTTGAGTGGGATGTATGCATGCGCTAATCCCAAAAAATAGTTTACAGACACTTAGGGCCGGTTGTATGTCGCAAAGTAAATGCTTTTAGCACTAACCCAGATAGATGGTAAATGGAGGGACTGGGATGGCCAATCAGATGACAGGCAGTGAAAGTTCCTGTCATCTGATTCGCCATCCCAGCCCCACCATTTACCATCTAGCCTGGGTTAGTGGTAAAAAGCATTTACTTTGCGACATACAACCGGCCCTTAATGTGTCAGAAGTACTTTATACGAATCAACATCTCTATTGTTAACTAATTACTACTAAAATCCATAAAGTGATTTTAGGAAAAACTACATTTGACTGAAAGAAATAATTGGAGGAAAAAGTGAAATTTTTTGAAGACTCAGTATTCTATTTGCAGTTTTGGTGAATAATGCACAACACATCTGTTCGATTGCTTATTATTTTTTACTAGAAAAATGTTAAATGGACCTTGCACCAAACTCAACCAAATTTTATATACATATTCAGTGGGCTTCTAGAAGACTAAAAATGCAAAAACTAATCCCCCTACATGATTATAAATAATTTTATTAAATATTACATATAAGAGAGGTGCCAGGTAAAGGTGTATGGTAAAGTCATGTGGATGGCCACATCATAACAAATACCATATTTGGTCTCTCTAAATACTCTTGTGTTAGAATCGATAAAAATATCTCCAGAATTAATAGTTTATTTTTCTATGAAAATAAAAAATTCAGACCACAGAGGACCCTTTATATTCATTTAAGGTTTTTTCGAATTTGTCAGGGTTTTTTTCGCTTAATTCCAAAACAAATACCGTATTTTGTTTCTCTAAATAATCTTATAATAGAATCGATAAAAATATCTTGAGAATTAATAGTTTATTTTCATATCCCGAGTAAAAATGAAAATGGATTTTAAAAAATAAAATAGCTGCACCATAGCTGCACGACGCACGCACTTCATGCCCGCAACACCGCCGCACCACAGCAGTTTGCAGGACAAAACCGCCGCACGCTAAAAGCCGCAGTACGGCCGCAACACAGCTGCAAGCTATCTAATTTTTATTGAAATCCCTTGCTGCAACACCGCCGCAACACAGCTGCACCCTATCTAATTTTTATTGAAATCCCTTGCTGCAACACCGCCGCAACACAGCTGCACACTAATTTTTATTGAAATCCCTTGCTGCAACACCGCCGCACCACAGCCGTTTGCAGGACAAAACCGCCGCACGCCAGCATAGCCGCACCACCGCCGTAACACAGCTGCACCCTATCTAATTTTTATTGAAATCCCTTGCTGCAACACCGCCGAAAAACAGCTGCACGCTATTCAATTTTTAACCGACTTATGAAAATCAAAATTTCAGACCACAGGGGGACCCTTTTTATACTTATTTCAGGTTTTTTCGAGGGTGTCAAAGTTAAATTTTTTCATTTTATATCAAAACAAATACCATATTTGGTCCCTCTAAATACTCTTGTGTTAGAATCGATAAAAATATCTCCAGAATTAATAGTTTATTTTTCTATGAAAATAAAAATTCAGACCACATGGAGGACCCTTTATATTCATTTCAGGTTTTTTCGAATTTGTCAGGGTTTTTTTTCGCTTAATTCCAAAACGAATACCGTATTTCGTTTCTCTAAATACTCTTATAATAGAATCGATAAAAATATCTTGAGAATTAATAGTTTATTTTCAGATGAAAATCAAAAATTAAGACCACATGGAGGACCCTTTATATTCATGTCAGGTTTTTTCGAGGGAGTCAAAGTTAAATTTTTTCGGTTTATCTACTTTTATTAAACGAGCAAAAATTGTATATTTATATATATATTTGTATCTTAACTCTATTTTGAACATGGCTCTACCGATTTTGATGAAACCAACTCTATTAACAAGTTTTGAGGATGAGAAAACGATCTGGCTAGGTCTGGACCTCGACAAATTTCATCTTAATTGATCTTTTCTTAATTAAAGTAATTATTTATAGATAAAAATCTCAATTAAAAAGTTTATTTACATCTTTTTCATTTATCTTTTATTTATTAATTGTTTTTTTAATTTTAAAACCCACTAATAGGTTATAACAAATATTATATTAAATTAAAATTAGGATTTTTTTTTTTAATTAACAGGTGTCTAAATCATAACATTACAGGTGGTTTCATAACAAAACAGGTGTATTTACAAATAAAGTGGTTGAAGTGTTTTTTTTTATTTAAGTTGGAAAAAAAATCTTATTTAATTTTATGTTTTTATTTCAGATCCTATACGATTATTTTTTTTATTATTATAACTAGCTATAAATACAACAGCTCGGCAATTTTTTGCTTCAGTTAAAAGTTATATATTAATAATATTTTTAATTTAAAATTCTGAAAAAAACCACTACGCCTATGCAAAACCAGGGTGCGAGGGTGGGGCTGGGGGTTGCATGAGGTGTGGTGCAGTGGGGAGGCGAAGTGCGGAGTTTTAGGGAGAGGGGTATCGGGGTCTATATTTAGTGTACTATATATATTTGTATTTTTATCAGAATTTTAAATTAAAAATAATATTAATATATAACTTTTAACTGAAGCAAAAAGTTACCGTGCATCGTTCGGTGGCTCCAGGTACTGTATTATTATAGTATGTCTAATCGTAAGGAAGAGATAAAAATGTATAATAAATAATTTTTTATCTTCTCACTTTGTTTTTTGTCTATTTAGGCCAAATGTCTTGCTTCAATTAATTATTAAGCTTGTGTGAAGCACCTGTGAAGAGGCGCGTGTCTGGGATAAAGTATGGAAAGTCAAATTATAATTAAAATAAAATCATCAATTTCGGGAAAGTGGATTCTAGCAAATTTCCAGTGCAATTAAATTCCGTTGATTGAATCTGCTCGAAAAGAAAATGCTGCGGCATCGGCTCTTGATTTAGGGCAGCCGCGGCCGTCCGGCTGCATTGATTGGGGGAATCCCACCGCATCTATCGACTGGCTTCCCACTTGATGTCAATCCGCATCTGTTTAGAGTCGGGGAAGGCCCCCGGGCGCCTTCAACCTTGCAAGATAAATGTTTGGCAAACTCTTGAAAAGCCCTCGGCACCCCCCCACCCCCCACACTCCCTCAACGCTCTTCTTTCCTGGCAAACTCTTCGGGCTCTCTTTGTTCGAGTCTATCTTTCCTGTCAGTCACTTCAAACTTGAAATTAACACAGTTTTCTTTTTTTCTTTAATGTAAATTTAATGAAAGAATTGCAAGAAGAGTAAAAATTTAATTTGATGAGTTTGATTATAAAATGTGTTTATCTTCTTTCTAACTTAAAAATCTGGAAAAGTTTATCTATATCAAAAATTTAATTATAGTTTTGAAAATATTAGAAGAAATTTTCTCTTCGGAGAGACGGACTAGTAGAAATTATAATTGAAAAGTGATGGAAAAACAGCCCAAGGGTAGTGAAAAAATTTCACTCGAATGAAAAAATTGAATTTCCAATAAATCTATATTTTTTGAAAGCTTAGTATAATAGTAAAATAAGGACAAATGTTTATGGGAGACTTTTTATTTATCAGCCAGGCATGACTATTTGAAGCCCTGAAGAAGTAGGCAAAGTCGACGAAACGTGGGCTGATAAATAAAAAAGTCACATAAAAACTTGTCCTTATTTTACTATTATAAAAGTTCAAATTAATCTACTCTTATTAAACCAGTAAAAATGGTATAAATATAATAGAATAATAGAGAAATAACAAATTTGTCGAAAAAGCGAAACTTTCCCTTCTTCAGGACGTAAAATGAAAGGGTGAAATTTATGGGCTTAATTAACACATAGAGAAAATACAATGAACCTAGAATGCTGAAATTTGGAACAATAGTAGAGCTTGGTACATTAATAAAAGAAGAAATTGAAAAAACAAAACTTGCCCTTCATCAAGGCCTAAAATGATGGGGGTGAAATTTATAGAGTAAATTAATATAAGTACCCATGTGGCAAGACTGAGACTAAACGGACATGAGCGTATCGGTCCGATATCCGACTGTTGCCAATTATGAGACACATGGGTTTTACGATCAGTCGGAGACTGGCATTAATATCAGATTGGTGTCAGAATGGTCAACTATCGGAGTCCCTTTTTGAAATGTATGTGGTGAGGGGAAAGTTGGGGGAAGAGGAGAAATTGTACTAAGAATTAATATTTAAAACAAACATATATGTATTGTGAAAATGTAATGACTCTGGAATGCTAAAACTTGGCATATATATTATGCAATTCTATATATATAGTATAATATTATTATGTGTATAGGTATTTTTATTTGCATCAAGCAGAAGACAACCTCACTGATTTCTCTTTGTGCCTTTGTCATGATTCCGTTTGGTCATTAGACATAAAGCGATTTATAAAAATATATCGATTTCCTTAATATAAAGAAATTGCTGTTATTGTTTGGGCATTATACATAGTCTGGTACTTGTGCAATCACTATTCTTATCTATGAAAATATACATGTATTATTGAGCCCTTGTTTCTTTTTTCCCCCTCGTTTCCTTTTAATTAATATTTATACGTAGGTGAGGTAGGTGGATGGATAGCAAGATCTTAGTCCGATAAGATGATTAAGTAACCTGACTTCAAAATGCCCTCCCTCCTGGCCTGCCCGTATACAAACTATATACTGCGCTCAAAGATAACAAGGAGATTAAACCATTATGCTTATCAGTATATTGTTTGAGTAGCGTAATATGACAACGAAATTACTTGTTAATCATTTTGAATATGGTGTGTAGCCATGAGGTCTATTGTTTCCTGGGAGTTTCTTGAATGGCGAGTTGGATTGTTAATGATGCTGTTAACTCGATGCAGAAACATTTTACATGACATGGAAAAATAATATTAAAAAAAAAAAAAGAAAATAATGTATTTTTAGAAGAGAAATAAAGGTGTGGGTAGAACACAAGGGAGATTGTAGAAAAATATTAGCGCTTGTTTTTTATTTTTAAATTAATGATTATTCCTATTTTAAAGGGCTCTTTTGCTAAACTCAGTGAAACATAAAAATTCATAACAAATGGGAAAACTAATCAACATATCTTAGAAATTATTACAGCGATAGAGAGGATAATTTCACCATCTTCAAAAAAATACCATTTGCATAGTTGTCGTAGTTTTCCGTTAGGAGGCAGTAGTTGCAGGTATGACCTGGGGATCCTCCTAGTACAGCGGCCGCCAACCGGTAGATCGCGACAATGTTTGGTAAACATTTAAAAAAAAAGTTGAAAGTAAAAATTAAATAATTATTTAATAAATACTTACATAAAAATAAATATATTAAAATTTTTTTAATTTTTCTAGTGTTCATTTTTTTATAAGGGAATTTTAAAAATTATTTAATAGAAATTTTTTTAAATATTAAATTAAAAGAGCGCAAAGTCAACTACACTTCTAAGGAAAAGTGCCTGTCTAGTGTAAACAAATAATAAAATAGACAATAATAATAAAAATAATAATCCATAAAAACATAATATAAATTTAAGTATTTTAAAGTCTTTTGTCAATCTCCTTAGGGGGGGGGGGGTGGGGGGGAAATTGTGTTTTTACAAATTTAATAAAATTTAATTTATTTATTTGTTTTTTTGATATATCTATTATGTACTTTTCATATTTATTAGGTTAATCATTATAAATATATTTTTTTAAATATCTATTAAAAAGATTGATAAAATTTATTTTATTTATTTATTATTTTGATATTTGATATATACTTTTTGTCTTAATTAAGTTAATATAATCAAATACATATAGATAGTATATATATATTTGTGCAAATATCAAAAAGGTTAATAAAAAATCATAATTAAGCCTGAATTTCACATGTTGGGATTTTGGTTTGTCGGGATTTTGAATTTTCGAGATTTTAGGTTGTCGGGATTTTGAATTTTCGGGATTTTGGGTTTCGGTATTTTAGGTGCCACCCGCCTTCAATATAACACAAAAGATCGTTATTCTTCAAAAATGCCACATTGTGGGAAGATTCCTGAATTGAAGATAAGATAAAAGTTTTCCAGCGAAAGCTGAGAAAGTGCAATAACTCGGATAATAATAAGAAATATAATAATAATAATAATTTATTTATTTATTTAAAATATTATTTGTTTGTTTTTTCTCCTTGATAATGCTTTAATAATAAATAGATATCGAAGATTTGTTTTTTAAGCCAGGGTATATGAATTCTCGGCAAACAAGGCAATCTAGTTGCAAAGATGCAAGGGGTAACAAGGAATGATCTTAAAATTATTGTTTCAATGTGATTTATATCGTAAAATCCGTTCGCTACCGAGGGAATACGTCACTTGCATAAGTGGGGAGTTTTTTAGAGAGTGAGATTGTTAATCACATATAACCAACCCCTTTTAGTCGCCTTTTACGACAAGCAGGAGATACTGTCCCCCAGCCCACAAGGGCTTTGAAACCAAATAGTTCAAAATCTAATTAGTTTTTTTATTAAATAAATTCAAACTTTTTGGCACCAGAAAGAAATTTCCAAGAACTTCCACGTTGTAGTTATCTAGTAATCATACCAACAAATTGACAAATAAATTACGTGTGAAAATTTTTTTTTCAAGCTCCAGACATTTATAAAGAGTAAAATAATAATAATAAAAATCATCATCAGTTTATTAATTTATTTATTTGTTCAAAATAACATTTGTTTATTTTTTCTCCTTGATAATTATCTTATAATAAATAGATATTGAAGATTTGTATTTTAAGTCAAGGAATTCTCGCCAAATAAGGCAAATGAGTTGCATAGATGAAAGGTGTAACAAAAAATAGACAAAACGGCGCGGATAGACGGATTTATTAAGACTTAACCTATGCTCTCTCTCTAGGCTTCAGGATGCGAAAGACAGCAAACAAGTCTAGACAAGTCTTAAAAAATAATAATTATTCTGAGTGACAAACTAAAATTATATAATTAAAGAAATTTGGGGAATCGTTGGAATAATCAATTTCTGGGAACAATCTTAATCTCAATATAGAAATAATTAAGAATAATACAGACAAGCAAATCGACCGAGTTAGAGCATTGTGGTTCTCTAGGATTAAATAAACAATTTATATTTTTATTTACTACTAGCTGCGATTCCGGCATTCGGCGGGCCTTTTTCTTGAAAATTTTCAAAGATTGAAATTCTCAAAACATAATCAAAATATATCGTCACCCCATTGCAAGAACTAGGTAACTCGATTTTTCAAGTTCTTGAAAAATGGGCCGAAAATGTTTTACCTATTCCATACCAGGCATGTTTAAAGTGCTTATCTGAATAAACTGCTTAATATGACTACAGATTATTATTATTACAGTTATTAATAACAATTCAAATGCATTTTTAGTTATGAAATAGCCAGGTATCTCAAAAAAGAATTTTTTGTAGTTACCTAGTTCTTGCAATTGGGGGACGATATATAAGATTTAGAATGAAGTGACCGCGAAATTTTTTGATGATGAAGAACGATTCTTTGAATAAATTTTTTTACGAGTGTTATAATCATATTAATCTCATTAAAATGTATAATTTAAGTAATAAAAAAAAATTAGGTAAAATTGCGATGGTGGGTTTTACATTTATGTGGTTACAGTCGAAACATCTATCCTCATGGTGATAGTTATCTGTTAAAAACAATTAATTTACGTATATTTACATATATTCAAATAAATTTGTATAAATAAAAGCCATGGAGAATATTTGCGGAAAACATAGTTTGAAGTTTGTGTAATATATTACTACCACTTACCCTCTCACGGGAAACTCTTGTTTCCATTCATATCTCTTGTCATATGGTTTCGTTTACCATCGCCCTTTGAAGTGTTGGATGTTAAGTGCTATTCAACTTCTTCAAAAGTCAATTCCCTTGCATGTCATCGCAGATGAAAATGGATACCGGAACCAAAAAAATCAGATGGGATTCAAGGACAATTCTGAAGATTGTCCTTAGAATTTTAAGTTAGATTTGCCATGGTTTAAGAAAGAATTTGACAAATATTTTATATTTTAAATGATTTCCTACATGACCATAATCATCTTTTTCGAGTGTCAATCTTTGTCAAGCCAGCTTCGCTTCGTCTATGATCGCATAAAAATTTGGGTCATGGGGAAATTTTGTATTCTTGAATGAAAAAAGTTTGTTTTTTTTGCCCATATTTTTGAAATATCCCAAAAAATATCAAAAATTTTTGGTTAAAAAAAAAACCAAGCGAATTCATATGGTGTTTGGATCTACAATAAAACCTCATATCGGGAACATTAAAAGATTTAAGTATATTGAAAAGATTTTGTTTTACCGAAAGTAGCAGAGTTGTTGATTCACAAAGAGAAATTAATGAGGTTATCCTATACCATATACATATATATATATATACCATATACAGTATAACGAATATAAATAAGTAAATATATGTTAGAGTCTAGTTTAGATTTTAGAAGGTTTAACCTTCACCATCTGTCTTTTAAATTAAAAATATTTTAAACCCTAATGAGCTAGTTCAAGTTTTTACCACCAGTTGGCTTATCTGCAATTTCCAGTTGCTAATAATTAGTAGGAGTGGGGAACTGGAAAAGAGAGCCAATTTTTGTTTTTCTTTTCTTTTCCTGTTATTTGTCATGGATTTAATTACCCGATTGAATATATATTATATAAGTTCGTTATTTGTTTTTTGTTTTGTTTTTTAATGAAATTGATGAGAGTTACACCTAAGAGTTGCATCCCCTACAGGCCTGAGTGAAAAGAAGAAGAAAGGGATTTTATGGGCTGGATAAGAGTCGAAGGTATCTGTGGATGCGGGTCTTAAACAACTGAAGGTTATAAGTCGCGGGGAAGACGGTAGCTTGAAGCGAGTTCCAGTCTCTGGAGGGATAAAAGGGTTGGCGAAAGCGCTGGTTCGATTTTTATCCAATTTGACAGCGAAGGGGTGCTGAGCGTTCGAAAGCCGCTTGTTTCTCACAAAAGAGGGCTTTAGGGGGAATAATTGGTTTCAGCTAGACTGAATAGACACCATGGTAGTATCTGTAGTACAGAGAAAAGGCTGAAAAGGTTCTAAGAAGAGTCAAGGAATCAAGCGATTTCGATAAGCCCGGGCTGCCAATTAGCTTAATTGCTCTTTTCTAAATTGTATCCAGTGTGGCAAGAGAATGATTGGAGGCCCCTTTTCACAGATCAGAGCTGTATTCGAGACAGGGACGAATTTGAGGTTTATACACTGTAAGAAGCTGACTAGCCGTAAAATAGCGTCTAGGCCTAAATAAGTAGAGCAAGCTTGCATGCAGCAGCTTAGCATGCGGCAGAGATATGGTCACTCCAAGAGAGTTAGGCCCCAGAGTGACGCCCAACATTGAAATCTTATCACTGAATTCCAGTGATTTAGAATCGAATGATATTTCTGGGAGGTTTCTATCGAAGCGCCTAGAGATTAGGCAACACTGCGTTTTTAATGAATTAAAGTTGAAGGAAGTTTGTTTAAATTATGTTTTCATTATTTACAAGTTAATAATAAAAAACCCATGAAGGTATCAAAACGAAATCTTATATTAAGATATCATACTAGTATATTGAAATTAAGAGCTGATTAGATTTTGGTTGAAATCTGACGAAAAATTTGAACTCTTTTGACCAAAAAGCTTTAGGGCTCCGCGAGGGGTGAACCGCGACCAAATATGCTGTACACCTACTTCCACTTGTACTTCCAAATATTTCCAAGTACTTCCGAATATTTCCAAGTACTTCAAAATATTCCCAAGTATTCCAAATATTTCCAAGTAATTCCAAATATTTCCAAGTACTTTCAAATATTTCCAAGTATTCCAAATATTTCCAAGTAATTCCAAATATTTCCAAGTATTCCAAATATTTCCAAGTAGTTTCAAATATTTCCAAGTACTTCCAAATATTTCCAAGTACTTCCAAAATACTTCCAAAGCGGTGTACACCTACTTCCAATCGCGGATCACCACTCGGGGCTCCGTAAAACTACTACCGAAAAAAAATCTTATCGGATTTATTTTTCTTTTAAGTCGAAGAATAAAAAGAATTCAAGACAAGAAAATTCTTCTTTTCACAATATTTTTTATATTAATAATTTTTTAAACGAGTTAGCTAGGTAATTCATTTTAGGTTTTGTTTAAATCTCAAATTAAAAAAAATTGAAAAAAAAATAATTTATCCAATATAGAGATTTTAAAATTCAAATAAAATCTGTTGTCCCGATTTTTTCGTGGGAGACCTACATATAAGTAAATTTCCTATTTTTCCTATTCCCATTAAACAGTCAGAAGATATAAGAACAGCTAGCTTTAGAATTGAATCATTTTTCTCTTCACAGGCAGAATAGAGATAACTTCACACGACCTTAAACTTAAACGTCTTTAGTTAAATATATTTATTAAACTTACCCATATTCTCTAGATATACTATATCATTCCGTTAATTAAATCCAATGTTCATTTACATAATTAAAAATATTTCATTTGATAGTGACGTGTGCATTCAAGTAACACAGTGTAACATAAAGTTAGATTAATATATTTGTCATGAGTTGATCAAGTTAACCCTTAAGCTCACTCTTAATTAAACTATACATTATTATTATACAGTATATTCTAATTACAGTCTTTTAACAGATCCGGTTCACTATAAGAAAAACTTTGTAATATTCATTTTTTTGAAAAAAGGGTATTTTTAATGAATATTACTACTTATTTGGAGCAGAGTATTCTAGAATCTATGTTTATTCTATAGAATTGCCCAAAAAGTCAATAATAATAATATATTTTTTCTAAAATATTGTATTGTTGAGATTTTGAAGCTTTGGAAACAAAATCATGACACCAAAATATTCCAAAATAAATTGAATAAAGAAACAAACAACTATTCACTACTTGCGTGTAAAGGTTTACTTAAAAAGAAGTATAAAACAATAAAATAAAAAAATTATATTACCTTGTTTATTTTAAATTATATAATAAAGTTAATTGAAAATTGTTTCTTAAAGCCTCAAAATCTTGACACTAAAATATTCTAGAAATAATTGAATAATGAAACAACTATACAGTAGTTTTGTATAAAAATTTCCTTCTTCATCATATCAATAATAAAATAGGTAGTAGGCAAGTGGGATTTATTTTAACTTATAAGCAGAGCCTGAACAAGTTAAATTTGCACCCCGGGGCGGACTTTAAAGTTGAATAAAATTTATATTAATTGACAAACATGTTAGCTAACAAGTAGGTACAATGATTAAAAAAAATCGTTAAGAAATTTTTTTTAAGAAATTCGTAAAAAATAAAAATAAAATAAATATATAAAATAGATCTGGTATGTGCTTAAAACCTAACGGCAGAAGTGAAAACTTCTATTGCTGTCGAAATAATTCGAAGTGATATATGATGAGCTGTGATGAAAAATTAGACAAATATATAACATATTTTATGTAAATAGTGTCTTATCTTTCCGAACGAGTAATTGCCATGACAAAGAGTAGACCGAAGATAAACAGATAAAAGAGAGGGATGAGATAATACGAATCTCCGCACAAAGAAGAAACCCATCTCACTCTCTCTTTCACTCTCCTCTTAAACCTATGCTCGCTCTCTTTTTCATGTCGTTTCATAAAATTTTCGCGTTACCCCCGGCAAAGAAGTTTTCACTTCAAAAAGGTTTAAGAGTAAAGAGGTAGGTATTCCCAACCTCTCAAGCAAAATCTTGGAATATTTCTTCTAGCTCATACCTGGCATAAGTTTAAAATCTCCGCGACTTACCATTTCTGAGATATAGTCGTTTTAAATATTTTTACTAAAAGTCTAATTAGTTTCTTCTGTATAAAAAACATGTGTTATTGTTTTCAGAAAAAGCATGAGCAATCGTGCAGAATAACATTTTTTAAAAAAATGAATATTAATAAAAAAAATTTTATAAGTAAATCCGATCCGGTGAAACTACAGTCTATATATTTATACCATATATATACACCCTACATATACAGATAATCATATTGCATATAAAAATAATAAAATCTCTTTATGGTGTACTTGAAACAGATTGATAGCCACTGACTAAAATATAGGTTATAAAATTTGGAGTTGGATACTTTTTTACGAGTTTTCTATAGACACTCATCTTCCATTTATATCCGCTTTCAAATATCCTATTTTTATACACTCTTTGAATAAAAAAAAAGTAAATCACTGCAAGTAAAAAAAAAAAGTAAATGTCTTGCTTGTTTCATGTAATTCGTTTCCCAAGTACCAATCATAGAAAATTATTTATTCAGGATATTGGTAAATAAAATGACCACATTTTTGTCTTCTATTTTATAAATAGGTAAACTGACCCTCTTTATTTTGTAATAAAGTACTTAAATTGTTCCAATTTAGATAATAGTCCTAATAAATAGATCAAAAAATTAAATTATTATTTAACCCATCAACTACTAAGGGTGGGAGTGGGGGTTTTAGTGTAATTAGGGGTGCAGAAACTCAAATCTATAGTGTTAGAAAAATTTTCCGACTTTTAGTATTTTTAGAAAAATAGTGTTGAAAACTTTTTTACCAATTTAAGGATTATTTAATTTTTAATTGATTAATAGTGTATTTACTGTGTAATAGATAATATACTAACAGGTTTGGGAGAGGTGTGGCGACCGCCCAACCGTCCGCACAAACTGCTAAAATGAGCAATTGAGCAAGAAAATATTGAAACACCCATATGATAAAATTATTTAAAGACCACAATGTCACAAGAGAGGCTCACAGATTTAGGAAATTTGTACATTGAAAAAAATATTGTAAAAGCATTGAACTTTGATGTAAAAATTAAATTAGGTTGGAGTTGGTGGTGTTTCACAAGGAGAAAAATTAAAATACAAAGATTTTTTTAGTTTACTCTATATATTTCGAGCTCTTAACTCATCATTGACAACATCACATCAACACAACATTGACTGTCAATGTTAAACTAAAAAAATCTTTGTATTTTAATTTTTCTCCTTGTGAAACACGACCAACTCCAACCTAATTTAATTTTAACAATGTTTCACTATAAACCAACACCGCGTTCCTTAAACTTTGATGTAGTTATAAATTCTTTTGTCACTAAACATAATAATAGAAAAATAGCGCTTTTTAAAGATTACTATTCTATAATCATGTGTTTCTGTTTAAAATAAACTTTGAAATAAATAAAATATTTTTTATCCAATTATTTAATTGTTGTTTGAATTTCCGAAATCCAAATTATCTAATTTATTACCCGAAATAATGCACATTTTTGCTGCCCACCCTCGAAATTTTTTTGCCTTGTGTCGTCCAACAGAGAAGAAAAGGCTGGTGCCACTGTATCCGATTATCAATAAATACAAATCTTTTATAAAATAATCTAGAAACGTTTATTAATAGAACTTCACTTCAAAAATTCATTAGTTCTAGGAATAAATTTAATGGGAATTTGAAAAATTTGAAAAAATAGTTCCATTAAAAAAGGAATAGTAAAGCAATTCTAAACAAATGAATATTTTGTAAATAAACAATGATATAGATTGCCTTGGATATGAAATTAGCTTGAATAAAAATAAAAAATATAAATATTTGCAAAAAATTATTTTTCTCTAAAAATTGTTGTTAATACAAAATTTTTACAAAATTTTACATAAACATTGTTAATTGAATTTATATTGTTGATAATCTGTATCCATTTTCAAAACATTTATTTGTTTACAGTTGCTTTAACTTTTCTTTTTAAAGCAACTGTGTGTTAAAGCAAGACGTCTGGATTTTTAATAACCATTTCTAGATTGTTTTATAAAAGATTGATATTTATTGATAAGTGATGGAAAGGCAGCCCAAGAATAATGAAAAAAAATTTCTCGAATAAAATAGATTTATTGGACATTAATTTTTTTGAGTGGGGAAAAGAGTGAATGTCCAATAAATCTAGTTTAATAGAGAGGATTTTTTCACTATCTTTGGGCTGCCTTTCCATCACTTAACAATTAAAATTTCTACCAGTTCGTCTCTCTACGAAGAGAAAATTTCTTCTACTATTGATATTTATTTTATACATAAAACAAACAATATTTTATTTTTCAACATAGGCCAATATCGAAGAACTTTTGTATAAACTCATGATGATGAGCTAAAAACCCGAAATATGTAGAGTATCCATTAAACTCAAAATTTATTTCAATTTTTATTTTGTGAAACACCACTAATTCTAACCCTTTAAATTTTTTTATAATCGAAGAACTTGTTTGTCTTGTCTTAATATTAACAGAAAAATATTAAAACTTCTATAGAGGCTCAAAGTACAAGAATGGTTTAGTAATTCCCAATGCGTTGAATCACCTGCTATTTTGGGGATCCATTTAGAATTTTCAACAAAAGGGTTGAAAATGAACTGAGACTTTTCTTAATGGGTGGCTTGGAAAAACACCTGTGCTAGTGACTTAGTGAAAAAAACTCTGATTAAAATGTGTGTGTGTATGTGTATCATGACACTTTATTAAAGATTATCATGCAAGTACCTAATCAATATTAAAAAAAAATCGGATTTTTTCAATGCTTACTAATTGTCAAATGTAGAGTTTGAAGACGGAGTAAATCTTAATTCTTAAGCTAAAGAGCTTTACCAAGTCTTCTTGATCATATTCAGATTCTGACGTTTATCGTATTCTTCCAGGCATCGGATGTTGCGTGGGCGTAAGTGAAATTAATTGAATTTACATTTAATTAAATATTCAGATATATATATTAAATATTCAGTAATGGAGTTTTTCTTCTTCGGTTCAGCTATCTCCAAGCATGTTAAAGAATTTTAATTAAATTTAGATTTAATTGAATTTGATGAGGTTTGGAAAAAATTAATTCGAGATTTTCATCTAAAATTAGAAGATATACAGTGTGTTTTTCAAATCAGTGTACGAGAAGTGAGATTATTATTATCATTATTATGTTTTATTATTATTATTTTGGGAGACAATAAATATACCTACCATTAAAAATCAAGAATTGTTAGGATGAAGTATATGTATCTCGTATCGGTTTAATTAATTGCCTGGACTAATATAACGTTAGAGGAATTTTTTGCTTTAGTTAAAAGGATAATTAATATTATTTTAAATTTTAAATTCAGGTAAAGGAGTGGATTTTTATTTGCATCCAGAATTAAATAAAATTGAAATAAAATTTAATTTATTTTTTCGCCAACAATTTAACTCGTTCTGGCAATCATCAAGGCATCAAGGCACTGTTCAGTTTAGAGTTTTGAACTTAATTGCAATTAAAAATAATATTAATATACAAGGCGGTTCCTTCGTTGACCATTTTAAACCGCAAGAAGGAGGGACAATCCTCCGTACCGGCGGTTTTTTGCAGAGGATGAAAATGATGTTCTAAGAAAATATTTTATTTGAAAATTGTATTATGAATTAACCCTGGGCTGCCTTTGCAACAATTCAGCTTTTAGTTCTACCCCCAGTAGCAAAAAACGTATTGGAACTATACCTACAGTTTACCTATATCGAAACCACATCCGAATGAAACCGGAATACTATAGTAAAACCATATAGGCATCCTATATTGATTCCA
Organism: Forficula auricularia; assembly: GCA_024734495.1. Classification (NCBI taxonomy): domain Eukaryota; kingdom Metazoa; phylum Arthropoda; class Insecta; order Dermaptera; family Forficulidae; genus Forficula; species Forficula auricularia. The sequence goes on along the minus strand of JALMQS010000099.1, from coordinate 1,240,076 downwards.
TAGATACTGTGTCAAAACTATTTTGGGCAGCCCATATCGATCCAATACATATATTGTCGTTATGATTTAATTTATAATAATTTCCGATTTGTCTCGAATTTTGCTCGCATTTTTCTGGAAAGGACCCTCCAAACATTCTCTTGCTACATTGGATGCAAATCAGAGTCAGACTAATAGGACCCATCATTAACTGACACTTTCGATTCCCTAGCCCATCGTAGATCTGTCTCCGCCCTTTCCTTTTTTTATACATGCTACCACGCCTTTTGTTCTGACGAAATAAAATCAATAATCTCTCCAAAGGCTTCATTTGCGCGAAATACACAATACTTGATCTCTCTTCCCCTGACCGTATTTCTAGCAATATATACATCGCCTTAGGGACAGTTGTATGTCGGTTGGTAAATTCTTTGTCAACTTTTAAACTTACCAACCGACATACAACTGGCCCTTAGAGTGTAAACCTGCTAAATCCATTTTTAATCATAATATATGACATATTAATACCGTTCGAAAGAAAAAGAGATGCAGCATCGTCCAAGTAAACCTGCTACTTAAAATTACGATCGTAAGTTGTAGAAAAAAATGTGAAAAATAGTTTCTTTCGATAACAACAATATTAAATTTTGTTTCTTTTTTCTCTGCCCTGTAAAATTTCTTTGTTGTGAGCTTACACAAGGCGACCATATATATTCTTCCGTCTTTCAAGACCCGAATACACAGATATTTTTGACTCTGACCCAATCCCTAAATCTCTTCTTATTTGTATGATTCAAGAGTCCACTGCGGACTACAGAGGTTGTAGGTACCCTTTTGATTCAACTTCTTCTTGTATCAATATCATTATAAAAAAACCCTGGAGATCAGTAAAGGTAATGAGTAATGGGTAAAAATTGGTTAGTGTAGGAACAAGGTCAACGATTTAAAAACAGCCACGTGTTGCTTAATTTCCAAAATCTATAAAACCGAGTCTTTACAAAGTCATTGAGCAGATATCAAAAATTTATTCTCCTAAAGTATTTTTCAAATATTCCTTGTTTTATGTATGTATGTATATGTGAATCTATTTATATCGCCAATTTCCTATCATGGGATTTAAAATGTCTTTTTGTAATCACCGATTAGCCGATAATCTGGTGCATGTATCGTAAGCCAACCGCTGAGAAACAAAGCGGGAAAAAATACACATTTAAACCTTTCTAAATAGATAGAAACGGAGAAAGGACGTACAGACAGTCAGACATGAATGGATATATAGACGAGGCGGCTGAGTTTTCTCTTTTTACCAATCAATCGTTCAACTGGACGTTTTCAAATTAGACGCTTTTGCCAGCCAGCCAGCAACTCTCACGAGAGAGCCAAAGGGCTAGCCAGTCAGATCGGGGAAAAAAGCGACTGGCATGGATTTCATTCAATCCCTATGAGATATGGCCGAATGGTTCCAATTCTGCCAAAAGTTCAATCTCAATATCTCTATAACGTATTTATCCATCGACCATCGATACTTAATTCATATACAGAATATGGTTAATTTTTAATTAGTATAGGATTTTGATTGGTGTTCTGTAAATAAAACACTCACAATTACAATGACTAGGGGTCTAGTATGCATTTGCTGGCGTTTTAATTTTTAACATATCTACCTATATAATATAACTTTTAATATCCGTGAAAATGTTAATAATTAAAAGCTTAAATATTGATTAATTAATTTCCAATTCAATTTTCTGTTTAAAAATGAGATTCGTCGATTTTACCTCAAAATGAAAAGTTCTGTTTAATTTATCTTTGGTTTAATTAATTTTTTTACGACAATATATATATATATATATATATATAAGTGGATGTGCCTTGGAGCAGTTGGAGCATTTATGGCTATATTATAAATATTTCGCCTTAAAATCTCAAAATCATTAAAAAAAATTATGTTTTCTGCATTTTTGAACCTGAAGTTCCGAAACCAAAATTTAATCACTTCTCTGCGTTGGAAAGACAAATAGTTTACCAAAAGAACGAACTTTCTACGACTTCTGGTTTTTAAATTATCATAAAAATAATTTTAAATAATTGTTTTAATCGTATCAGACATTTTTAAACACCCAGTGAGCAAAAATAGAATAGTAAAATTTTCGGGAGAATCAAATACTAGCTGGCTCAGTAGAATATTTTTTAGATAAATAAACTTATTATTCCATAAATATTTTTGTATGCACTTGACTTCTCATAATTCTGATTTCAGGAAATTCTCATTATAAATTTAATACATAAATACAATGTTTATGGAGGTTTAGGTTTAGGTTCCACGTGGACAGTTAAGCATGTAAAAATGAATGATTTCTAAATAAAATGTTCAAAATAAAAATTGCGCCGAGAAGCTCTTATGTTAATTCTAATATTATTATTTTATTATTGGTGGTCAATTTAAAAAAGTCCAAAATTTTTTTGTTTTCTTTCAGGCGGGAAACTTATCAAACCATCCTCGTATTTTTAACCGACTTCAAAAAAGGAGGAGGTTCTCTATTCGAGTGAATTTTTTTTTGTGTCTATGTTACCTCATATCTCCGCCAATTGTCTAGCTTCTGATTGGTCTCATTTTTTTTCATTGGTATTGGACCTTTTTTGATAGGTTTGTTCAGGCCTAATTTCTTTGTTTATGAATCCATTTTAATGATTCTTTTTTTATTGGAAAGAGGGTGCCTTAGGGATCGTACCATATTAATTTGATCAAGTTCTGAAGATATGATCAATGACGAAATAACGAAAAAACTCCAATTCTTATGACCAAATATTCGAAATTATAATAAATAAAATCTTTTATAAAAAAATCTTAAAACATTCATTTAAAACCCGTAAACGTTTCGAGAGAATTTCTATATTTAAGAATTGAATTTTATTATCATTTTCTGGAGGACACTCGATGGTGGAGAAGTTATCTCCGGAATCGAAGCAAAAAATACAATGTATACATTAATTAATGTAAAATAATTGGTTTAATAAAAATTATAAAAAAAAAAAAAAAAATATCATTTTCTGATTCAATCGCCCGACGCTTTCTCTTACGAGATGCATGCAAGGTATTATATTAATTCACTATTAATAACATCACTAAAAAAGAAAAAAGAAAAATAATTTTTATAAAAAAATAAAACCGACTTCAAAGAAATTAAATGCTACACATAAAATAATAATAACTTAAAAATCAAATAAAATACACTAAAAGGTATAAAATAATTATCTTATTTAATTACAAATAAACGACGAAATATTAACATGAAATTACTTTTTGAAGTCGGTGCCAAACATATACATTTTATGAATCGAACTCGACGGATATTAGTTAGTAGTACCTATGGCGAGTACGCTCGCTTATATAGTTTGTTTGGCACCGACTTCAAAAAGTAATTTCATGTTAATATTTTGTCGTTTATTTGTAACTAAATAAGATACCTTTTAGTGCATTTTGTTTTATTTTTAAGTTATTATTATTTTATTTGTTGCATTTAATTTTTTTGAAGTCGATTTTATTTTTTATTTTTTATAAAAATTATTTTGATTGTTTTTATCCTAATTTTGTGAACATGTTAGATTATTGACAGCTGTCTGATATTCAGAGCTGCAAAGATAGGAAGTTCAAATTGGATCACCCTTTTTACAATGGACTGATTTAAATAAAAACTTCTCGTTGATGAAGGAATGCATTGTTCTCACCTAAGGTGTAAGTCAATCACGAATATAATAGAATCGGAAATCAATATATATTCCTATATTTATTTTTATATGAAAAAAATAAAACACAATAATAAGCCAGAGGAATTTTTCGAAAATGAAAAAGGGTTCGCTTCACCCTCATTAATTCCATTTATCCCCCGAATTATGGAATAATGATGCAACCCGGCTGATTTCCTTGCATATTACGCTTGGACGCTCTGAATTTTGGACGGCAATCAATTAATTGGATTTAATTTATTATATTTATGATTACGAGTGCAGTACAGACAGAACAGGAATGGGTTTTGCTAAATAAACTCCATTTCAACCACCCACTCACACCCACATAAATAAATATATATATACCGCAATAACTGAATTTGCTCATCCCTTAATTTATAACATGATAAAATATGTTAAGAAATAATATTGTATATAAATAAATACCAATTTTTTCTTTACCATAGAGGGTATGGTCAAGTATTGTAATCGTGCATGAAAAAAGTGCTTTTTTCCTTCTTTTTTTAGAAATATCTCAAAAACGGCTGAAACTATTTTGATTAGAAAAATTGAGCAAAATAATGGAATTTTGCTCTACAAAAAAGCTCTAATAAGTGAACATCGAAAAAAATTATATTTTTTAAGATAATAATTGTTTTGTCAAAATGTCTGTTAGTCTGTCCGTCCGTCCGGTTGTCTGGTTGTCCGTTAGTCTGTGCGTTTTCAAATTTTTATTGCCGAGCTAGCTCAAAAACTAGTGTGAATATCGAAACCAAATTTCATACGTAGTTTTGGTCCATTGAGATTAAGAGCTGATTAGATTTTGGTGCATATCGACCCAAAATTAAGGGGGGTGGAGGGGGGGGGGGTTAAAAATTAAAAATATAGGATCTTGTACCAAACTCAACCAAATTCTGTATACATAATCAGTGGGACCCGAGAAGTCTAAAAATGCAAAAACGAACCTCCCAAAATGGGGGGGGGGGGTGTAGGGTCAAAAAATGAAAATATAGGCCCTTGTACCAAACTCAACCAAATTTCGTATGCATAATCAGTGGGACCCCAGAGGTATAATAATGCAAAAACTAACCGCCCGAAATGGGGGGAGTCAAAAAATAAAAACCTTGGCCATTTACCAAAATCAACCAAATTTTGTATACATAATCAGTGGGACCCCAGAAGTCTAAAAATGCAAAAACTAACCTCCCTACCCTACATGATAATAAATAATTTTATTAAATATTAAATATAGGTGAGGGGCCATGTTGCCACATCAGAACACGTCAGCTATTTATCAAATAATCTAGAATCCTTAAACCTTATTGAAAACTCAGTCGTTTCACGAGAAATTCTTTCTTTAATCATAAAGTAAAGAAAATTTAAAAAAATATAAAATACTTGGTAGTTTCCACAACAATAAAAGACAAGATGCTTATTAGTATGACTCTATATATATTTCGGTGTACGAATCCATCTTCAGAAGTTCAAAGAGAAAACTGAGTGCAAAAATATAAAATAGTTTAAAAGTAAAATTTGTTAACAATAAGGCGAAGGGGAGGTTTGAAAATTTTGAAAAAATAAGCTATTCTGATGTGTCCACTTGACTTTACCATACAACCTGGCCCCTCATTTATATTTAATATTTAATAAAATTATTTATAAACATGTAGGGGAAGGGGTTAGTTTTTCCATTTTTAGATTACTGTGGGCCCACTGATTATGTATACAAAATTTGATTGATTTTGGTAGAAGGGCCTAAATTTTCATTTTTTGACCCCCCCTCCATTTTGGGCTGTTAGTTTTTGCATTTTAGACTTCTGGGTTTCCACTAATTATGTATACAAAATTTGGTTGAGTTTGGTAAATGGCCAAGATTTTCATTTTTTGACCCCATTTTGGGCGTTTAGTTTTTGCATTTTTAGACCTCTGGGGTCCCACTGATTATGTATACAAAATTTGGTTGAGGTTGCTCAAATGGCTAAAATTTTTAATTTTTAAACCCCCTTAATTTTGGGTCTATATGCACCAAAATCTAATCAGATCTTAATCTCAATGGACCAAAAACTACTACGTGTGAAATTTGGTTTCGATATTCACACTAGTTTTTGAGCTAGCTCGTCCACAAAAATTTGGTAACGCACAGGCGGACAACAAGACTAACAACCAGACTAAATAACAGACATTTTGACAAAACAATTATTATTTCAAAAAATATAAATTTTTCGATGTTCACTTATTATGGCTTTTTGTAGACCGAAATATCATGGTTTCGCTCAATTTTTTTAATCAAAATAGTTTCAGCCGTTTTTTAGATATTTCAAGAAAAAAAGCAAAAAAAAACACTTTTTTCATGCACGATTACAATACTTGACCATACCCTGTATGGTAAAGTAAAAATAAATGATATTAAGCAACTATAAACAAATGAATATTATAAAATTAGAAAATGATACATACAGCTGTATCAGAGATGAAAATAGTTGGAATAAAAATAAATAAATATAATAATTTATGAAAAATTTTACTCGTGTACATAGGTATGTCAGAGAGGTTCGCATCCTGTAGGTGAGCCAGATGGCCCGGATTGTTGTTACTGGAACTCGGTTTCGATTCCCGAGGGGGTGAAAAACAACCCCTCTGACATATAATTAAAAATATTCCATTCCATCAGATTTAATAGATGACACCAACTTATGATTTTTTATGAAAAATTAATTTTCTATTAAGTTTTTTGAAAAATATTAGAAAAACATTCCATATTTGACTTTTTGATAATTTTTGTTGTTTAAAATTTCGAACATTTCTAATATTAATATTTTTTTTTTCTAAATTCAATTCTTTATGATATAATATAATATACATAGCAATAATTATTGGAATTAATTCAATGATATTTAGCTTGGCGAATCGACATTTAAGGAATTTCGAGAATGTTAAGAGCGAACGCATTCAAATAACACAAATTAAAGGAATTTGAACTTTCAGAATGTAATTGGAAGGCTGGTTTAAATAATAAAAATAAAAACTTTTTCAAGACTGCGAATTTTATAAATTTTAAACTGAGAACAGTATCTAATAAGTTTGAAGTGAAACTGGCACAATGGTACATCTTTTTAATATAACTTTTACCTCACTAGCTACAACTAAAGGCCTTCACCATATTATAAAGTTTTGATTTTTATAGGATTACTCATTAAAACAAAGAATAACTTACTGTTTAAAAATGCAGAAAATTGAAGAGAAAGTTTTCCAAAAGGAGGAGATTATTTCATTACGAGAAATCAATGAGGTTGTGAAAATAGAAAAAAATATTTTAGGAAGTTAGAAAAGGGAAGATGGGTAGGGTTGCCACCCCTCCGGGTATGACCCCGAGACTCCGGGTTTCAGTGAGTTATCTCCGGGCTCCGGCTATATTTATTATTTCTCCGGGTTGTGTAAGTAAAATTGAATATGTACAAAATTATATGCAAACTGTCGCATGTATCTTGTGTCCCGTGTACGGAATAGGAATTTCTTCTTATGTACCTGTTTTTATTTTATACGTAAATTGTTAAGTTTGTTTTTAATTAGTTATATGCATAGTAACTACTCTGTGATCATTAGAATTGTAGGTATTTAATTTGTAGGAATGTGAGTTTTGAAGGAATAAAATTGTCTCGGGTCGCAGATTTTACTTTTTTATTATTTAATGTGCGGGTGAGCGATTCTTTCATTAGAATCTGATCGATAAAAATAAACACAAAGAGGGTGGATAGAATGATCTCTCTTTCTATAGAGCTAAGGGGTATTACAAGAGTGTCTGAAACAGGCCTGAACTTGTAAGTGGATCTCACTTACAAGAACAGACCTGTTTTAGACTATTAGAGATTAATTTCTTAATTTCTATTATTCTAGAAATGGCCTTTTGCACTCGGACCAAAACGATAATCGTTATATAGAGTCAGAATATTCAATTGGACTTCATTAAAATTAAGAAAAAATCTACAAAAAAATTACTTGTTGCGGCTTTAAGTAGAAACCGTACCGAGTCTTGAAAAAGTTTCTTTTCTTCTATTTTTTTTTTTGTATTTTTAATCGCGTTTCCATTTCTTTTTATTTTAGAATGAAAAAAATAAATTATAAGGTCAAATTGTATGAGATATGTTTACCAGGATGTACATAAAAATCTTTAAGGAAGTTTATAATTTTATTTCGGGCCTCATTAATTTCAGTGCTGTGTCGCATGCGGCCCGCGTGTTGGACAGCCCTGGTCTAGAGCAGTGTTTTTCAAACTTTTTGGTCCCCGATCCCCTTTTGCTCTTAAAATTTTCAAAGGAACCTCCGAAGTATGAGTATGTGTAGAAAAACTTCTCTGAGTGGGAGGGTGGAATTATTAAACCATTTTTTTCTTTCTACACACAATCCATAGTAAATTTATAGTAGTAAAATATTTGAAAAAAAAAACAAATTGATCCGTTATCAATTTTTCTGTGCCACCCACATATTTTTCGCGACCTCCACTTTTAGAATTACTGGACTAGGGGCCTCTTCATGGCTTAACACGGCCCTGAAAACAAGCGTGGATTGAAGATAATGAAAACAAAATAATAATATAGGTACCATATTTTTGGAAAAATATTTTTCCTTATTCAAATTGTAATTAAGCAATGGTTCAAGACGAGGTTAAAGATATTTGTCTACATTTAGTCTTGGCAAGAAGATTTTGCTTGACATAACCATTTACCTACCAGTATATATCATATATTTGTTAACACCTCAAATACTACTACTAATGATAATAATAATAATTAATAGAATAAATAAATATGGATTGATTGACCTTTAGATGGCAGCAGGTGTCTGCGTGTCTCGCCTGACTGCTTGCTTTTACTGGAGTGAAAGAGAGAGAGAGAACTCGAGCTGGTCGGATTGATAAGCGACCCGGCCAAAATTCGAAGAAAGCAGATATTAGAAATTCTGCAAGCGAGTCTCATTCATACTTTTAGATTATCCAAAATATTACACTTAGTGATATTTATATTAAAAAGTAACATTACGGATTTAGTGCAGACCACATGATTTTCACTTAAGACACATTCAAAACTGACGTTTGCATCAGACTATTTTCTCTTACAATCTCGTCATCTTTGAATTCATCCTATCAATTTTCCCCACAATCGTGAAAAGAAGAAAAAGAGGGGATTTTATGGGCTGGGCATGGGTCGAAGGTATCTGTGGATACGGGTCTTAAACAGATGAAGGTTATAAGTCGCGGGAAAGATGGTTGCTGGGAGCGAATCCCAGTCTCTGGAGTTCATAGGGATAAAATATTTGGCGAAAGCGCTTGTTTGATTTTTATCCAATTTGACAGCGAAGAGGTGCTGAACGTTTGAGAACCGCGTGTTTCTCGTAAATAGGGCTTTATGGGGGATAATTGATTTCAGCTCGACTGAATAGACAGCATTATAGTATCTGTAGTACAGGGAAAAGCAAAAAACGGTTCTTCGGTGAGCTAGGGAGTCGAGTGAGCTAGTTAAGGCCGGGTCTCCTATTAGTCTAAATGCTCGTAATATTAACCTTATTTTTAGTGTGTATGTGAGTTGGTTACATTAGTTTGTTATGTGACAATGTTTAGCTCACTAATATAACAAAACGAAAACATCAAATCTAGTATTTCAATTCATGAAATAACAGATAAAATATGAACTATAATTAAAAAGATCGATGAAGGGCCAACCTTCTAAGCTATAGTCTAACAAATAAATTATATCTATATATAACTGTTTTTTCTTCAATTTATACCCAATAATCTTGTAGTAAGTGCACCCAAAAAGAGCTCTTAATTTAAATATTTAGAGGTTGCCCAATGGTTTGTGATGTGAACAGCTTACTATTAGAAAAAAGCGAATGTACCTAGATTCAGTCGAGTATTTAAACACAGGAGAAATAACAGATAAAATTTCTAATTAAATGACTGATGATGAAGATCAAACATTCAAAACTATAGTCCCTAAGAAATAAATTACCTATATATATATATATATTTATATGTTTATTTGTATCAAGTATCTCTTTATGAAAATATTTCATATTCTAAATAAAGAAAAGTAACCTGAAGATTAAAATTTCTTGGAGTCAGGGCCGTATTTAGGATCTGTGGGCCTCTAGGCTGAACCTGTGGCCTGAGCCTTACCGGGGAAAATATATTTTTTTTAAATTCATCTACAATAAACTGTATTTTCAGCAACTCTTTGTGGTGAAGGCCCGTACGATGCAGCCTAGGTAGAAATGATTAAATCCGGCCTTGCTTGGAATGTTATTTTTTGTATTTACCTCGAGAATCTTTGAAATGACAAATTTAACATTATTTAAACTTAATTTAAGGAAACATATTAGTGAAAATGTTACATAGACATTAGAACTTATTATAGTGTAATATTATGTATTTTAATGTTAAATATTATGTTGTATATAATGATTTGTACGTTTAATGTATTGTAGTGTATATATGTATGTAAATACATTTAAATTTAAATAAATAAATAAAATAAAAAATGATTTCTAACTTCCATTTATAGTATTTAATCATTTAATAATTTCTCTTTTTCTCCAAGACACCCATTTCTGTCTTATATTTCTGGAAATCTTTAACAAGCACAGACCATAATGTCCACCATTCAAGGTAGAAATGATTAAATCCGGCCCTGCTTGGAATGTTATTTTGTATTTACCTCGAGAATCTTTGAATGATTTCTAACTTCCATTTATATTATTTAATCATTTAATAATTTCTCTTTTTCTCCAAGACACCCATTACTGTCTTATATTTCTTGAAATCTTTAACAAGCACAGGCCATAATGTACACCATTCAACCTATCAATTTAGTATCCTTTTCTTTTCAATTTTTTCTTCATTTCGAGTTTGAACGAAATTGCAATTTAAACTTTAATTTATTGAATTTTCTTTTTCTTCCTTTCGTTAGAAAACTAATGAAAGTTATTTTCTATAAAATGCAATCATATTGCGACGCTATCAAAAAAATTTATACCTCACTGTTTGATGTATATAATAGATATACGTTGTATTCCCTAAGGTGGTAGCAAACAAATAATGATTAAAAAATGTTCATTATATTTATTTTTATATTTATTGTTTTTTTCGTATGTTAGTAACCTAATTGAAATTTAATTTTCAATAGAATCTCAAACAATTACTTAATGAAATTTCTGTGAAATACAAATTTAATTTTTATGAAGGTAGTTTAATATAAGCAACCCTCTTCTGTTATTTAAACAATTCTTGGATTTTTTTAAAATTTATTTATTTAAAACGTACATAGAAATACAGTGATTAATACAATGAAAAACTAATTTAAATATAAAGCACTTAATATAATAAAAGAAAAAAATCACCTCACGTATATAACGAATTTTTCATTAGGAGAAAAATTAAATACCTATATAAAAAATTCTTCGAAATATTCCTCTCTAGTTTCTTTTAACGCTATCCTTTTATCTAACAATCTAATAACATAAATATAGTGTGAAGGACATTCGACATTCACTTTCAATCGGTTTAGTAGAATGATATATTATATATAATTTATTTTTTAGGGACTATAGTTTCGAAAATTTGATCAATATCGTAAGTCTTTTTAATTAGAAATATTGAATTTGTTATTTCTCATGTGTTCAAATACCAGATTAAATATTTTGATTTGTTGTGATTGTGAGCCACATAACAAACCAATTAGAAGAACCATTTTAGTCGCCTTTTACGACAAGCAGGGAATACTGTGGACCTATTCTACCCCCGATCCACAGGGGGAAGAATTTCATATAAATTTATAAGTACGTGTGGTGGGGTGAACAAGTATACGAAAATTTATAAGGATGTTTTTACAAATCATTATAGTGGATTTTAGAATATATTTTATATATTAGCCTTAGGATGTTTGTTATAACCATACCGAAAAATTTTAGTAAAAAACCCTGCTATAGGACTCACATTCGAACTGACGTCACACGATCCTAAGCTCCACGCTACCGAGCAATTATTTGAAAAACGTTAAAATATCTCACTAAGTTTACATTTTTTTCGTGCAGATCTAATTAATTTTTTAGAGATGTCAAAGATAAGTCCAGACGAGTTTTAGTCGAATAAAAATTGTTCTCGCTAAGGAACAAAAAAGGAATAACTAAAGATGATTCGAGAATTTCTGGACTAATATATTTCTAAAAATTCTCAATATAAAAGATCGGAAATAACTAAAAGTACTATAGAAAAGTCATATCTTGCTTATAACAATAGAATTAGGAGAAATTTAAGATTTTCTTATATAACAGGCTGATTCATTGTGGACGATAGTCGATTTCCATCTCAGGAAATGTAGAGTTTAAGTCACAAGATTTAATTTCTGAATCCTACCCTCACTCACACAAAGCAGTATCCTTTTGGGGCAAAGGTTTCAAAATATATTTTTTTTAAATCTTATATTAAATTTGAAAAATAACGGAAATGGTGCTGTATTCGAAGAAATTTGCAAAAAAATCAAAGATTAAAAATAAAATTTCAAAAAATGAAAGGTACCTTCTTTTTTGGACAGCATCCTCTGGTTGGAAAAATTTGAAACATTATAGACTTTATCCTTATAATAGTAGCTATCCCTCAGAGTTTTTACAGATTTTTAGCTATTATAATTTTGTAGTCTATAACTTACTAAGACAATATTTAAAAAATAAATAGTATCGTAAATTGGTTTATGGCTAGAAAGGCCGAAAAACCAAAAAAAAAAACTTACTAACACTAAGATATAGCAGTATTTTATCTAACTGTAACTCCAAAATTATAATAGCTAAAAATTTGTAAAAATTCTGAAGAATAGCTACTATTATAAGAATAAAATCTACAAAATTTCAAATTTTTTGAAAGATTATTTTTGCCGGAATAAAAAATTGATCGTTCAATGCCAAAAACTTATTATTATTTAGATGGGAAACTTGCATCGCTGTACGACGCAGGTTAGGATTGAGATAGAGACTGGGGGATATTTTTTTTTATTTATTTCGAACCACATGAGCCTCTGTCAGTGTAAAAAAATAAGGACCACCATAATGTAGGTATATATATTGTAGTTGAATCAAGCAGAGGACAACCTCATCGATTTCTCTTTATATTGTCACGGGCTTCGAGGCCGTGCCGAAGGGACTGGTGGCTGGTGGCCCTGGCGGGCAGAGCCTCGGGCCAAAAATGTTAAAATGGTAACAGCCCATTTTAGCACATTGTTGAACAAAGAATCAAATTTAGAAGTATGTTTTTTTTATGCATAGTAGAGTTAATAAATCTTAAATCTTAACTTTTTCATAATTTATCAATTTAATACCTTAAAAATAGGAAAGGGATTAACCAGACAAGCCAAATATAGAATAAATTTCGTAAAAATTAGTTTATTTTTCATATTTAAAGAGAAGTTGGCCAAAGCCGGGATTATCTAAAGTCATTCGTGGTATATGAGCTTTAAGGCCCAGTTCTGAATACAGTCAGGGGAGTGAGAATAGACAGGGTTCAAACACCCTCATTTAACAAAATAGAACATTATGATTGGCGATGTACCTTAGAAGGGGTAGAAAACGAAGAATCGTATAAAATGTAGTCTCCACCCGCCGAGGAGACACGATTGGAAATGCATAAAAGGACCAACACGAAGAAATAGTCTCTCTATATATTATTCTCTCCATCTATCTATCTATCTATCTTATATTACTCTTTATATTATACCTCTATCTATCTATCTTATATTACTCTACCACGCTCTTATCATTGAAATTATCGCTCTGCATCTCTACACCTCATTTACATCGCTATTTTTCCAATATTCACGGCGCCTACATCATCTCGATATCACGAGCATCTTTCTTCTTTCTGGAGCCGTTTTTGCGGGCATTCGCATTCATCCACTTGCTAGCCCCTCCATTGGCACTTATATCATTAGCACGATAGCTAATTGAACAGCACGGGCAAGAATATCTGTCCGGCACTCGTGAAGACACCACGGAAGCTTATCAAAAAGACGAGACTCCTGGAACATTACGTACTCTTCGACGTGGCAGTCTACGGAACCGGAGCGAGAGGTGGCCGCGGCACAGCTAGCGCTGTTTGAATTATTTGAACCGGTCAGCGCCTTCGAGAGCAAACGTAAATAATCACAATTTCTTCGAACGATCTCCGTTCATCCATTAAAGCCATCAAATTATTTAATTCTTTCTGACTGTTAAATTCACAAAGGACCTTAATAAATCATATATTGTAAATTATATTCTTGGTTATCATTTACTGTTAAGAAAATTCCCCCATTCTCCTTTGCAGCTAGAATTCATTCAATTATTTTTATTTTATTTTTGCCTATTTAAAATTATTTTTTTTTATTTTTTTTGTAAATTCATTGCATCAGATTAACTTCAATAACGTAGAATTTGAAACATAAAAGTAAATTCAGTAGTTTATCAAAATAGTACAACGAGATACACTGAGTTACACACCACCACCACGTCTAAAAAGGTTAGTATTCTCACACTCAGCAATATTCCCCTTAAAAGTACCCTTTCAGAACTAATTTCCATACCCCTCCAACCACCTACCCTCCCTAACCCCATTGCATGGTGGAGGTTTTGCTGGGATTACATATCCCTCCAACCACTTACCCTCCCTAACCCCATTGAACCCCCACCCCACGAACCACACCCTCAACCCCAACCCCGACCCTACACCACCACCCCTTGGACCTCACCCCGCCCCACACTACCATACCACCCCGTGCTTACCCCCGCACCCCCATCCGTGACTCTGGATCGTCACCTGAACAACCCGCCCTCCATTCATATTTAAAGAGAAGTTGGCCAAAGCCGGGATTATCTAAAGATATTGATAAATCTACCAGGGAGGGACTTCAAACCTTATATCCGCAACCTTTTCACAAAAATCATTCATTTCCCCTTCAAACTATGCAACAATTTTATTTCATTTTGAGAACCAATATACTTTTCAAAACAAAAAAATGTTTTTATAGAAATATTTGAAATAACGGATAATAATTTGAAAATTTAAAGATCCTCTTGAATTTATGAAAATACTCTAAATGATTGAGATTTTAGGGATGCGCTTCATCCACAGCTTCCATGGACCGCACGCCACTGATACCTACATATATTATTATATATAATTTATCTGTTAGAGACTATAGTTTCAAAGGTTTGACCTTCACCGTCACTCTTTTTAATTATAAATATTTGATCTTTTATTACCCGATTGTATATAATTAGTTTTGTTATTATAGAAAACTGGTCACTAACAAATAGAATTGTTCAAAAGAAAAAAATATTTTCGCAATAAATTGATCGATTTGTTTCAAATTTCAGATATATACCCTTTAGGATTTTACATAAATGATTATTCAAGTGAAAATGCTAACCCAAAATAGAGAAGAGAAAGAAATTATAAAATCTTAAAGACTACTACAAATAAACAATTTATACTTTATTTAATTTAAATATACTTACGAAGAGGGTAGGAGTATGGTGAAGTCACGTGGATAGGGACATTACATTGTTTTTAACTTATTCAACGTTTAATTATATTTTTTTTAGTTAATGTAAAAAGTTTAATTGCTCCTGAGTAGTGTATAAATTTTTAATGGCTTTTGTTTTTTGCCTATTTCAATTGTATATATTAGTAAAAGTCGATTTGTTAATTAATTAAATTCGGAATTAGAATACGCTTTTTTTTAATTAATCAATTTTTTTCGTTTATAACAATTTGCCTTGCAATGACATTTGCTTTTGTTGTTTTCTGTATTTGCTATTGGATGCCCAGACAACACGTTTGTTGTTGAAATTCACTTTGAAACTAGATTATTATTAATACAATTTAATTTGGCCTGGGTGCCTGGGGGCGACCTTTCGAGGGCATAGGCCCCAATTATAGACAGGATTCGACAGGTAGAGAAGAGGGAATGCACAAACATTTTGTAACGATTTCATTCTGACGTTATTAAATCGACGTCAATCAAAATAAACATGTCACGTAACGAGGAAGCGACAACGACAACTGTGCTTCAATAAACAAAATTGTTTATAATGAACAAAACGGAACTTTAAAAAAAGTTAGAAACAGCCGAGAAAGAAGGGTGTGTGTGTTTGGGGGTTGTTCTTTGAAAAATAGATGGAAATGATATTCTTTTATACAATTGTATGGGAGCGCTGACTAATTATGGGAAATAAACATGTCGGAAGGGAAGAAATTTTTTTATTTATTTGATCTTTTATTTCACACGTCATAAAGGCTGCTCAATAAAATTGTCAGCGAATAAGTAGGAGGCGCGAGTATAACTAAACTACTTGAGTCAGCTGCACAACTATCAATCATGCCGAGGATAATTTTTCAAAATTGAGATGCCGAAGAATATTTAAATAAATCACTTTAATAATCTATCTTGTTTGTTCTTTAATAATTTTCTTTATACAATAAAAATAAATATGACCCGATTGTATTAGTTTTTATTTTGACCACCAGTCAGCACTGTTTACATACGTACAGATACCAATATAATATAGTCGTTGCCTATGAATCAAGATAGCTCGGGTTCAACTCCGCCTCACTCCAAATATTTGACCAGATATAATCTGATTTTTATACCAACTTAAATGCAAAAAACACATTAATAACTGTGCAGTAGCGTAGCCAGAAAATTTTCATGTCTTCAAAACAAAATCCCATACTTAGTGGGAATTTTTTTTTATTAAAACAAATAGATACTTCAAGAAATTAAAAAAGAACATAATTCTTGATTTAACTTATGAAATATATTTATTTACGGTTAGTTTTTCATAAGAAACGATTTATCGTTGCCCTTACTCATCCCATGATCCTTGCCATTGGGGGGGCTATGACCCCCCGTGGCTACGCCTCTGTAACTGAGACATATTTTTAAGAAAATTAGTATCGGTTCTAGGTGGCATAAATAAATATTATTTAAAACAACATGCCGAATAACATAGTGTAGTATATGAAAACAATAAGCGAACTGAGGTATCCATTTTATATATTTTCTAAAATACTTAAGCTATCAAATTCTTCTTAATTTTCGTTCATAAGGAGTGGATAAGAGAATTTAAATATTTGTTTGTTTTTTCATAATTTTAAATTAAGCCACTTGCGAATGCCGACAGGTAAAAAATGACCTAAAAATTGTTTTTGAATGAACAGCTTACTATTCAAAACATACAAAACCATACAAAACAAATTTACCTACATCTCATCGAATATTTGACCCCTTGAGAAATATCATATAGAATTGATAGAGATTTTCTTTAGGAGACGGACTGGTATAAATATGCAATTGGATGTTGATGAAAGCAGTCCACGGTGGTTGTAAAAAATAAGACTATAGAGGTTTTATTATTTTACATTTATTTGTTAAACCGACGTTTCGGAGATTTATTCTCTCCTTCTTCAGGGTAACAAAAAGTCAATGAAAGTAGTTCAAAACATAATAAATTTCCGAAACGTCGGTTTAACAAATAAATGTAAAATAATAAAACCTCTATAGTCTTATTTTTTTACAACCACCGTGGACTGCTTTCATCAACATCCAATTGCATCATAT
Organism: Forficula auricularia; assembly: GCA_024734495.1. Taxonomy (NCBI): domain Eukaryota; kingdom Metazoa; phylum Arthropoda; class Insecta; order Dermaptera; family Forficulidae; genus Forficula; species Forficula auricularia. The sequence goes on along the minus strand of JALMQS010000099.1, from coordinate 1,222,728 downwards.
AGAATATTTAATATTTATAATTAAAAATACTGATGATGAAGGTCAAACATTCGAAATTATAGTCTCTAGCAAATAAATTATATATTTATGTATTTATTTATATGTATAAATTTTCAAAATGAGGTATTTGAAGCTCAAGAGAGACAGATGTGAAGCTCTCGAAATAAAATAAATGATTTTATATTAAGTGCCATTTCAAGCAATAATTATTATTTCATTTAATTATATTAGGTAAGTATATGTAGGCATATGTATATATTTGCATCAAGCAGAGGACAACCTCATTGATTTCTCTTTATGAATCAACAACTCTGCTACTCTCAGAAAACCAAATTTTTTCTATTAGGTAGTTAAGATGGACTAAATCTCAGCTGAAAAAAAAACAGGAATCTACTTCTTATAGTATTTTCACTATAACGGCTATCAACTGTCAAATTGTTTCTATAAAAATTTTGAATATAGATGTTTTAATTGAAGAGCGATAAGTTTGGTTTCTATCTCAAACTACCCTAGCCAAATTCTATATTTCCAATCTGATTAGCTTGTTACCGGGGGATGTTTTATCCCCTTGATGGAATTAGTGAAAATATCTTTCATCTATTGTTCAATATGGATAATAAAATAAAAGGCTTAGAAGAGGGCTTAGGAAACCCTTCGACTCTTTTCCTTCCTTCTAACAAGATAAATCAATTTATTAGAGCTTCTAAGGAGTTTTTTTGCCAAAGGTCAGGCCGTTTATTTAGGTTTGACTGGCTTTAATGATGCGTCATCACTAAATAACCCATGTCGAGAGTCAATATTTATATACAAAGTAAGTATATACATTATACAATCATATATCACTATTTTATATGAAACGGGTAAGCATGTATTATTACATCATCGAGAGAAAGAGAAGGGTAGTAATTTTAGAAAACAGTTCAGTAAGTATCCATAATGGCCTGGCAGATATTAATAGAAAATCATAAGTGTCTTCTACTGAGCCCGAGATGTTATGAATATATGTATGTGTTGTATTTAGCCTCCTTGATAATTGATCTCTGGTGTCAAAAAACATTTCGATTTTCTTAATTTATTTCCATTGGCCTTTGAGTTTTTACGAAATTCAACATTGGCAACATTCATAAATTTTTATTTAAATTATATTGATATGGGTATGTGATATTTTTCGGTACGCCCGAGAGACAGCCGAAGGATTACAATTTTTTTTTTTTTTTTTTTTTTGCTCGTTGTGTTGAAAAATCTTTGGAACTTCTAGAAAAATAATCTTCAACTATGATTTTTTTCTGTTGGTGTGTCTCGATTCAGATACCCACAATAACATAAGAACGAAATGTTGAAGAAGTTCTTTTTGAGCTAAAATGTTTGTATTTCTAATACTGATAACTTATTAGATTTCGGGGGAAATAAATGAAATTGAATTGAATTGATTTAATGGAAAAGATTATGTTTTGCCGAAATTAGCAGAGCTTTTGATTCATAGAGAGAAATCAATGATGCTGTCCTCTGCTTGATACAAATAAACACATACATATATGATATACCCTGGTAGAAAAAATGACCAGAATTTCAGTTCCGAATCTGGTCTCATAGCTATGGCTAGATTATTTTCATTAAATGTCCGGATTCTCGCCAGTCGTTCTGCCGAGAATCTAGGCATAGTTATGACCAGAATCTGCTAAGAAAAACTGACATTTTCTGGCCGTAAAAAAAGTGTAGAAAATAACTGTATATAATATAATGTAATAATAAATTTTATTTAAAATTAGTCCAATGAACTCTACACTAAACGTTTTATTTATATTTTTTTTATATTAAAATATTATTTATATTTTTTTTACATTAAAATATTTTTTATATTAAAATATTATTATTATTTTATTAAATTTAATTTTTCTTTATTTTTTTTTATAGAAATATAATAAAATAGCAAATATACACGTATCATCAAGGGCGTTGCCCCCTCTTAGAGACTCAAAAAATGTAATCCTTGTTGATGTTCTAAAAGTCACGAAAGCCTTCTTTCCCGAAATTTCGATCGCTCTACCGTGCACAACGTGGCCTGAAACGAATTCAAACATGGCTAAGAAGTAAGAACCATGGTGGAAAGTCCCATCAATGGTCTATCAATGAATAGTGTTCTTCGAGAGATTTTTATCATTGAGAACCTAGAAGATTCTAATTAATAAAGTAGTCAAAAAATTCACAAGAAACCCAAGAAAATTATGTTTTAATTAAGATATTTTTTGCTTGTAGTAAACGATTAAAACTTTACAAATTGTATTTATTTTACCTACAATTAATATCCTCTATCTATCAAATTGCCCCACCCCACACTGGCCCATTGGCTGGCGACGCCCTTGTTATCATATATTGCATAATAATTATTATTATTTTTTTTTTTCAGTTGGTTAATGTCCATTCTTTATTTAAATAAAATTAACAAATTAATAGGTGTTTTGGACAAATTTTATATTTTATTAATTTTTGCACAACGTTTCGTCCGTTTCCGGACTTTATCAAGTGCTCAATCAATTAACAAATTAAACGTACATTAAATAGTGAGAACATCGAGAAAACAATTTAAAAAATTTAAGTTATTAATCTTGAGTTAACATAAAAATAAATAATTTATTTTTAATAATTTTAATATTTATAATTATTTATTTTTATGTTAACTCAAGATTAATAACTTAAATTTTTTAAATTGTTTTCTCGATGTTCTCACTATTTAATGTACGTTTAATTTGTTAATTGATTGAGCACTTGATAAAGTCCGAAACGGACGAAACGTTGTGCAAAACACCTATTAATTTGTTAATTTTATCATAATAATTATGTTTATTACATCAAGCAGAAGCAGCCTCATTGATTTCTCTTTATAAATCAACACCTCTGCTACTTTCGGCAAATCTTTTCAATTAAATTCTGCTCCTATATTTAGGGTGTATTTTTAAAAAAGCATATTTCTTTCTAAATTTCCATTACTTTTGAGAATGACTATACATTTCATACACACCCTTAATGCTTGAATCGATAGCTCTATCCCTTAGAATCAAAGCATTTTCTTACTTCTTCAATTTATTAAAGCTTTTTCTGTCTGAAAGTTGATGTCGATCAAAAGACAGGGAGGGTGAATGCTGTGATGGGGGTGGGGGGGTTGAAGGGGATGACGGGAATTGAAAAAGACATAAAAATGTCAAAATATGAGAGATCATATTTCGATTAAACCCCTTGAGAATATTTCGCTTGCGCTTAATGATTCGCATCTGAATTTCAATTCTCTCTCCAAAGGTTACATTTTTCCTCCCTCTATCTTTGTTATCAGCACTTCATTTCACCCCCTTCACCCCCGCCTCATCCCTTAATCGTTTTTTCCCTCTTTTTTTTTACTTTCCTCAATCCACCCTCACCTTTTTTTCGTTTCAAATCCGTGTGCATTTTGGCATGCGTGATTTCACTAGTGAATCATTTCCAAACTGGTTGGGTGAGGAGGGGAGTGGGTTTAGTGGGGTGGAGAGAACCCTTCCCCCTTTTCTTCTGTTAATAAAGCTGCGTGTTTTTGACTAGAAAGGTTAATGGGCCTATCGTGCGCCTCTTTGCCTTAATCCATCTCCACTTTTATATTCATTATCATCCTTTGACTCGATTTCCAACCGGAATATTATTAATTAAAAAGAAAAATATTTGAAATTCTTTTGGAGATTTTTCGGAAATTCTTTGCATGATAATGAAATGGTTTTACATGCGTGGATAATAACTGATTAAAGATAGTTCCGTTGAGATAAAAAATTGTTCTTTTTTTTAATTAGAGAAAAACGGAATAAAATAAGTAATTTGTGAAGGGATCAATGTGATTGTTCTCTGCTTGATGCAATTTATATAAAGATAAGAGAAAAACGAAGTAATTTGTAAAGGGATCAATGTTGTTCTCTGTTTGATGCAATTTATATAAAGATAAGAGAGATTAATTTATGAATCGCATAATAAAATTTAAAACCCTTAATTTTAACAAACAAAGAAGAAGAGTGTCTTTTGTAATTAAATTCTGATTTAATATTAAACGTTTTCCAACAAAAATTTAAACAAATTTTGGATTTCTACGAAAAAATAGTTTTTTTTTTTTAATATTTATTGTTAAAATTATTATTGAGTTTGTGATTTTCTTAATTGTTATCTTTACCATTAATAAAGCGCTTAATCTGTCTCATTTGACATAAGCAACGTTTAGCCATAAAGCATTATTTTCAAAACTTTTATAGTTTTTTTTCAAATATCTTAAATAAATAATTGTTATTCGGTTACATTATTTAGATATTAAATGTGAAACATCAGAGGAAAAACGAATAATTAACACAGTGTTAAAACATGCGGTCAATCGCGACGTTTCACCAATTTATTATGGCTTCATCAGGCTCTAGGTATACAAAAAAGTTAGTAAGAAAATAAATGACAAAGTGTTTTATAAATTTGAATGATTCATTTGTATTTATTTTTTGTATAGAGCCTGATGAAGTCATAATAAATTTGCGAAACGTCACCATTGATCGCATGATTTAACACTGTGTTTAATTGTTCCTTTTTCGTCTGATTTGTCACATCTAATATCTTAAATAAATATCAAATAAAAAATTGTAAATTAATATCTCTTATTTTTCCGTTAAATTAAATATTAAATTTATAATATAAAGTGTGACGTTAGCCAATCTTTCTCCCTTTATCAATATTATTTATATACAATTTTTAGAGAAAAATAATTTTTCATAAATATTCATTAACGAAAATAAATTTAGGTCAAATCAAAGATTTTAATAGATATGTTTATATTGCAAGTAGGAGGGACATGTCCCCTCGGGAGTCGAACCCAAGCACTAGTACGCTTTCGCGAGTTGATTTTGAGAATAAATTCGTTTCCTTGCATAAATAATTATAGTTTTTTATTTGAATTAAAGATAATTGGTCTCCAAGACAATTTGTACAATTATCTATAGGAGTTCCAGGGAGATTGGATTCAGGGGGAGGGGTGAGAGATCCCGGGGGGTTAGGGAGAAGCTCGGTGGGATGGATGGGGCGTGGGTCCAGGGGTTGTAGATCTCTAGAGGGCAAGATGCCCGCCGAAGGCGGTCTTGGCAGTTGGTCTTTTATAAATGATTTTAAATTTTGTATGTGATTTTTCGAAATAAATAATAAAAAAATATCTCTAAGAAAAAATTAATTATTGATTGTATAACAAATATTAAAAAAATACAAATCTTTGAAAAACAATAAAAAAACACGTTTATTCGAAACAAATTTTCCCTTTTATAATGGTATTTTTTTTCTTTTATACAAAAATTGACCATTGAAAATGAAAGAAATTCTACCGAAACGTTTGGTTTCGAATAAACGTGTTTTTTGATTGTTTTTTTAAGATTTGTATTTAAAAAAAAAAATCTATAATTTTATTTTATTATTTGCCGGTCCATCATTTCTATTTCTACCCAATCTACGGTAAAGAAAAGGTTGAGAAACGTTGTTCTAAATTCACTAAATTTCTGTTGAAACCCCTCTTGGAATACCCTGATGCCATAAGGACCGAAATTCCGAGCCCCTGGACTATTTGATGCTCGGAATACGTTCATTTGTTTCCCGAAAACTTTCAACAGATATTCATGATCTTCCTAACATTCCTCGTTCTTTAACACTTCCTGTTTGCTGAATATTTCCAGCCAAGACGAGTATTTGCCCTTATCGGGACAAACTTTTCGTAATTTACGCATAAACTTTTTCGTACGTTAATTCTCTTTAAACATACGCTAACGACAGTTACTCCCTCTTCTTGCAAAGTTAACATTTAATCACTAGTTTATAACACCAACACCTGCAATCAAAACAACAACATATTAATGAGTTGGAGTCTTTCTCTGCGAATCATTTGTGCTTTTACTGTTCGGTTAAGTCGCCTAATATTCTCCCTAAAATACTTCAGTTTAAATAAATAAAATAAAATTAACATTGGTTTTAATTAAAAATAGAATTATATTATTTTTCAAAATCCTTTAAGCCGATTATAGATGGGAAATATATGTAGTGAGAATATGTTATATAAAGGAGAAAGAGCCACAGGCTAGAGCTCAATCTTTTTGAGCTTTAATAATGAGTAGCTGGAGGCACCGAGCGATGCTCGGTAACTTCTTCCTTCAGTTAAAACCTTTATTTTAATATTATTTTTAATTTAAAATTCTGATAAAAAGGTCGATTTTTATTTGAGAGCCGTTTTCAAATTAAAAAAAATACAAATATATATAGTATTCGCCCACTGTACCCCCACCCCGCTTGACCCCACCCCCGAATCCTCGCCCTACCCCCGGATCCCCCACCACTGCACCCCACCTCATGTACCTGTTTTTATTCAACCATATGATTCATTTTTATTCATCCATATGATTCATTTTTTAATTGTTAATAAATAAAACCTATCAAAATGTGTTGTTTTTTCAGAAAATTGAGATCTACTTATGCGAAATATATTTTTAAATAAATTCTTGATTATTTTTTATTCTATTGGATTGGAAACTAAGTAATTGCGGATTTTTTTAGAAAATCAAAGACAATTTTTCCATGGAACTAAATAACTTTATTCTGTAATGTATTGCCCATTTTGATCAATGACCTTTTGCCATCTTTCAGGCAGCATCATAATCCCACGTTCATAAAACTTCTGGTTTTTATTAGCAAAAAACTGAATCAGGTACGATTTGACATCATCATCATTATTAAAATTTTTACCATTCAAGGAGTTTTGTAAAGATCGAAATAAAAAGTAATCAGATGGTGCAAGGTCAGGACTATATGGTGGATGTGGCAAAACATCCGAACCAAGCTCCAATAATTTTTGCCGAGTGACCTTGCATTGTCATGATGGAATACAACACCTTTTCGATTTGTCAATTCGGCCCGCTTTTCTTCAACTGCATTGTTTAATTTCGTTAGTTGTTCAATGTAGACAACAGAATTGATCGTTCGGTTGGGTGGTAAGAGTTCAAAGTAGACAATTCATTTGTAATTCCACCAAACTGATAACAAAACCTTCTTTTGATGAATACCAGCTTTTGATGTTGTTTGAGCTGGTTCACCTGGCCTGCTCCACGATCTTTTCCCCCTTGATATTGTTGTAAACAACCCATTTTTCATCGCCAGTTATCAGTCGTTTTAAAAATGGATCATTTTCATTACGCTTCTTTAGCAAATCGCAGCTGTTAATGCGTTGCGTTAAATGCGTTTCTTTCAGTTCGTGAGGAACCCATGTACCGAGTTTTTGATCATAGCCAAGTTGTTTTAAGTGATTTTCAATGCATGTATGTGATAGATGAAGCTTCTCTGCAATCTCACGTGTTGTACTGTGACGATGCGAATCGTGATACATGAAGCTTCTCTGCAATCTCACGTGTTGTACTGTGACGATGCGAATCGATTATTGCTTTGATTAGGTCGTCATCAACTTCATCTGGACGACCAAAGCGTTTTTCATCTTTGAGTGAAAAATCACCAGAACGAAATTTGGCAAACCAATTTTGACACTGTCGTTCTTTAAAGGCTTCGTCGCCATAAATAGCACATAACTTTTTGCGAGCTTGGGATGCGTTTTTCTCTTTGCGGAAATAAAAAAGCAAAATATGACGAAAATGTTCCTTTTGATTTTCCATTTTTCAACGAACGCCAAACGAAAACTACGCAACCGATCAAAAAACTTTTTTTACTGATTGACAGCTGAATTGCCAACTATCAAATAACAAAATGTGTTTTACATTTGGACTACGCCAGCAAACCTAAAAATTCAACTGAAGCCATCTATTATAAAACGTTTATTAATATTTCTAACGTTTAGGTTGAACAAAATATGTTAAAATCAACAATCACAATACTTCTTCAAGGCCTTTTAGAACAATGAATTAAGGCAACCCATTGTCTGCCTGGGTACAAAAGGAAAAGGGAAACCTTTTTAAAACTCTAAGAATGGGATTTGTCTACCTGAGAATCATTAATTTGATTACAAAAAAACCCATCAAAAACAATTTTGTCGAAGATGAGAACGTGACAGATCGAATTGTCACCCCAAAAACCCCCTAACCCGTGAATTTCATCAAAATCGGTAGAGTCGTTTTCAAAATATAACCAAGATACAAATATATAAACAAACAAATATATATATGTACAAATAAATATACAATTTTTGCTCGTTTAATAAGAGTAGATTTCTACCTGGTACTTTTTTGGCTTCCGTCGAACGTAAAACGGGACCCTATTAGTGTCAATACAAAGTCAACTTGAGCTCGTAACTAAATAAGATACAAAATTGAAATTTATAACTTATATAGTAGCGATATATACCTAGATATCTCCTAAAATCCAAAATCATATTAAATTTGGGAGAAGTGTGTTTTTCAGGGGCCTAAAATAAAAAAAATATCATTGTGGGTAAGGTATCTCTTTTTTAAATATTTTTATCATGATAGCGGGAGAGAGCTCCCAATTGACCATTTTTTGGTGAACAGAAGAGGTAAAACTTAAAACTATGAAAAAATTCAACAAATTAAAATTGATACACAAGTTGTAATTAAATAACATGTTCCTTGCTGCAAATTTCCAACTTTCTAGATCAAGCCAAAAAAGTAACTTAAAAAGAAATTTCTTAGTTTCAGCGACTTATACTTATGTACATTCATGAATACGTAAAGTCTACTTCAAAAGTGTAAATTTATTTTCGAAATATCTTAGAGTTTCAGCGACATTTAGTAAGTACATTCAGGAAGACTTCTAATTTAAAAGTGAAAAGCTATTTTTTAAATTTATTAAAGTTTCAGTGATATAATAGGAACATTCAGGAAGATGTAAAGTCTACTTTAAAAGTGCAAAGCTATTTTTAAATTTTTTTCAAGTTTTAGCTACATATTATTATTTTATTTTTTTTATGAAAATGATGAGAGAAGTAGCTACACCAAAAAGGTGTATCCCCTAAAGGCCTGGGTTAGCCCCTCCATCGTGAAAAGAAGAAGAAGGAAGGATGTTATGGGCTGGGCGGGGGTCGAAGGTATCTGTGTATACGGGTCTTAAACAGCTGAAGGTTATAAGTCGCGGGAAAGATGGAGGCAGGGAGCGAGTTACAGTCTCTGGAGGTCATATGGATAAAAGAGTTGGCGAAAGCGCTTGTTCGATTTTTATCCAATTTGACAGCGAAGGGGTGCTGAGCGTTCGAAAACCGCGTATTTCTCGTAAAAAGGGCTTTAAGGGGGATAATTGATTTCAGCTCAACTGAACAGACACCTTGATAGTATCTGTAGTACAGGGAAAGGGCAGAAACGGCTCTTCGGTGAGCCATGTATTCGAGTGAGTTGGCTAGGGCCGGGTCTCCTATTAGTTTAATTGCTCGCTTCTGGATCGCATCCAGTGTAGCAAGAGAATGCTTGGAGGCACCCCTCCACAGATGAGAGCTATATTCGAGACAGGGACAAATTTGAGCCTTACACAGTGTAAGAAGTTGACTGGGAGTATAATAGCGTGTATACCTAAATAGGAGACCAAGCTTACGCGCTGCAGCTTTAGCAGTGTTTGAGATATGGTCATTCCATGAAAGGTCAGGCCCTAGAGTTACGCCTAGCATTGAAATTTTATCCCTATATTCCAGTGAATTTGAATCGAATGATATGTTTGGGAGGTTTCTGTCGACGCGCCTAGAAATAAGGCAACACTGAGTTTTCCTTGCATTGAAGTTAACTAAGTTTTGAGATCCCCAGTTTTTAAGTCTAAATTTATTGAGGAGACAATGTCTGCACGGTTTTTATCCGATGCAGGGTCGTTATGTAGGGTGCTGTCATCTGCGTAACAATGTGCCGGATTGGACGGCAAGTTTAGAAGGTCGTTGATAGGGAAGATAACCGATCCCTGAGGAACTCCAGCTTTGGTATGGAAGGAGGATAAAGATAGAATATACATATACAATTGTAAGATATAAAGTCTACTTCAAAAATGTAAATCTTTTTTTGGATACAAGAATTTGAGAAAAAAAAATAGAAGAAATCAATGTTGTTTTGTTCTTTGCTGTCAGCTAAATGCTAAATCACCTTTTATAATGGAAATCCTAATAATCAAATTCGCGTAAAATGTTTAACCAATTCTTGTTGGAATCCATTTAAAACAACAAAAAAACAAAAAAAGCCCACGGTCTTCGCCCTCCTCTCTTTTTCAGAACAATAACCAATTGATGTCATCATTTTGATTTTGGATCTAGATTGATTAAAATTGATAACATAATAATGAAAAAAGTGCGGATCCATTTTGGATATGTTTTATTTATTTTTTTAAAACCCCCGGTGCACACATTCCATTTAAGCTAATATATGAGAAGCCTTGACAAGTTTCGAAAAACGAGTTTAAACCATTTATTAACAGGCTTTATTGAAAAATCACAAATAATCAAATGAGTTTCATTTTAAAAACGGGAAAGAGAAGGAATTTAGTAGGTATTGAAACAATATAACTGTGGACGGATTATACATATTTATTTATTTATTTTTAATAAACAAATTTAAAAAAATACTATATAATGCGGTATCCTGAGCTGTCGACTTAAAATTATATCTTTTTAAAAAATAATCGGCTTGAGCGACGATCCCAACGTGATTTTTTTAACCGACTTCAAAAAAGGAGGAGGTTCTCTATTCGACTGATTTTTTTTTTTGTGTTTATGTTACCTCATATCTCCACCAATTGTAAACCGATTTTGGAAATTGTTTTGCATTGGGTTCAGTCTAGCTTCCGAGTGGTCCCGATTTTTTTTCATTAGTATTAGACCTTTTTTGTTATGTTTGTTCAGGCCTAACTTCTTTGTTTATCAACCAATTTCGTTGATTCTTTTTTTATTGGAAAGGGGGTATCTTAGGGATAGTGCCATATTAATTTGGTCAAGTTCTGATGATATGATCAACGACGAAATAACGTAAATTTCCAATTCTTATGAGCAAATTATCGAAATTATGATAAATAAAATCTTTCATAAAAATCTGTCACGGTCTCATCTTCGACAAAATTGTTTTTGATGGGTTTTTTCGTAATCAAATTAATTATTCTTTAGGTTGACAAATCCCATTTATAGGGTTTTAAAAAAAGGTTACTCTTTTCTTTTTGTATCCAGGCAGACAATGAGTTGCCTTATTTCATTGTTCTAAAAGGCCTTGAAGAAGTATTGTGATTGTGGATTTTAACATATTTTGTTCAACCTAAACGTTAGAAATATTAATAAACGTTTTATAATTGTTTTTATAAAGAACTTTATTTATTTAATAGAATAAAAAATAATCAAGAATTTATTTAAAAATATATTTCGCATAAACAGGTCTCAATTTTCTGAAAAAACAACACATTTTGATAGGTTTAATTTATTAACAATTGGATGAATAAAAATGAATCATATGGTTGAATCAAAACAGGTGCAGGAGGTGGGGTGCAGTGGTGGGGAATCCGGGGGTAGGGCGAGGTTTCGGGGGTGGGGTCAAGCGGGGTGGGGGAGGGGGGTACAGTGGGTGAATACTATATATATTTGTATTTTTTTTTTTAATTTGAAAACGGCTCTCAAATAAAAATCGACCTTTTTATCAGAATCTTAAATTAAAAATAATATTAAAATAAAGGTTTTAACTGAAGGAAGAAGTTGCCGAGTATCGCTCGGTGCCTCCAGGTACTAATATTTAAAATAGATACCAAGTGATAGTAAGGTTTTGGATAAAATTGACCTACCGAAACGCGCCACTTTACTTCAGCAGCTATACAATTTCTTAAGAATTTTCCTAAAACCGCTCTACCGATTTTGTTTAAACTCAGTGTATTTATGTAAAAAAAAGTTGTCCATAATATGTGCAAGATTTTTTGAAGAAAAATTGGTTAACGGGAATTAATAAGGATTTTTCAAAATGCCGTCCTCTAGTGGTTACGTAGGGAATAAAAAATTATAAATAATCGAAAATATTCATATTACACAGATGGTAAGTGAAAAACGTGTGATGTCTTTTTTTCTGTTTTATCCCTCGAACACGAGTCAAAGGACCATAGCTAATTCTCTCTTTATGAAATCGACCCTAGAATTTTGAAAAAAAAATTGCAATTTTTTTCCACTCGGGAAATTCTCTTGTATGTATTATTAAACAAAGGAAAATAATACCTATGTTTAATTCATGTACAAGACAGGCAGAATAAAGGGTCGGGAATGACAGTCCATTTATAGTTTGACAAGTTTGGAATCAATATCGGAATTCTGTCTCTTTCGCTCCCATGGACAAGAGGCAGAGGAAAATGAAGTAGATATAATTGATGCTCTTGAAAAATATAATTTATTAAAAGTCATTATCTCAATTTCAACTGCCATTCAATGCGTAAGTAGGGAGAGAGATTTAGTTTATCATCATCATCATCATATTGGGCAGTCTTTTATAATTGGTGAAAATTGCTTGTTAATATAATGTTAGAGTATGATACTTTATTCGGCATTAGAGAATCAATTAAACTTGGTGGTGGCCATATTAATCTACTTTCAGTTATGTCTCTTCTATTTTTAATAAATTGGTGGAAAAATGAATAAAATTTTAAGACTAGGTAAGCTTTCCGCAATTTTAGCTATTTTCATTGAATGGTTTCAGCTAGAAAGTTTATTAATAAGAACTTGTGTGACAAATTTTAGCTCATTAGCGACAGCAATTAAACAGCTTCTATAGGTATACAAAAATTTGATTTTTATCTGATTTTCTACATTTTCATTTAATATAATAGTTTAAAACTTCTTCATTTCCTTTGCGTGGTTGTTTTGAGTCCGAGTGACCTTAACCTGTTACAATATAGTTATTCAAAAGACTTTTCTCCAGGTTGACCAAATCTAGCTCACAAACTCTCAGATGTTACGGAAAATAGCATAATCCTGCTGGTCAATATTTATTCTGAAAAGATACCCTGTAAAGATTTGAACATTCCAAGGAACGATCTTCAAATGGTTGTTTCTGCGTGATTTATTTCGTGAAATCAGTTCGGTACCAAGGGAATATGTCACTTGCATAACTGTTATTGTAGTATCACATCTATCTTGTCTATCTTGTAGTATCACATCTAACCCCTTTAAGTCGCCTTTTACGACAAGCAGGGGATACTGTGGGCCTATTCTACCCCCGGCCCACAGGGGTGAAAGCTTTGAAGCTAAATAGTTCAAAATCTAATCAGTTTTTTTATTAAATAAATTCAAACTTTTTGACACCAGAAGGAACTTTCCAAGAACTTCTAACAACAAATAGACAAATAAATTATATTTGAAAAATTTTTGTTTCAAGTTCTAGACATTTATAAACAGTATAATAATAATAAATATAAAAATAATAATCATCAACGCAATCATTTTATTAATTAATTTATTTGTTAAAAATAACATTTGATTATTTTTTCTCCTTGATAATTATTTTATAATAAATAGATTTGGAAGATTTGTTTTTTAAATCAGGGTATATGAATTCTAGCCAAACAAGGCATTATAGTTGCATAGATGCAAGGGGTAACAGAAAATAGCCAAGAGGGCGCGAATAGACGGATTTATTTAGACTTATCTTTGCTCTTTCTCTCTAGGCCTCAGGATTCCTGAGACAACATACAAGTCCAGACAAGTCTTAGCAGAATAAAATTATTCTGGCTGACAAACTAATAATTAAAGAAAATTGGGGAATCTCTGGAATAAACAATTTTTGGGAACAAACTTGCTCTCAAAATAGAAATTAGGATTAGAAATAATTAAGAATAGTACAGACAAGCAAATCGACCGAGATTAGAGCTTTGCAGATTTCTAGGCTTAAATAAACAATTTATATTTTTATTCACTACTAGCTGCGATCCCACAATCGGCGACCCTCTTTCTTAAAAATTTTCGAAGATCGAAATTCTCAAAACATAATCAAAATATATGTTTTGGCTGTATATCATTAAGATTTGGAATCAAAAGACAGCAAAAATTTTTAATGATGATTGTATAATTTTTTTTTCACTTTACATACGTATATGTCAGATGTGGATTACCAAGTGCTCGGATTGAACTCTTTGACATTCGGGTTCTATTCCCGAAGAGGTGAAACAACCCTTCTGACATAATAAAAAAATAACCATATAATCTCGGATCTAGTAATAGACCATCCTCTCTTGAATTTCTATAGTAATTTTTTTAAAAAACTACCAATATCGGCATTTCTCTTTTGAATTAAAATGTTTGTTTAACTAGCTTGTATGCAGCAGTAGGAAACGAAAAATTTCAATATCCACGTGATACTGAACCCATGAAAAATAATATTTATAATCAAAAAAAGACTGATGATGAAGGACAAGCCTTCGAAACTATAGTAACAAACAAATAATAAAAAATATATATACAAGAGGCGTGCGGTCCATGGATACTGTGGATGCGGCGCATTCCAAAAATGTCAAAACATTCAGAGTATTTCCATACCAAGTCATAAAATAATCTAACGTTAAATTTGAAAAATAATGTAAAATCCTATGATGCAATTATATAAATTATTACCATATTCGATGAAATTTGTAAAAAGGAGCGAAGAATATAATAAAATTTAAAAAATTAAAGGGGACAGCATTTATTTCATCTTTGACATTTGAGAAGTGGACACATGTACAATTTTAACCATGGATAGTTACACGCTAGAACAACACATTAAAGTTATTAAATTTACATTGAGCTATTAAGGTCTAAATTTCCAGGACGATTAATTTTACGTAATGATGACGTAAACTGGACACCTAGATCGTTTGAAAAGTAAAGTTTATGTGAATAAGCCAACAACAATTGCACAGCTGAAAAACAACATTCGGGTCAAAATTAATCAACTTGATGCTGAAATGTGTGAACGCGTTGTTAAAAATTTTGGTGTTCGTATGAGAAACAAGCTTGAGTATTTTTCCATAAAAGAATTTAGTCTTTTTGATTTTAAGTCGATTCTTCCACGTTTTCAGTAGAGGATGCCATTAATAGTCAAAACATCTAAAATGGAATGCAATAAGGTTATTCCTCTAGTATTAGATAAGAATCGATCGTTATTTTTGATTTTAAACCGATTCCTCCATGTCTTCAGCAATGGTTACCAATAATAATCGAAAGGTCAAAAATCTAATGTAGAATTATTATTCCTCAAGTAATAGATGAGAATCAATCGCTATTTTTGATTTTTAGTCGATTCCTCCATGTCTTCAGCCATGGTTACCAATAATAACCGAAATGTCAAAAATCCAATGTATAAATGAGAATCGAACATTATTTTTGAATTAAAGTCAACATGAACTACAAATTGCAAGTGATACCTGATTAATAATAAAGGAATAAACATATTAATATTTCAAATGAATTTGTATAAAGTTTAGCAACGATCCGTTGCAGTTTATTTAATATAATTGTTAAGAGCCATATTTTTATAAAAATAAAAAACATCAGAAAAATCAAAGTATTTACATGTTTTATTTTTAAAAAAACATCTAGACGCAACTTTTGAAAGACCCTATATTTCCAATGCAGAGGACTAAATAGATTCTGGACTTTCTAGGTTTATAAAAATGAAAAATTATTTAAAAAACATTTGTTGAGATTTTAATCAGTTTCTATAGAAAACTATAATAAGCGATTGAACAGGTGAGTTTCACATTATTCGCCGAAAATACAAACAGCGTATCGAATCTTGAAAAAGTTACACTTTTTTCTCCAATTAATAAAGTATTTATGATTTAGATGTTAAAAATTGTGATCACTCGTTCAATTATTATTAGTTTTAACTTGTAAACTCCTGATGATGGACTAATAATCCGAAATATATTGAGTTTGTATAAACCTCTTTCAGTTTTATTTCATTCACTGTGAAACTACACACCTTTTACTTTATTAATTAATATCATGTTTCACCTAAAACCTACACCACTTTCCCTAAGTAAAAATTTTCTCCAACTTTTTTTTCAAATTTTTTATTTAACTCTATTAATAATGGGGCTACCTACGACATCCTCCTATCCTAAATCATCTGTAAGCGTTACGGGGAGCGTACCGAGGTTTAAATTTAAATTAGGTTGGAGTTGGTGGTGTTCACAAGGAGAAAATTAAAATACAAAGATTTTTAGTTTACTCTATATATTTCGAGCTCTTAACTCATCGTCAGGAGAACATTGACAATCAATGTTCTCCTGACGATGAGTTAAGAGCTCGAAATATATAGAGTAAACTAAAAAAATCTTTGTATTTTAATTTTTCTCCTTGTGAAACACCACCAACTCCAACCTAATTTAATTTTAACAATGTTTCACTATAAACCAACACCGCGTTCCCTAAAAAAAAAAAAAAAAAAATAAAATTGTACCGAGGTTTCCTGCAATTACGTATTATTATCAGAAAATGACTCTCAAGTGTCTATGAAATCCCCTCTATTATCCCTTTCTGTAACTACAGAAAATAAAATAATTATTCCCTCAAGTGGCAAACTCTTTCAACCGTCATGGAAAATCCTCCCACCCCGCACCCCTCCGCCATGTTATATTCCCATTGACGTTCATTTTAATTAACTTTACAACTAAACTAACGTTTACTTCGATATTAGTTGAAACGGATCTTCTTCTGAATATGGCATTTTCCATCCATCTTAAAACTTGTCTGCAATTTTGTTTGAGTTCCAGTTCCAGTTCCAGACTCGACCACACTTTATTTGTTCCCAGGACCGCAACGAATTCCGAGCTCCCCCCTCTAAATTCATGGCTCATAAATGATGGAATGGAATTTGCCAAACGCTTGATTTTAACAACACTTTACAACACTTTTACTATGCTGTTAAAATGTATTCTTTAATGATTCTTCAAAATGTCTTCATGTTTGTGATTTAGTTTTCTTTTTTTTTATTTAACGAAACAATGAACTGTTAAAGCCACAAGTTTTCGGTAAAAGTTGTGAAGAGTATAAAAGAGTAATAGGATCAAACTTCCTAGATAATGCATTATTTTAGCTAGTGTTTCTTATTTTTTTTCTTTTTCGGGAATTAGGTTAATGCATGTACCAAGCAACATCCAAGGACACATAGCTAGTTCCATCATTTACTTGGCGAACCGAAATTTCATTTATGGGCGTAAATTAAAATATTTAGGAAGAGAAATCAATGATCCTCTGCTTGATTCGAATAAACATTTACACAGAAATATATAAATATATATTTACCGGGTCTCCCGTATCACGAGGATACATTTTTAATAAAATTTTCATAGTTTTCGAGTCATTTTTTGAAAATGGTGAAAATCGGTGCCCAAATAATGAGATGCTCTGGCTACAAATATACATATTTTATAATTCTAATTTTTGTTACGCAATCCTGAATAATCATGCTATTGACCAGAATTCAAAATAAAACGATAAATACTATACTTTTTGTTGGACTTAAGTTTTAAAAAATTTTGATCAGCTAACTTTAAATCATCTTTAATGTAAAACAAGTTCTAGCATGGGAAGTTATTTAAAAAATTAGCAAATTTAGACAAGATTTAAAATGGTAAAGGACTTTGTACTTCCTTGTTTAGAAAAAAATATATATATATATATTTGTATTTTTTTGGCAAAATTAGCTAATTTAAAAAAAATATATTTTGATAGTGGTTATTTATTTAATATGTTAATCAATTATGTCCCATCTTAGTTGAACTAATCTTTGACTATGCTATAATTCGACATTAATGTTATAATAGCCAGTGGAAGATTTATGATTCTGCCGCCGGTAGGCTGAAATATTTTGCCGCCTATTCTCAGAGCGGATTTAAACTCTTTTGGGCCCTAGGTAAAATCTTTATTTCGAGCCCCTACGTAAAAACATAAAATATATTTAAGACATATATATAAATAGTTCGAATCAATTGCCTCTTTAGCCTACTAGAAATGGTAAAAGGGATTAATTTTTCCCTCATCATATATTCAATTAAATCTATTGAAATTTAATATTTATGAAATATTTTCTTTTATATTTTATATCAAATAGTTTTTATTAGAATATTTGCATTTTAAGGGGTAGTTTTTTGATGTCTAGATTTGAAAAAAACACTAATTACTATCTTTGAAATAATTTTTAAAAATATGAAATTAATAAATATTATAAAACAATTAATTATTAATTATTTAATTTAATTTTGAACGAAATTGATTAAGTAATTTTTGAGAAAATTGTCAAAAACCATTTGAACCGTCAAAAAAACGATGTTTTTTGATAGGACGAGATGCTTTTGAAAAAAGTTAAAAAAATTATTTGAAACGAAACATTGACTTGTGAGATGGAGTTGAAATTTAAAATGTTTCTAAAACGGTTTTTCATAGTCCTTTTTCGGGTTTTTTCACGATTTTCTCAAAAAGTACTGAATCGATTTCGTTAAAAATTGAATTAAATGATTAATAATTAGTTGTTTTATAATATCTATTAATTACATATTTTTGAAAATATTTCTACGTAGTTATTAGTGGTTTTTCAAATTAGACTTCAAATAAACTACCCTTTGAAATGCAAATTTCGTAATAATAATTATTTTATATAAAATAAAAATAAAAATAACACACAGATATGAAATTTCAAAACATTTGAATAGTTATCTAATTAGAAAAAAAAATAAAACTTTTTATCATTTCTAGTTGATTTTCTCTCGGAGAGAAGAAATTGAATCTTTTCATACAATTTCTTTTAAACTACAAAATTCTTAATCAAAATGCTATTTTCTTATGTTAAAATGTTACTATGAACCTCAAGATAGATTAAATCGAAAAAATAAGATCAATTTCTTTCTCATTTATAATAATTTTGGTCTGATATAACGAGAGATTGTGTCGAGATCAGAGACACATTATTTGTTATTGATTCATCAAGTCCATTGACTCTACATAATTGGAATATCTTTTTTTAACTCGTAAACTATTGATTTTAGACATTTCTCTCATTTTAACTTTTCTGTTGGAAATTAAATATTCTCTAATAAAAGTTCTTATATGAATTTGTTTACCTTAAAGGGTTAGACGGTAATGGTGAAATTTGGATAAATATTGCTCTAACGACCTAGATATTCTACATATAAAAAAATTCTAGTGAAGAAAAGTGTTGATATTTTAATTTACTAAAAGAAACTTCATTATGATAATTAGCTCCGATGACTATTTAAATATCTAGAGAAGATAAACTTTAAAAATTAAAAAAAAATTTCTGAGTACATAAAGAAAAAATTATTTTACAAAAATAAAAGCGGTTTTAGTTAAAGTGTGCCCTTAAATTGAATCTCAAGATTTTTATTTAAATCAAACCAAATTTAATATTTTTTGAATCAAAAAATACCTGGCCAATTCATTGGGCTTTTTTATATTGAAAAATATTTACATTTACATAACTCGTAACCTATTGATTTTAGACATTTGTCTCATATAAACTTTTATGATGGAAATTAAATGTACTTTAATAAAAGTCCTTATATGAATTTATTTACTCAAAGTGTTAGGCAATAATGGTGAAATTTAAGTGGAAAGTTAGATAAATACTCACAAAGAGAAACAAAAGGTTGTCCTCAGTTTGATGCAAATAAACATACACACATATATATCGAGATGATATATCTGTATATATATTATTTATTTGTTTGAGACTATAGTTTCGAATACTTGGTCTTCATCATCAGTCTTTTTTAATTATAAATGTTGTTTTTCATGGATTCAGAATTCTAAGCTGACCATCAGTGAAAGAACTTCAAATTTTCAATATCCATACGATATTGAATGAAAAACAATATTTATAATTAAAAAAGACTGATGATGAAGACCAAGACTTAGAAACTATAGTCTCAAACAAATAAATAATATATATATATAGGTATATATACAGATATATCATCTCGAAATATATGTGTGTGTGTTTATTTGCATCAAGCAGAGGACAACCTCTTTGTTTCTTTTTGTGAATCAACAACTCTGCTACTCTCGGCAAAACAAAAACTTTTCAATTAAATAAATACTCCCTATAACTCATTGATCCCCATAGAAAAATCAAAACTCCATTATTACGAGGGATCACTTATGTATTTTTCATTAAATTATTTAGTTACTTCCAAAATTTGTCAATTCTAGTAAAAATTTAGTTGATTACCAAAATTAAAACCTTCTAGTGCTAATCAGTTGGCCGGCTGCCGCCCCTAGGAAAATTCCATAACTACACCAATGGTTACGACCACCCCAATTCGAGTCAAGTAACAAAAGCATAAAACGACAATGACAATGAGGAAATGATTTTGGTCACCGACCAAAAATAAATTCAAAATAAGCTGATGTGGCCATCCACATGAGTTTACCATACACCTGGACAATAGCTGGTTACATAATAAAGTATTAGATTTGTATTTGGACCTATGAGAAATAAATAAAATATTTGAAATTACTTATGATGAAAGTCAACAATTCTACTCTCGGCAAAACAAAGTCTTTACAATTAGCCTATTTTTTGTTTGTCTGGATTCTGATAACCTACAATAACTCTAAAACGAAGTTTCGTAGAAAGTATTTTAGATGCCAAAATGTTTGTATTTTCAAAATAAACAACTGAATTAGGTTTTTAGGCATTCTTGTTTCAGAACTTACAGTTGGAAAATGCATAAGAAGAAAAAAAACAATAAAATTATCATATGATAAGCTATCGAACAGTTGTAGTTAGTTAGAAAATTTGTTAAAGCACTAAAATATTTGCGTTTTCTAAAAAAAGGAGTATGATACAATTTTGGACTTTTATCTTCAGGATTCCCGGATCATTAATGCAGAACTTGATTCGTTAAAAGAAGAGCTCTTGAACGGAATTCTAAGATTCTTCGTTATTTGCAAAACTGCATAACTAAATTCCTCATTTCAAAGTATGTGCTAGAACCTACTGGTAATCGATATCCAATTACATTCGAGATTAACAACATATATGATATATGTTATTTATATTTCTGAATAAATCATTCTATTGCAATTCATCACTCGTTTTTAAATTTAAATTAAGCAAACTTTGTTCATAATTTAGTGTAAATGAAAATGGAAGAGGTTATTTTTTTTTAACCTGTAATTAGAAGTCATATATTTATTTTTTTACTCTACTGAATAATTTATGTCTCACCTCCAACTAGCTTCCTGTTAATTTTTCTACTTTTTTTTTTATTATTTTTTTTTCTATGTTTTAAATTATCAAATTTTAGAAATCTGTGTGATTGATGAGTAATGTCACTTGGTTTTTAAATAAATAAATATGACAATTATTGATTTTCTTATTTCTTAATTTAAAATCATAGTGCAGCTAAATAAATGTTTAAAATATCCTAAACCAGGGCCGATCATATTGCAGGTGTGTAGGATTATCTATCAGGCTGCACAGGCAATCCAAAAAAATGAAAAAATACTCGGTACACTAAATTCACTAAAAATTTTTTTATTCTTTGTGTTTAAAAATGTCTGTAACGTTTTAAACAACTTTATTTCGTATGTGTGTCTAGATTCCGATACACACAATAACTTAAGAAGAAAAAGTCGTAAATCCTGCCAAAAGATTTGTATTTTCAAAGTAAAAAAAGGAGTAGATTTTTGGATATTTAAATTTAGAACGTCCGAAGAAAAATTGCAAAAAATAACATTCTTCTGGGGCTTCTGGTTGATTTCAATGATCTGAAATTTGACCTAAAACTTGATATTATTGGATAAAAATACTTGGTAGGTTTCACATTAAGATATAAAAAATAAATTCGTTTTATTTTTTTATATCTTAATGTGAAACCTACCAAGTATTTTTATCCAATAATTTTAAAAAATGTTTCACCAAGTACCAACACCAAATTCCTTAAAAACTACTAAAACTTGATATTAAAAAACTGTATCGTTATGCAAAGCTTTTGATTTGATCACAGTGAATTTCCACAGTATTTAGAATTCACTATAGTAAATGAAATGCATGAACATTATACTAGATATAATGATAGGATATATCTACATAAGGTAAATAGAGAATTGACGAAAAAATCACTGTATATTAGGGGGTTGAGGAATTTAATTCTATGCCCTCTGATGTAAAAAATTCCACAAGTTTAACATATTTAAAATAAAATTAAGGAAACATAATAGTGAAAATTGACAAATGTTACATAAACATTAGAACTTAATTGTAATTATGTAGTAAAATGTAATACTATGTATATGTACATATTTAAATTTAAATATATAAATAAATAAAAATTTCTGCTTCAATCTAATAAGCTAATTCGAAAGAAAAAAGAATTAGAAAACTGATTTCAAAAAAGAAAGGTTATTAAGTGAAAGTCGAGTGGTGTAAAGTTGATGCCATTTTATTATGAATATTTTTAGCACTTCTTTATATTTTATTCGATATTTCTAAAATCCCTTGATTAATATCGCCAAAGTGTCCAAATGTCTTCTCCTCTATACAATAACTGTGACAATACTAAATTAGTGGCAATATAAAATTGATCCCTGAAATCCTTGTCTTAACTAAAGCTAAAACCAATTATAAAAGAGCCCGTTTTTGGTTTTAATACTAAAGCTGTTTTCAAATTGATTATTGGGATAATAGAAAGATAATCCATACACCCAAGATAAATTGTTTGCTCGAAATTTCACTCTACGGATAAAACAAAATTAGAAAAATTTCAGTGTAAATATTTTTAAAATTGATTTCATGGCTTATTTCATTTTAGAAGAAATAATAAAATTCTTTTAAATTACTTGGAAGAAAAAGTGAAAACTTATTCAATCTTTATCCAGATTTTAGAGAATTGACAATTTTTTGTCAACGAACGGTTTATTACCTGTATGTTAATAAAATGATTTCTAATAAATATCAGATCATATTCTACAACTGTTCAAAAACTTTTCATTTACAATTCGAATTTTTTTAATTTATGAAAGAAACTTCTGAAGTTGGTATGTACTACAACAATAAGTACACAAATAAAATTACTTTGAAATCATTATTTTTACTTTCACATATCGTCGCTGATCCATTTTTGGTCAAATATTGTACGTTTATACCGACCAACTTTTCACGGCGCATCTGTCTAT
The DNA here is from genome assembly GCA_024734495.1 of Forficula auricularia. Lineage (NCBI taxonomy): Eukaryota > Metazoa > Arthropoda > Insecta > Dermaptera > Forficulidae > Forficula > Forficula auricularia. The sequence continues at coordinate 1,199,582 of JALMQS010000099.1, read as the reverse complement.
TGAAACCTTATTATTCTATTACAATTTAATTTCGCGCTACTGACAAATAATAAATATTGCATTGTATTTGTATGTATTCGTGTTTAAAATGGTTTTTCTTGTTTTCTGGAAAACTGTGAATTTAAGACTTACGAGGTTTTATAAGATCAGCGACGATATATATTCTCTATATAATGTGAAGTATTGCAATCGCCTGCCGGAGACACTTTGAGAGCTTCTATCTCCAAGGTGAAAAAACTTAATTTCACTTTGTGACTTCTAGGTGGAAGGAATCGATGCCCTTAATAATTACGGAAAATTCGGATTTATAACAGAAAACCGGATATTGTGGTCCCTAGAGGCTAAAAAGTGACCAAAATCTATTGGTCAGTGCGTATGTATGTATGTACCTCCCCTGCGTTTCGCAACCATAAGTCTCAGAGCTTAGAAATTCGAAACTTAAGCTCTATATAGACTAGAAGGAGAACAGCAAGCTTTTAGTTGAAATCGGAAGACTGGAAGTTGGCATTTAAATGAAAGATTTTTCGTTTTTTATGATTTTCTCAAAAATGGCTTCGAAGATTTTTTAAAATTGTTATATTTATCAAGTGTCATAAGTTTTTAGTCGTGTATAAATTTTAATCTGATTGACATAATGGAAAGGGGGTAAATTAGGAGTGTAGGAAAAATAAATATTTTAATCTTTTATATCTCATTTATGCTAAATCGCAGAACTTTGAGATTTGAAACTTAAGCTATCTAGATGCTAGAAGAAGTACAACAAGATTCAAGTTGCAGATTCAGTTATAAATAAGAAGGCTGTACAAATAAGCAAAACTATTCATATAAAATTGGACTCAAGATATCATGAATGCTTTTATGCAAAAATAGTTTTTCTGAATTATTGAAACTTAACAAAATTCCGATTTAAAAAAAAAAGTAAACTCTGCACGAGGTCAAAATGTGAAATTAGAAGAGCTTTTACATCAAAATCATCAAAAAAACACATTTAGAAGCTATGGTACCATTTTTGCATAAACAAGAACATAAGGATTTCTAAATAAAATTATTGCAGAGCTGCAAATAAGCATTTGGCACTTAAGGAGACTCTTTGGCACTTAACACATTTCTTAATTTTTTCCCCATTTTTTTTTTTATCTTGAATTATAATTTTTTTTTTTTTCTAACCAGAAAATTTATTTCCGCGTAGCATAAACAACAATATATTGTTAACACTCCGCTGTATTTTCACTAACAAAGATATAACAAAGTTTTTTCTTAGTATCTCTATTTTATAATTTTGTCAATTAGCACCTTTGAAAATTCTACTCTTCAATTAGAAAAAAAGTACCCTAAATTTAGCCCGTGTATGGGGACCACAGCACGTTTCGTTCTGTTCTAGAAAGATGTTTCGAGGAATTAAATTTTTCCATTAATTCAATTTAAGAAAGTTTTTATGTTCTTGTCAGAGATTATTGTAATAAAAGTTAGTCTTTACTTAGGCGATGTTGTTTGACTAATTTTATGACTTGTAGATCTAACTACTAATAAAATAATTTATATGAATATTATGATTTGAATATTAATAATATTATTAAATATTCTAATAGTGTTTTTACTTCGGTCATAGATTAGGAAATTAGACGATAGATTTAGGTTGTTGTTTGGTTGAAGACAAGGCATACTATATATATTGTTACCCAGATTTAATATTCCACTTCGGCCTTCAGAATTTTAATAACGATTTTAATTCAAAGATAAAGTTTAAAAACGATCCTGCCATTCGTAATAACTAATCATCATTGAGTATACAGTCCTAAGACTGGTTTGATGCAACAATCCGTCTCCACTCGACTCTGTCCCCCGCCAGCTGTTTGACCTCTCTAAATGTCTCGCATCCCATATCCCCAATTATTTGGTTGAAATATTCTAATCTGGGTCTTTCCCTTCCCCCTTTCTTTCCCACCTCCCCCTCCAAGATATCCCTAAGCAGTCCCCCATATCTCAGTGTGTGCCCCATCATCTGACCTCTTCGCTTCTTCAGACTCTTCCACAAGGTTCTTCTTTCTCCGATTCTTCCATGAACTTCTTCATTTGTAATGTTATCCATCCATTTGATATTCATCATTCTTCTGTAGCACCACATTTCGAAAGCCTCTAATCGCTTTCTCTCCGCTTCTCTAATTGTCCAGGTTTCACACCCGTACATGGCTATGCTCCATACATATGTCTTCAATAGCAACTTCCTGTTTTCTAAGCTGATTGAGGAGGAGCATAGTAGTTTTTGTTTTGAATTAAACCCCATTTTTGCTTGGGCAATTCTCGATTTAATTTCGTTTTCGCTCCTCCCATCCCATGTTATTTTACTTCCTAGGTAGCGGAATTCCTTAACTCCTTCTAGGTTTTCTTGGTTAATTTTGATGCATTCCTGTCTCGTTTGTTCTTTTTTTGTACATACTAGGACCTTGGTTTTATTCTTGTTTATTTTCATTTTGATTTCTTCTATTAGGATTTGGTTAATTCCATTCAAGGCGTCCTCTAATTCTTTTTTATTGCTTCCTAGAAGGGCAATGTCATCAGCAAATCTTAACATAGCGATCCTTTGACCTTGGATTTCGATACCTGTATCAATTTTGTCTTTGATTTGTATTTGTTATTTTTGTATTTGTTATTTGTCAAAGACAAATAACTAAAGTAAATTGGAAAATAAAACTATTCCAGATCAGCAGTTCTCAACATATTTTACAAGCAAAAACAAAATTAAAAAATTTAAGTACTAGCAGAATAAATATCTGTTGTCATCTATAATTTTATAGACATATAAAAATAAATAAATAAATAAAAATATCAGGTATGAGAAAGTAATACATGGCTCTCTCGAGCTCTTCACACTTTGAGAACTTCAAGTTTATAAAAGTTACTCTCACTTTGTCACATTTAAGGGAAAGTAAAGGTAACCTTGATATTAGAAAATCATTTAACCTAATGAGTATTTACAAATTTATTTTTATCAAATATGAATGAAATTATTCTAAATTTTAGGCAAACTCATGCGTATCTGTAGCCAAAATTAAAGATTTTAAAATTAAATGATATAATCACTATTAATAACATCACTAAAAAGAGAAAAATAAAAATATTAAAAAAAGAAGTCCCTCTTATCTACCAACACCTAAAAGATAATCGGGTCTTCTATTCTTTGAACAAAACTTTAAAATCATTAAAATATATTTTTTATTTATTTATTTATTTTGAATGTACAGACAATTAATGTCTAATCACATAAAATTTACAAAAAACAGAACATGACGACAAAACACATTATCCCAATAAAAATTGGAGAAAAAAGCAAAATTTTTTCAAGACTCGGTAAGCTGTTTGCGATTTCGATGAATTAATAATTTTAAATGATAAAAATATCTAAATCTGATATTCATATACACACTTCACTCATACATAAGCACATAAAAGTCAATAAATCTAATATTATCACAGATGTTTGAATTAAACAAGTAAGCCAATGTTGCAATCATAATTGCATTAGAAATTCTAGCAAATTCTGGCAAATGTTGTCTTCTGTTTAAATTCTCCAACAGGAACCTTAAAATACAACTAATTCCGACCAATAAATATAACTATAGTTTAAAAATGAACTTAAGTAAAATTAACTTTCTAAATTATACAAAAATTATATAAGATTATATTTTCAATTATTGGATAATTTGATTCATCCTATGCTATAAATCATTATTATATCCCAAGTTGTGTCAATTAAAACTGCGCTTATAATGTTCTAAGTTAAATATCTAATAAAATAAGCGATAAATCTATCTACTCTTATTAAACGAGCAAAGATTGTATATATATTTATATATATATTTGTTTGTATATTTGTATCTTAGTTCTATTTTGAAAACGGCTCTACCGATTTTGATAAAACAAAATCTATTAACAAGTTTTGAGGATAAGAAAGAAAACGATCTGGCTAGGTCTGGTCCTCTGGCCCTTTTTTAGTTAACAGGTGTTTAAATCATAAAATTACAGGTGGATTCATAACAAAACAGGTGTGTTTACAAATAAAGTGGTTGAAGTGGCTTTTTTTTATATAACTTGCAAACAAATTTTATTTAATTTTATGTTTTTATTTCAGATCATATACGATTATTTTTTTTATTATTATTTTCCTATTTATTTTTTATAATTTTATAATTTTTTATAATGTTTATCGATATGAACGAATGTGGGCAAATTGGTGTACGGGTAAACAAATATACACATAATATGTGGACTACTAGAAAGGTAGAAATGCAAAAACTGTGTGCGGGGTGGGCTGGATGTGGGTGCAGGAGGTGGGGTGCAGTTGTGGGGATCGGGGGTGGGGTGGGGCTGAGTGGGGGTGGCGGCGGGGGTGCAGTGATGGGGTCGAGGTGTGTGGTTTCGGAGGTGTGGAGACCAGGGGGGCTTGTACTATATATATTAGTATTTTTTTAAATTTGATTACCGTGCATCGCTCGGTGGCTTCAGGTACTATTGCTAATCAGCACAAAATTAAGAGAGGGGGTTCTTTCGTAAATAATTATAAATTATTTTAATTAAATATTATCTATAAAGAAAGGAGCCTGGTGGATGGTAATGTCATGTGGATGGTAAAGTCATGTGGATGGCCACATGAGTTTATTTTCTCCTATATTGATGATGCTTTAATGATGAAAAGATATCAAAGATTTGTTTTTTCAATAAGGGTATATGAATTCTCGAACACATCTAGTAGCATAGATGCAAGGGTAAACAAAAAATAGCCAAAAGGGCGTGGATAGACGGATTTATTAAAACAAACTTTACTCTCTCTCTCTAGGTTTTAGGGTGCCAGAGACAGCAAACAAGTTCAGACAAGTCTTAGCATAATAAAAATTATTCTAGGTGACAAATTAAAATTATATAATTAAAGAAATTTGGGGAATCTCTCGAATAAAAAATTTTTGGAGACAATCTTACTCTCAATATAGAAATTAGGACTGGAAATAATTAAGAATAATATATAGTAGATAAGCAAATCGACCGAGATTAGAGTTAATTGAAAAGTTTTTGTTTTGCCGAGAGTAGCAGAGTTGTTGATTCACAAAGAGTTCCTAGCCCTCCAGCAGTGACGAAAGAACACCAAGTTTTCAATATCCATATGATATTGACTCCATGAAAAACATTTATAATTGAAGAAAGACTGATGATGAAGACCAAGTCTTCGAAACTATAGTCTCAAACAAATAAATAATATATATACAGATATATCATCTCGATATATATGTGTGTATGTTTATTTGCATCAAGCAGAGGACAACCTCTTTGTTTCTTTTGCGAGATTAGAGTGTTGCAGTTTTCTAGGCTTAAATAAACAATTTATATTGCGACAGCAAGAATCTTAAAATTCAACAATAATTCTGACTAATAAATATAACTATTACATAAGTAATTTAAAAATGAACTTAAGTAAAATTAACTTTCTAAATTACTATACAAAAATTATATAAGATCTTTTAAATATTCAAATATTGGATAATTTGATTTATCTTATGATGTAAATCATTATTATATTTCAAGTTAAGTCAATTAAAATTGCGCTTGTTATGTTCTAAGTTAAATTTACAAGGTTGAGAAATAGAGAGGGGAAAGAGATTTTATGTAAAACAATAAAATCTCTAAAAAACAATAAATTATCTTTTAGTAGAAACGGCAAGTAAATCATGCGTGGTCTTATTTCTATCCTGCTCCCCTCACCAGGCTTCCTCCCCTTTCTTCTTCCACCCTTCTAAGTTGGATCAACAAATTCTAAACGAAACATACACCCTTCGAGAACAGAAAATAAACACAGTGATTAAACGAGTCAATACAAGAGGGTTGTCAAGCAGGTGAAAAAAAAACATTACAAGGGCCGGCCTTTTTCCTTGCAAACATACATAATACACTCCCCTATTATAAAAAATTTCACTTATTTACAGCGTCCTCGCTTGGGATAGACACAAGTTCTCTTCATCATCATTGAGTATACAGTCCTAAGACTGGTTTGATGCAACCACCCGTCTCCACTCGACTCTGTCCCCCGCCCGCCAGCTGTTTGACCTCTCTAAATGTCTGGCATCCCATATCCCCAATTATTTGGTTGAAATATTATAATCTGGGCCTTCCCCTTTTCTTTCCCACCTTCCCCTCCAAGATATCCCTAAGCAGTCCCCCATGTCTCAGTGTATGCCCCATCATCTGACTTTTTCTCTTCTTCAGACTCTTCCACAAGGTTCTTCTTTCTCAGATTCTTCCAAGAACTTCTTCATTTGTAATTTTATCCATCCATTTGATATTCGTCATTCTTCTCTAGCACCACATTTCGAAAGCCTCTAATCTCTTTCTCTCCGGTTCTCCAATTGTCCAGGTTTCACACCCGTACATGGCTATGCTCCATACATATGTCTTCAATAGCAATCTTCCTGTTTTCTAAGCTGATTGAGGAGGAGCATAGTAGTTTTTGTTTTGAATTAAACCCCATTTTTGCTTGGGCAATTCTTGATTTAATTTCGTTTTCGCTCCTCCCATCCAATATTATTTTATTTCCTAGGGAGCGGAATTCCTTAATTCCTAGGTTTTCTTGGCTAATTTTGATGCATTCCTGTCTCGTTTGTTCTTTTTTTGTACAAACTAGGACTTTGGTTTTATTCTTGTTTATTTTCATTTTGATTTCTTCTATTAGGTTTTGATTAATTTCTTTCAGAGCGTCCTCTAATTCTTTTTTGTTGCTTCCTAGAATGGGAATGTCATCAGCAAATCTTAACATAGCGATCTTTTGACCTTGGATTTCGATACCTGTATCAATTTTATCTTTGAATTCTTTTATCGCTTCTTCTATGTATAAGTTGAAAATCGTGGGTGACAGCACACATCCTTGTCTTACACCTTTTTTTATTTTGGCTTCTCTTTGCTCATCTCCGATATTTATTATTGCCGTCTGGTTTTGGTATAGTAATAATATAGTAATGATATAGTAATGATATAGTATAAATGTAAATTTAAATCAAATTAAATTAAATTAAAAAGAAAATACTATTTTATTATAAACAAAAGGATCACCGGGGTTCGATCCCGGGATATTCACATGTCCAGTATGATGCTTTTTATAAGAGCTTAACTCCTATATCCTCTTACCCACTGATCCCCAAACTCAAGTTAATTTCTATAAGAATTGGGAATGTTTACTTAATTTTATAAATTTTAGGATTTATTTAGTCCCTCAAATTAAACAAATAGAGTAATTTCAGTTAAATGACACTATTTGTGAGCCTTTTGAAGGATTCAAATAGAATCAATATAAATCACGTCATTCATATGGAAGAAATTAAAAAAAGGAGAGATGAGAATTTCCTTCCTGCATGAATTCAAATGATTTATAAAAATTCTAAAGCCCAAATATTCTCATGAAAAAAATCTCAAGAAAAAAAGAGAATGAAAAAAATCCCTTAAAAAATGACAAAAAGAAAATTCCTCAAAAAAATAAGATTAAAATGAGAATACCTGAGCTTATCCATTAAAGAGCATTGATATAGGGCTAAGAGAAAAATAGCAAGTCAAAAATGTTTAAAGGTTACTCTAAATTCTAAATCAATCACCCTGTATATTATACATCTTTGGTCTCATAAAAATGAAAATATTCATAATAGACAGTTTCGGTCACCACTGGTAGAAAATCTTCACTAGTAATGGAAAATGAATTGGACAAAAAGGAAAATAAAAGAGCCGGTGTATATTTTAAAAAATTTTGATGACTGTGTGAATTTTAAAATGGACTCGGAGAATATTTCAGAGTGCTACAGTCTAATTGTGTCATTGTATTGTGAGTGTAGAAAAAATGATGGTTGAATGCCGTTTTGTGACTGGGCGGTCGGCGATCTGCGTTCTGCGGTCTGTTTAGAAATAGCTCAAGCAAAGATATGTTCTCGGAGAATGTAAACCTTTTTCGTTGAAAGGAGTTTACAAATTTCTTGCGTTTCACAATTAACAAATAGAAGAATGGTTATTCAACACATTAACTATATATATATTGGATGACACACAGGGTTGATTGTAAAATGCGGTAGATTTATCGCAAAAATAGCTGCCTAAATATCTATTTGGATATTCGATCAGTTAAGCGTTTCAGAGCAGAAATGAGAATAATATGACGATAATCAGTTATATATATTACTTCAAATCATATTCTAAAACCAGAGACGGTTTTAAAATTGTTTATTTTTTTGATATTTATTTAAATATCCATGTTAAATTAAAAATGAGTTAGTTATATGTACACAGTACAGAGTGACAAATTCCAAATCTTGAACGAAATTGAATGTAATTGAATGTATATTAAAGATGAAATTGGTTTTTATTTTGTATAATTGTATATAATAGAAAAAAAATCTTATAAAATGTTTCGTTTTCCAGTACTACCGAAGATGGTCTACCAGTGGTGACCGAAACTGTCCAGTTAATCTATTAAATAAATAGCGTTAATTAACTGAAATTATTCTGAGTTTAATTTGTGTGACAAAATAAACCATAAAATTTATAAAAACAAATTCTTCAATAAGTCCCTTAAGTTTTGGAAGATTCATTTTTATTTAATGTTTAATCTCCTTTTTATTCATTTTCATGGCGCTGTAGTGAGCTGACTTAATTAATAAACTATATTCAAACGCCTTCAAATCGATTACAAACCCAAATTTCGAAAATTATTATTTTTTCTTTCCCCTGTGGCGCAATCACAACGAGGCAACGACATTTATAAATCAAATTAAATTAGAGAACAAAGAAAAGATTTTTTTATTATAAGCAAAAAAGTTTCATTCACAGTGTAAAGAAAAAATAATTTTCGACCTTTAGGTTTATGATCGATTTCGAGGCGTTTTAATATAGTTTAGTAAATTTAAAATTTTATAATTTTTTTGAACTAAGATAATATATGTTAATGTATATAAAACTTACCAAGAAAGAATTAGTCAAAAAGCATCATATACATTGAGGAAGAAGAGACGTAGAAAACATACCTGAAACAAATGAAATTAATTATAATTAGAAAGGAAATACCATAATTAAAAAAGGCGAAATCTTTGCCAAATTGTTTAAAGTAATAAGGTGTTTAATATCTAAATGACAAGGCTAATAATATGCAAAGAAGTCAAAGGATTATAAATTTAATTGAAAAGATTTTGTTTTGCCGAGAGTAGCAGCGTTGTTGATTCATAAAGAGAAATAAAAGAGGTTGTCCTCTGCTTGATGCAAATAAACATTTGCATTATATATATTATGTGTATGTTTATTTGAATCAAGCAGAGGACAACCTTTTTGATTTCTTTTTATAGATATAAATTGTTCAATATTACATTATGAAAACCAATAGATAAAAAATAAACTAATGTAGCCATGTTCAGGACATTAGTATATCTAACCTGCCCTCTTGATCATATCACATACCTTCTGTTAAATGAGCTATAATTATTCATATATCGAAAACGGCTATAACGATTTCGATGAAAATCAAGGATAAGGGTTTTTTAGGTTGACAAATCGATGTCAGGGTCACATCATCGGTGACTTTTGATTTTTTCATTAATTAAACTAATAATTATTATCAGGTGGGTGTGTCAATAAAAATTTATAATAATTTTTATTTTAATTTCTTTTTATTAATTAATTGTTTTTTTTTAATTTCAAAACCTACCAACAGTTTATTACAAATATTATTATATATTAAAATTAGGAAATTTAATTAATTGCAAGGAATGAAATGAATATGGTATTGGAATAATTATCGGAAAAGAGGTTTTTTTTTCTATAATTAGTTTTTTCCTCTTTATTAAAAACGAGGACTAAAGATGATCAAGGACACTCGATGGTGGAGAAGTAATCTCCGGAATCGAAGCTAAAATACAATGTATACATTAATTAATATAAAATAATTAGTTTAATAATAAATTTAATTAATTGCAAGTATTTCCTATTGAATTTTATGCTGATTTGATGCAAAGGCAGCCCAAGGATAGTGAAAACCATAAATTAGGAATAAAATAATTATTAGAATGTCATGATCATCTTCTTAAAAATCTGACGATTCGGAAAATTGTCCGTCTTTCTTAAGGGTTAAAAGAGTCAAGGAATGAATCTCCGAGTATAGATATTAATATTATTTTTATCTACTCTTATTAAACGAGCAAAAATTGTATATATTATTTGTTTATATATTAATATATTTGTATCTTGGTTCTATTTTGAAAACGTCTCTACCGATTTTGATGAAACCAACTCTATTAACAAGTTTTGAGGATGAGAAAACGATCTGGCTAGGTCTGGACCTCGACAAATTTTATCTTAATTGATCTTTTCTGAATTAAAGTAATTATTGATAGATGAAAATCTCAATAAAAAAGTTTGTTTGCATTTTTTTCAATTATCTTTTATTTTTTAATTGGTTTTTTGATTTTAAATCCCATTAATACTTTATACCAAATATTGTTATATATTAAAATTTACCAATTTAATTGATTAATGCTCAAAAACAATGTATGCGTGGATTCATGTAAAATAATTGGTTTAATTTAATTGATTAAAATTCCTCTTATTAAAAAACACTTAGTAAATATATTATCGCAAGCTTGAAGATCAAGTACAGTCGATGGTGGGGAAGTAACCTCCGAAATTGAAGCCTCAAATACAATGTATACATTATTTCATGTAAAAAATTGCATCAATAAAATTATTATTTATTATTTATTTAATTAATTAAAAAACTCGAAAAATTGTTATTTAATTCAAAAAAAATAATTATACGGAATTTATTTATATACCTTTATACACATAATCTGTGGACCACTAGAAATGCAATAAGTGGGTGCGGGGTGGGAATGGATATGGGGGTGCAATTGTGGGGGATCCGGGAGTGGGGCGAGGTGCGTGGTTTCGAGGAAGGAGGGGGGGGGAGGGGCAGACGTGTACCATTTATATTTGTAATTTTTTTTAATTTGGTTACCGTGCATCGCTCGGTGGCTCCAGGTACTTTGAAATTAAATTAAGAACTTTGTGCATAGAGAAGCCCTGATGATGACCACAGTCAGTCAAAACATTGGCAAAAAAATAAACTAAAATTTAGTACAATTTTATCTGATTCTGACCCCAAATAAAAATCGACTTTTTAACTGAATTTAAAATTAAAAATAATACACTCATCTCCTTTTTTATAACGTAGATACGTTCCTCAGAAATTAAATTAAGAGTAAAAAAGAGTTGGTTGAATTAAAATATCGTTTTTAACTAAAGCAAAAATACCGAGAAACATTCGGTCCACCAGGTATTTTATAATAAAAGTTGAATATCTTTTGTTTTAGTTAAAACATTTTTAATGAGGTATTTTCCCATGAAAATAATATTTTAGATTCTTGGTTTTTGGAATCTCCAGCTTCTCTGATATTATATATTCCTCTCTATCCTTTTTGGTAAAAGAATTTTTGTCATTTTTCAGGGCGATCGAAAAATAGATAAAAGCGGATTTTATGTCATAAATAGAACAATCAACAAAGTACTTAGCCTTTCAGCTCAAAAGATTTCATATTTCATATGATAATGTTTGGCAGGCTTAGGATTCCCTAGGCGGAGCGGACGTTTCTTTTGAGGCCAACAAACTAAACGAGAGGATTATGGCCGATCGACTAAATACGAGAGAAACGATCCTCATAATTCTTATACATGGCAAAAATCTCTTTGAAATTAAATAATAGAACGATTTGACAAATATATAGGACATATATGCAATGAAGAATAAAATGGTACATTAAATTGGAAGAAAAGATACACTTCATTAAATTGAGCAAGCCGTAAAACGTCATTGTTATTAATGAAATAGTAAATCAGTAAAAAACAAAGTTTAAAACATTTAAAAAAATGATGGCAAAATATAGGACAAGAGTACAATCAAAATAATTTTTATATATTAATCGATAATTTTTATAATATAATAAACAATTTTAAATACAGGGATATGTCCATCCACATGAATTTCCCTTACCCTCTTAGAACAATTATAATTTTATTAATTTTATTTATTTTCTTAGAAAGACGGACTGGTAAGCGAAATAAGTAGGTTATAATGAAAGGCAGTCCAAATTATTTAAATTTTTTATTCAAATACCGACGTTTCGGAGACCTTTTCCCTCCTTCTTCATGGTAATGAATAGTTATTGATGGGTGAGTATAATTCGGCTTCCATTTGTCTCTCTTTTCACTGAAAACAACAATATTACAATACTTTTCACAAGTGTGATATAATGGTTAAAAGTATTGTAATATTGTTGTTATCAATCATTGGAAAGAGAGACAAATTGGAGCCGAGTTATACTCACCCATCAATAACTATTCATTACCCTGAAGAAGGAGAGAAAAGGTCTCCGAAACGTGGGTATTTGGATAAAAAATTTAAATAATTTGGACTTCCTTTCATTATAACCTACTTATAATTTTATTTCTAAAATTGAAAATATTTTTCTTGCCAAGAGTAGTTCAATTCTGACTTTCGTATAAAATAGTAAATATTGTCATTGGGAATGTCCTGAAATACAATTTAATCATTCTGTAATTACTTGATTTTACAATATTTTTAAAAAACGACTGGATTCGGCGAGTAAGAATTTCACTTTCGGGTTGTGTACTGATCACACTACAGTGTGGGATATGTTGCGTGCATTTTGAAAAAAAATGATCACTAGCTCTTAGACTATTAATCTACATTATTAACTACCTTTGTTGATTAAAAAATAACAAAAGAATTAGTATATTTTATCAGCGGGCCGAGGCATTTGTTTTTATTTCAAATGCGGCCCGTGTAAGCTAAAGGGTGGACACCCCTATCCTAGACACTTTGATCAATTTCTTCGAAATTTCGCATATGATCTCTATATGGTCTTATGAAAATGACTCACTATGTGAAATTGATCATAATGGCCCAAGGATGGGGGAGAAGTTCAAAAATAATTTTAAATGGAAAAATTTTCATTACTAAAAATAGTAGAAATCTATTTACACTAGAAGAGTCTCATAACTAAAAGGAAATATTATTGTTATGAAATATGAGTTTTTTTTTATTCAAAAAAATAATCTTATTCGAATAGTTGACCTCACTCTAAATATTTTTTTTCAAGATTCTAAGATTTTAAAATTTTCAAAAAATCAAAGACTGACATATAAAAAATATAATAATATCATTAACATCTTACTTAAAGGGGCCGTTTATAAATTACGTCACACGAATTTCAAGCTTTCCCCCTGTGTCACATTTTCATTGAGGCCCCCCTGTATTGTGTCGTCACACTATCACTTTTATACTCTATAATTTAATAATTGTATAAATTTTTTGTCTAGATTTATTTTACCAACATTTTCAGGTTGGAATAATAATAAACAGAAATCTAAAAAATATAGGTAGGTTTTTGAAAATTTTTGACTTTTGTAACATCACAATTTTTAAGATCCCCGGGCACCCTGTCACATTTCGTCACAAATCTGAGATGCCCTAATAGGCCTTTTGAGATTTTTGAATTTTTATTTGAAAATTTTAAAGTTTTAGAATCTTGAAAAAATGAAATATTATTAATTCCTAATAAGCCCAAAATTAAGAGAGGAAGGGATTCTTTCCTAAATTATATTATAGATTATTTTATTAAATTTAAGATAGGGGGCAGGTGTATGATAAATCTATCTGAATGACCCAATCAGTATTATGTGGAATTTTCAACTTTCAATTGAATAAATACTAAAGATGAAATTTAACTTTATTCCAACCACTCCATTAAATTTATTAACTCTTGTGAAATGATTTTGAAACATTTTTAATCAAATTTCAATAGAATACATTGAAAACGAAATAATCGCAATGAAAAGAAAACTTTATATCTAATATATTTTTGAATTAAAAAATTTTCAATTCAAAAAATATCCATTAAATCAAAAGTATATGATTATATATAATAATTCAATATAAAAAAAAGACTCTATAAAGCTCTATGATAAATGATTTTTTAAATTTCTTTTACGCAGCCAGCCACTCACAACCCTTACTCGATGCCACACCTCTCTGAATTATTTTGATTAATTTTCTATCCTAATTGATCCTAAAAGTAATCTAATAATTTCTGAATATTAAATTTTACTTCGTTCAACTTTTGATTGATTATAAATTTGAAAAATATTTAAAAAAATCTCGTTAAATAAAATCAAATAATAATTTATCATTTTTGGATTGATAAACAAAAAAGGTGAACAAATGCAAATATTTTCAGATTTATACATTATATCTATATATATAAAAATCAATCTGTGTTCGTTGGTTGGTTGGCTCCAATGAACTTCGACACCGTTTATCCGATTGAGATGAAATTTTGAACACATATTATCACACTACCGCGGATCTACCTGATATAGTTTCATCAATTTAAAATTAATTTCATTTTTCAATTTTATTCAAAGGCCATAAATTTTATTCAAAGGTCTAAAGGGGTCAAAAAAGGTTAAAAATGGTCACGCCGGCAAACAATAAAAAACCCCTCTTCACAAAGGAAGTTAGCCTTTTTTTCATCAAAGTCCAGGTATAATTCTAAGCCTTTAGTTAAGCCCCTTTGTGCATTTGTCTATTAATACAATAACCAATACTGCATTCTTTCCCCCTACCATGTACGTTCTTCCCAAATGAACTTCACTTATACATTTGTTTCCAATTTTATATTTAGTTTTCAATTTAACCGACTTCAAAAAAAGGAGGAGGTTCATCTCTATTCGACTGATTTTTTTTTGTGCCTATGTTACCTCATATCTCCGCCAATTGTGGACCGATTTTGAAATTTTTTTTGCATTGGGTCCAGTCTACCTTCCGATTGGTGCCATTTTTTTTATAGGTATTAGACCTTTTTTGTTAGGTTTGTTCAGGACTAACTTCTTTGTTTATGAACCGATTTCGATGATTCTTTTTTTATTGGAAAGGGGGTATCTTAGGGATTGTTCAATATTAATTTGGTCAAGTTCTGATGATATGATCACTATTAATAACATCACTAAAAAGAGAAAAATAAAAAATTTTAAGAAAAAAATAAAACCGACTTCAAAAAATTAAACGCAACAAATAAAATACACTAAAAGGTATAAAATAATTATTATCTTATTTAGTTACAACTAAACGTCGAAATATTAACATGAAATTACTTTTTTAAGTCGGTGCCAAACATATACCTTTTATGAAATGAAAAATAGTTTTTAAGGAAATTGGTGTAAGTACTTGGTGAAACATTTTTTAAAATTATTGGATAAAAATTCTTAGTAGATTTCACATTAGGTTAGTCACCCGAAATATATATATCGAGATTAAAGATTCTCCAAAAATAAATTCGTTTTATTTTTTATATCTTAATGTGAAACCTACCAAGAATTTTTATCGAAGAAATGAAAAATGTTTCCCCTAGAACCGACACCAAATTCTTTAAAGATTGTATACATTCAAGTTAAAGGTATAAACAGGGACGGACTAAGAGAAAATTTTACTACAAGCATGAAATATTTTTGCGCCCCCCCCCAGCAAATTTGGCAACAATCATAATAGAACAATATACATGTATAGGTATATAGTATACATATAAGTTAAAGGTATAAACAGGGCCGGACAAAGAGAAAATTTTACTACAAGCATGAAATATTTTTGCGCCCCCCCCCCCCCCAGCAAATTTAGCAGCAATCATAATAGAATAATATGCATGTATAGGTATATAGTATACATATAAGTTAAAGGTATAAACAGGGCCGGACAAAGAGAACATTTTACTACAAGCATGAAATATTTTTGCGCCCCCCCCCCAGCAAATTTAGCAGCAATCATAATAGAACAATATGCATGTATAGGTATATAGTATACATATAAGTTAAAGGTATAAACAGGGCCGGACAAAGAGAAAATTTTACTACAAGCATGAAATATTTTTGCGCCCCCCCCCACCCAGCAAATTTAGTTCAATGGACTTCGACACCGTTTATCCGATTGAGATGAAAGGTGCCATTTTTTTTTTATAAGTATTAGACCTTTTTTGTTAGGTTTGTTCAGGACTAACTTCTTTGTGTTTTGCGCCACCCCCCCCCCCACGGGCCAGTAAAATATAATCTTCAATTATATCTATTCAAGACTTTATTATAGAATAACAGTACTAATAAAACTTCAATAAACAAGTTGCGTGGGGGTCCAGGGGCAAAGCCCCCGGCTAGCAAGGGGGCCCGCCGAAGGCGGGCCTCACAGCTAGTATATATATATATATATAGTAATGAAGCTGTTGAAGCTTTTATTTTTGTGATTGATTTTATTAAGAATTGAAATTTTAGTAAAATCACATTATAATTATTTATTGAACACTAATAAATAATACAATAAACTACGACGATTCGATCTTGTCGTTCTCATGTATGAGCACCCACTCAGATTCTACGTTAACTATACTTGAGAACGATCTTCGAATAAGTCGATCGAAACGTCATAGTTTATTGTATAATTTATTTGTGTTCAATAGGTAAATAATTATAAGAGCAAAAAAAATTTCTAGTAATTTTGAAAAGCACTATTTATAAAAAGTTGTCTACATTTATGAGTATACATTATATATGATTTATTCGTTTTTTAGAAAATAAAAAATAAAAACATTTAGCTACATTGACATATAACCTTTAGTTACATATCCTATCGTCAAAAACTCGCTATTTATTCAAATTAATATCTATGTAAATGTTCACTTAAAACAATATAGGTAAATTTGATCATAAGAAAAAATAGAGTACCAAAACAACAATTCTATTACACGTATAATTTTTTTATTTGTATGAATGAGTTAGATAAGAATATTATATATAAAATATAGTGGGTGGATATTAAGGGTTGTTTACCTTAGAATGTCTGCACTGGGAGGTCGATGTTGCCTCGATCATTTTTGAACACCAACTGAAGCGAGGAATAAAAGTTGAAAGAATCCCGTTACTTGATAAGATAATTTACTTGACAAATATTCTTCGAAATATTTTGATATAAAATCCTCATATTAATTCTCAAATGTATTTGTATTTAATTTACTTTGATTTAATTATTATATTTTATTTAAAGAGACTATGTAATTAAATATACACATGTCCAATATGCATTAGGGTGGAGCAAAATTTTTTTTCTTTGTAATTTTTTAAATAGCACTAAATCACTGGCGGGAGGTGACTTTTCAGTCAGATGCCGTCCAAAAAAAGAACCCTTCATTTTTTCCCAAATTACCTCGAAACGGCATTATAAAATTGTTTATATCAATTTTGGATTTGTCGAACTGAATTCGTTTGTATTTGATTTTTTTTTAAATAATTGAACAACGCTAGTATAAATAACATCACTGATTCAGCCTGCAAAGTCAGCAGTCCGATAAATCATTTCATTATTTTTTATTGAAAAGGAAAAATGAAATTTAGCATCCGGCAGGATTCGAAACCGCGACCTCCCCCATTAGCCCAAGGCGCAAAACCTACGACACAGGGTGAATCATTGATGTTATTGAAACTAGAGCGGTTCAATTATTTAAAAAAAAATCTTATTTTTCAAATTTTTATGACACGGTATCAAAATTCTCTAAATGCGTTTTAAAATTTTAGGAATGAGCAGGATCCACAGCATCCATAGACCGCATTATAGTATGCCATTGCATTATAGTATGTAAAAAGTTGTCTACACATGAGTTCATTATTCGTGAATTTGTTTTTACAAATTCTACAAGTCATCTTCTTTCCTCGTAATGATTTTGAAAATCCGAATTTTAAAAAATAAGCTCATGTCGCCAACCACATGACTTTAGATACACCTGGTCCCTTCTTATGTTTAATAAAATAATTTATATTTATTTACGAAAAAAACATCCCCCTTCTTAATTTTGGGCCCATTAGCAATTAATAATATTTCCCTTTAATTATGAGACTATTTTAATTTAAGAATAAAAAAAAAAATGACTGAATTCCCATTTTATGAATTTAATTCATGTAAAGTTGAGAAATTAATAAAAGAAAATCCCATTCCGGTATTTAATGTACTCACTAACAATAGCAACCCCCTCTCATCCCTTCTATGATGTTTGCTTACCTTTTGTGTATTTGTTTGTTCATTTTTAATATAAAAAACATTTTCTTTTTCTCCCTCGTTGAAATCATCCTTTTCGTTATTGTTATTAGAAAAGAGAGAGATAGGAAAATATTTATTTTTATATTATATTTTATGAATATAAAACACCTAAGGGAACATCCAGCTAAATAAGAATACCTAGTAAGGTATAAGTATAAATAAATAAAAAGAAATCAATTAGGTTATTCTCTACTTGATACAAATAAACATATTATACTGAGTGGGCCATAAAGATCTACCACATTTTGAAGAAGTATAAAAAAATGAAAAAATTTAACTAGAAAAAAACTGAATATATTTTTGAAAAGAACATAAAATATTTTTTTTAATGTGTTTTAAACATTACCAGATAAAAAAAGGAGGTGGCGGAACAAAAATGAAAATTCTAGCCGTTTCGACCAAACTCAACCAAATTTTGTATACATATTCTGTGGACCCCCAGAATGCTAGAAATGCAAAAACTAACCACCCAAAATGTGGGAGGGTCAAAAATGAAAATTCTAGCTCCTTCGACTAAACTTTGTACCTATACAAAATTTGTTTAGTTTTTGCATTTCTACCCTTCTGGGGGTGCAGAGAATATATATACAAAAATTGGTTGAGTTTGGTCAAAAGGGCTAGAATTTTCATTTTTGACTCCCATTTTGGGTGGTTACTTTTTGCATTTCTAGACTTTTTGGGTCCCACAGATTATGTGTTCAAAATTTGGTTGAGTTTGGTCGAAAGGGCTAGAATTTTTATTTTTGACCCCCCCCCCCCCTTTTTTTTGTCTGATAATGTTTAAAAAACATTAAAAAAAAAATATTTTTTGTTCTTTTCAAAAATATATTCAGTTTTTTTCTAGTTAAATTTTTCCATTTTTTTATACCTCTTCAAAATGTGGTACATCTTTATGCCCTATCCTGTATATATCAAATAGAAACATGTATATAGGGGCTTTTTTAACGCATCCCCTCTTAATTTTTGTCAAAACAATTTCAAATGTAATTTCGTGTACGCCTGACCACGGCAACCTGTGCCGACTTGCTGCGAAATATGTCAGTACTTGCACACTCAGGCGAACCCGAGCTGACGTATCCATATGATTGTAATTGCTTGTTATTTTGTTATTAGTTAGACAATTAGACAACATGTCAACGAAATTACGCAGTTCTAAAGAGAGTATATTTTTAATAGGGGACATGAAACATCAAATATCGGGTTAAAAACTTCTCTCTAATGGGCGAGTTCTGGCAGTTTTGTTTTTTAATATTCATGAAATTAATTTAACTGTTAATGAAAGCGCAAATCTCACTATTCGTGAGTGCATTATCTATTGGGAAAAGGCGCGAATACCTACTAAATCTTTACCTAATAGCGTATCTGATTTCGCGAAAAAAATCCTCAATATAATTTTTTTTCATTTATAAAATCTTATGAAATTGGATAAATAATTTAAATTTAAAAAGAGAAAAAACATAATATATATCTAGAGTTATAAATAGATTATGATTATTGTGATTATTATCATTTCCGTCCATAATTTAATTTATAATTTGAAAGTTTATATTGGGAAAATAAGGACAAGTTTTTATGTGTGACTTTTTATTTATCCACCAACGTTTCGTCGACTTTGCCGACTTCTTCAGGGCTTCAAATAGTCATGTCACACATTCGTTTAAATTTTCTTTTTACCTTCGTTACCATTGAAGGCCATCAGAATACAATTTTCAAAAGATATTTGGCACATTCACAAAAAATACAATTTTTTTCTCTTTTTAATAACAACCTTATCAATACAGAACAGAACAGTAATCACTTCTTACAAAAAATAGAATAAAATATTTTTGTAAGAAGTGATTACTGTTCTGTTCTGTATTGATAAGGTTATTAAAGAAGAAAAAAATTGTATTTTTGTGAATGTGCCAAATATCTTTTGAAAATTGTATTCTGATGGCACTTCAATGGTAACGAAGGTTAAAAGAAAATTTAAACGAATGTGTTGACATGACTATTTGAAGCCCTGAAGAAGTCGGCAAAGTCGACGAAACGTTGGTGAATAAATAAAAAAGTCACACATAAAAACTTCGTCCTTATTTTCCAATATAAACTTTCAAATTATTATTGTGATTGTTCTTTTGTTTTAACTGCTAAAGAAAAATTAATGTTGAATGTCCCTTTTGCCGAGAGTAGCAAAATTTTGTGTATCTTCTGCTCGAAAAATAAATTTTTTAATTTATTTATAACGAGACTATAGTTTCGAGGACTTTGCCCCCTTCATCAGTCTATTACAATCGATTCACAGGAATTGATGTGTAATAGACTGATGAAGGATAAAGCTCTCGAAAATATAGTTTCGTTATAAATTAATTAAAAAATTTATTTTTCAAGCAGAAGACACTCTTTTATTGTCTCCTTTAAAAATTAATGTGTTTAAGAATAAGATCAATTAAAAAGGATGAATGTTTCACGTAATAATATCAGACAATTGATTTGAAAAATAAGTCGCTGAAGAAGTCTTAAATAAAGTAATGAAAAGTACGTCTTGTTTAATATAAAAACTTGAATTTAATTTATTCATACAATTTCCTAAGATCTTATAAATTAATTAAATTACGGATACGATTCACCAAACAGTAGGTATATATAGGTATAATTTATTTGTTTGAGGCTATAGTTTCGAAGTTTTCATCAACATTCTTTTTAATTAGAAATATTTAATTAATAAAGTAAAGGGGTGTGTAGTTTCCCTAAGTAAAATATAAATATTTAATCTGAAGCTTCATCTACATTCTTTTTAATTAGAAATATATAATCTGTTATTCCTGAAAGGTTCAAATTCTCGATTCGATTTAGGTAAGTAGGTTTTGTCATAATAAAATAATCAGATCACTGAACAGACGAATGTATATGTTTATTTGAATCAATCAGAGGACAATCCCATTGATTTCTCTTGAATGAATCAAGAGCTCTGCTACTCTCGGCAAAACAAAATCGTTTTAATTAAAATGAAATTTAAAAAAATGAACGGTTATTTTTGGACAGCATCCCCCGGTTGAAAAATCACCGCTCACCACTGTGTTCCACTATCAATCGATATTAGAGTTCTGGGTATAAACTAATAGCATGTTGAATAAACAAAATGGCATTTCAAAATAAGTAATAAAAAACAAATTTAATGCTCTCTCTTTTCCCATTTTTTTGATTATTTTATTTGAACCTGTTTATTTTTTTCCCTAATTTATTATATATTTTTTTTATTCTATCCTCGTTTTTCCTGTTCCAATAGTTTCGTTTTTTCATTTCCCATCCCTGACACATGTTGTTTTGTGTGAAGTCAGTCACGAGTGATGGAGGGGAAGCCCCGCGGAGGGATGGGACCTCACACCTCTGCGGCTAAGTTTAGACTCTGCTCTAAGACCCCGTCCAGGTTGGATCACTTGGGATGCTGATTAGCCGAATCCAAATGAGATTTCCGATCCGACGACAGTGATATTTTAGATTAACATCAACAACAACAACATTTAAATTATCATTAATCAGAAATTCCATTTATAATTAATGGTTTTTAAACTTTATTTAATTTAATACTTTTTAAGGGTTTAAGTAGATACAGACATAGGTATATGGTATATACATATAGATATACATCAGTGGAAGCTGGTGACCTTTCAACCTCGGGATGCTGTCTAAATAGTATCCTACATTTTTTGAAATTTTGTTTTAATCTTCGCTTTTTTTTCAAATTTAACATTAGATTTTTTAAAAATATATTTTGGGACTTTCGCCTCAAATGGATACTGCTTTGTGTGAATGAGGGCAGGATTCAGAAATTAAATCTTGGGACTTAAACTCCCTCAGATGGAAATCGAACACCTTCTACAATGAATCAGCCTGTAATATAAAAAAATCTTAAATTTCTCCTAATTCTATTGCTATAAGCAATCTATGACTTGTCTATATACTCCGTTATTTCCGATCTTATATATTGAGAGTTTTTTGAAATGTATTAGTCTAAAGATTTTTGAAATTAAATTAGGTTGGAGTTGGTGGTGAAGATTTTTGAATCACCTTTATTTATTTCTTTTTTGTATTATTACTATTTTAATAGTTCCTCAACGAAAACAATTTTTATTCGACTAAGACTCGTCAGGACTTGACTTTGACATACTTGAATTGGAAGATATATCACGCAGGGACTTCAAACCCTCTATCCGCACCCTTTTCGGACAAATCATTCATTTACTTGCCCCTTGAAACTATGCAAGAATTTCATTTCATTTCGAGAACCAATATACTTTTCAAAACAAAAAAATGTTTTTTTTTTATAGAAATATTTGAAATAACGGATAATAATTTGAAAATTTAAAGATCCTCCTGAAATTTTGACGTCGACCTTATATATTTATCAAAATGCTCTAAATGTTTGAAATTTTAGGGATGCGCCGCATCCATGGACCTCACGCCACAGATATACATATGGTATATATTGGACATATTTTTTATGATTTTTTGTGAAATAATCCAGAAACGTTTATCAAAATCTTGTTTCGGAAGAAATTCTCCCTTTATCAATAGAAATTAGAAACATTTTGAAAAAAATATATATGACAGACAAACAGTAGATATTTAAAATCTAGAATTTACGAAGATAGATTGAATTGGAACAGAAAATTCCGAATGTACTATATGCTAGGTTAGCCAATCAACTAACCTGGGACACAATTTTGACTTTTCCTAAGCCCAAAATTTTCGATTACGAACAGGATTTAGAAAAAAGATTAATTTTAGAAATGATCGAAATTTTAAACAACAAAAATTCAATTAATAAATTGTCAGGTATGGGTTGTTTTTTCTATAATTTTTATCGGAAATTTTTAGAAAAAAAAATTAAAACTTTTTATAATTATTCAAGGTAATTTCATCTTAAAAACAATCTTCTCAGACAATACGTACCATGTTAGAATTGGCTATTTTCAACATATTTATTTGTTTACAGTTGCTTTATCATTTCTTTTAAAATAACTTTTTTTTTCAGATTTTTTCAAATTTCATAATTTCTCCCAAACCGTTAAGATTTTTAATTAAAGTTTCTCGATTGTTTTAAAAAAGGATGTTATTTTTATTTATTAAGTAATATATATCCATGTTTTTGAATTTAGATGCTTGAATGCTGTTTATTTAAAACCAAATTAAATCATTCGGTACACAGGGCAGACAAAGCCTACTGAGCGGAAGAAATATTGAATTAAATAGAAAATTTCAATTTATTTATTTTTTTACTTATTATTATAGAAAAATGGAGGAAAATAATTTTCAAGAAAAATTCTTTTCTGACTTTGTGTCTCAGGAACATATCCATGAAGGAAAATATAAATATAACTCCAGGACTAACCCCCCCCCAACCTAGTCCAAAATCATCTAATTGACACTAAATATAAATTTAAAGATGAGGCTATTTATACATACAGTATGTGTATGAAACTGGCTATTTATACAATATACATACAATACAACAATACAATATTTTACAATGTATACAAAAATACTGACTGTATGCGCTATTATTACAAATTACTTTTTGAACCCTCCCTATCGAAGATAGTTCATACAAAAGGGAGACCCTTTTCAAGCAATTGGAGAATTTCTACGAAAAATAAAATATTAATTTTCAAAAATTAAACTTATTAACCGACTTCAAAACAAGAGGAGGTTATCAATTCGACAGATTTTTTTTCAATAGTATATTTTACAAATAATTTAAAATATATTCTTTCGTTTGAATATCTTGAAAAAAATTACTTTTTGAACCTTCTTAAAGGGGAGATTGATAAACAGGGGGACTCTTATCAACTTAATTGAGCATTTCTAGGAAAATAAAAAATGAATTTTCAAAAAATTAAACTTATTAACCGACTTCAAAACAAAGAGGAGGTTATCAATTCGACAGATTTTTTTTAATAGTATATTTTACAAGGAATTTAAATATATTCTTTCGTTTGAATATCTCGAAAAAAATACTTTTGAACCCTCTCTTAAAGGGTAGATTGATAAATAGGGGGGACTCTTATCAACTTAATTAAAATTTCTAGGGAAAATAAAATTTTAATTTTCAAAAAACTAAACTTATTTTAAATAGTACCTATATTTTATAAAGAGTTTAAAATATTTACTTTCGTTTGAATATCTCGAAAGAAATTACTTTTTGAACCCTTAAAAAGGGAGATTGATAAACAAGAGGACTCATCAAATTAATTGAGAATTTCTAGGGAAAATAAAATATAAATTTTCAAAAATCTAAACTTATTTTAAATATAATAGTATATTTTATAAAGTGTTAAAAGTGTATAACGACTAAAGGATACTAAATTTTTTAGATAATTGAAAAGATTTTGTTTTGCCGAGAGTAGCAGAGTTGTTGATTCATAGAAAGAAATCACTGAGGTTGTCCTCTGCTTGATGCAAATAAATATATATAAAATATATAATTTATTTGTTAGAAAATATAGTTGCAAAGGTTTGATCTGCATCAATCGTCTTTTTAATTAGAAATATTTTACCTGCTATTCCTCATGTGATCAAATACCCCATTGAATATAGATAAATTCGTTTTTTGTAGTAGCAAGCTGGTCATATAACAAATCGTTAATATGTGTTTTTTCCAATTTTCCATAACTTCAACGCTGTCTATTACACGGCAAATTTAGTGTCATATTTGTGAAGTTGCCAAATTTTTCAAAAATCAAGGTTGATAAATTTAAGCCAATAAAAATAAAATTCAGGTGATATAGAGCTAGAGTGCATCAGAGTTTTTTTTTTCTTCATTAAAATAAATAGTCATTTCGATAGTAAATGTTAAGAACAGAATTACATTTTATCCAGTTCACACAATTATTGTTTTATTCTTCGGTTTATTTAACTCAAATTTATTTGTTTGAAAAACAGGGACGCAAATATGTATAAGATAGATTGTTAATATTTATCAAAGGATTTATTTACTTATTTATTTCCTTTTTTTTTTTTTAAGAATACATTTGTTGAACGAATATAAAAATGAACGATTTAGAGACAGCGAGAGCGGCAACCAAGCCAGCCAGAGCGCAGGGATTACGCGGGGGTGTAGATGAATGGGCCATGTGTGGGGCCCCTGGGTCATATGGTCGCCCAGCCATAAGCCGATTAATTATTAGACTGTGACTAACCAAATTCAACCAAGCGAGCCAATTCCGAGCCAGGCTTGACATCTTCACTGAACTGGACCACCTGAGGGGGCTTCCCATTTTATTATTGGTAGTATTAATACTCGGCTGTTGCACTCGTGGAAAAAATCTCTGCGTGAATCTCGTCAACACGATTGCCAAGGTCAAGCTGACAAAAACGGATACGAAAAACGAGAACGATTTAAAGCAGTGGTTCTTAACCTTTTTGGACACAATCCAAAAGAGATTCCGAAAAAATTTAATGAAATAGCAGGGGTAATTTTTTAATCGTATGAATATATTCATAGTTTTAATTATTATAATAATTAAAACTATATTTTTTAAGAGAGAAAGTATATAATTAATATACATTGGTTTTTAATCTGAGCTGATTTCACTAATCAAGAAAAATTTGTAACGGTAAACCTAACAATGGATTCCAGTTCCAGTCGAGTTTTATATGCTGATTATCATGCAATTCCCCGATTTTTTACTACACGTCAGAGTTTTGAGATATTATCAGTCAAACGACCAAAAAGTCATTTTGATCTATTTTCGAGTCCCATTAGATATTAAACAGCAATATTTGAAATCAAAATATTTTGTTTGAAAACAGCTTTCTCTTTGATTTTCAAATTACCACTTGTTTTAAGCTCAATATAGAACTCGAGCTATAACTATAATAAAAACTAAAACTACGTGATTATAAATCATAATAAACATAGATAAATAAAAACTTATGGTCTTAGTTTTTTAGTTATAACTCGAGTTCTAATTGAGCTAAAAACAAGTGATGATTTGAAAATCAAAGAGAAGCTGTTTTGTATTACGTCAATAAACTATTTTGATTTCAAATATCTAATGGGACTCGAAAATAAGGTAAAATGGTATTTTTCGTCGTTTTTACCGATAATATCTCCAAACTCTGACCTGTTGTAAAATCTAGAAATTGCATGATAATCAGAGTATAAAACTATTGAAATCCAATGTTAGGTTTATGGTTACAAATTTTTGTATAATTTTTGGCGAGGAGTGTTTTTTGAAAAACATTCCAACTATTTTCGAAAAAAGATGCTCAAATCTTTAGTTTTATATTTTTAAAATTTATTAATACTTTCATAATATATATTTGAGGGGAGTCATGAAGAGGTGAGGACCCCTGATATAAGTGCATGTATATAGTGCCCATAATTATGAAAGAGGTCTAAGTCATTGATTGTTAGTTACGAGATATTTAAGGTTTCATAAAACAAACAAGATTCGAATTCTGTATAATGAGACAACTAGAAATCCACTTAACGGTTTAATTTTATGAGATTTTTCAAAATCGACATTCTTATTACTGTACTTTTTAAATGAATGGGACATAAAATATGTAAAAACTAATTTTTTTAATTTTTTGACTTTGACCACTTTCATAATTATGAGCACATAATATGTCTATGTGACTACATATAAATATTAAAAATGTATTTTTTGTTTTTTGTATAAAAATAAATACAAATATTTTTAATAAAAAAAAAAAAACATCTGAAAACGTTTATTTGAAATCCAAGCATTTCGGGAGAAATTCTTCCTTTTTATCAAAAGAAATTTTAAGAAATTTGAAAAAATAGTTACCATAAACAAATAAATAGGGAAAGTAGTTGAATAATACATTCGGAATTTTCTGTTCTAATTGAATGTTTATGTTCTTAAATTTTACAATTGACCTAATAACTAAAAAACATATGTGTAAAAAATTGAGAGAGAGGTTTTATCTAATTATACGAAAGTGAACAAAAAAGAAAAGAAGATTTATTAAATGTTTTAGTTAATTTAATGAGAGCGCGTCCTTGCATGGATGTAGTATTTACATTATTAGTTTCTAAAAAAAATTCTGACAAATAAGCTGAATGCAGAATCTATGTACCTACTTATTGTTGAATGTTATAATTTTTTGCGACCCATTAAAGACAAGAAACGATCCGATTTTGAGTGACGAGCCATAGTTAAAAAATCGCTGATTTAGATGCCTAATTCATTGAACTACGAACCGAAAGAATAACAGGCAGGCCTCGCTGCCGAGTGAAGGAAATTTATTGGAATTTTAAGTAACTCTTTTGGTAATAAAAAGAGAGAACATAATATAGCGGTCGTAAAATTAAACTAAAACAGATGGCTGGCGATGATGAAAAGTTTGATCAGAAGCAAAGAAGTGATGACAGGGTGACACCAAAGTAGACAGAGAATCAATTCTAGATTATGGTCTAAACAAAACATAAATATTCAGATTTTAAATATGGGTTCTCAAGGACTTCGGATTATAAACAAAAATTCAATTTTATTTATTGAAACTTTATCCAAGCTCTTAAATTAATAATTAACATTTTTTCAATCAATTTTTTAAGCATCCTTATAATTCTGAATACGAACAAAAAAAAATACAGTAAATGGAGCTGACAGAGTAAGCTTTCTGTTTTTATAAAAATTCAAAAAATTGGTTTTTAACCCGAGATGATTTTTTGAAAAACATTCCAAATATTAAAGAAAATAAATAAATAAATAAATGATGTTCAAATTTTTTTTCACTTATTTATAATATTTTGTGGGTCAGAGATAGGTTTTTGTCTCTAGGGTTGAGCTAACTGCCCGGAAAACATGTTAGTTCTCAGGTTCAACTCATGAGGGGACGAATCCCCCTCTGATATCGCAATATAAAAATATTTCTACTAAAATCCTAGATTTTGTCTTAAAAATTATATTCTTTCTCTTTTAAAATTCAACTTTTTAAAATTTATATACCCCTCGTAAAACTGTGACACATTCTAATTAAAATAATATATAATATTAGAACAATGAATTTCAATAAAATTAATTTTAAAAGTATTTATTTATACAAATTAAATTAAAACATCAATCAGAAAATACCAAATGAAAAGTCCAAATATTTCTTTTGATCTCTTTTGAGCACATGTCCTCGGAGGCAAACCAACTTAATAAGTCATGCTCCTTCTTTTTCTATCTAATGCTCGGACAAGAAACATCCTTATTATCAACAGCTTTAATCTTTTTCTTTTCCTGAATTCCTCATACATATACCTCTGGAGAGTTGAAAGATACATTTAATTTAAAATTAATAAAAACATTCCTCTGAATACATACAGAAATAATCAAATTTAAGCAGTAAATATTAATTGAACAAACTTATTTTTTAAAAATCAACAAGCTTCAAAAGGGGTACCTTCAAAACGAAGAACCAACTTCCTAACAGCTCCAGTAAAAATATCTTGAATATGATAAAAAAATTAATTAAAATAAAATACTTAAACAAAACCAAGCTTTCTTTTTTATAATATAAATATATGCGCTGCCTTGAGGGGATGATTTACGTGAAATTGTTTTGACCTAAAATATTAGAATAAGGAAAAAATAAAATTATAAAATATCGAAGACCAGAGAATAATCAATTTATTAATTGTATAAGGTAGTTGTTTCGCCATTTGGGTTTTCTTAGGATTTTTTTGAAATTTAAACAGATTATTATTTAAATACTTCTGCATCGATTGGTGGGAAAACATAATTTATGAACAATATAGTTCCGGGATATTAAATTCCAAAGATAGAGTTTTTCAGACTCTTATACATTGCACTATACGGGATATCGGAAAGTTTACATACATATATAATTATAATTAAGAAACTTTTCTTACAATTGTTAAAAAAAACTAAACCAACATTAAACAATAACTTATACATTTTTTAAGAAAATTTTAATTCATAGTTACAACACAGTTTCTGAGATAATAATGAAAAATATATAATGAAAAATTTACGCTAAAAACAAGTTGACAACAAGGCATGTATTTAACCTAAAAAGTGTGTCAACTTTAGTAACTTTTTGATGTTTTTTCGCTTCAGCCATTGTCACAACAACTTTCGATCGATTATTAAGAAATTTTTGTTCTATAAATCGAACCTAATAATGTATTTTATCTGTCATTTCTATGATAAAAATATTCAAGATCGTACAGTGTTGCCATATTTGTCAAACGAGCTCGGGATTGGCTAGCAGTGGTACATAAACAGCAAAAAGTTTTAGGCTTATGAATTATGAATCCTTGTTGTTTGTTTTATATACCCTAGCATTAACTTTTTGCTAGTATTGTCGCGATACAACTACCATAAGGAGTCAGGTCTATTGTAAATACACCTGGATGTTCACATATCTCTTTATTTGTAGAGTGTTTGGAAAAAATCTACATGAGTAGAATAATTTAAAAAATAAAGATAAAATAAATAAATAAATATTTTTTAATGCCATTGAATGTAGTTAATGAATCAATTTTAATTTTTAAATAGTAAAATAATTCTAATTCAAATTGTTCAATTAACGATCCAGTTATTGTTTATTCCGATACATTTATTAACATAAAATAGAAAAGATAAAATAAACAAAACAATACAAAAAATGGTTCGTTTTGCCAAAACATTGTATATTGTAGTAGTAATCACATTTTTAAACAAATGACTCGTGATTTAATTTTCCCTATATTTTTATTTTCTCGAGGCCAGTAAAATAAATCATGCTAATAAAAATAATAATGGTAGAACATAAAGTTCGCAATAGGATAGATAACTTTATTTCAAGTGAATAGAAAACAGTAATAAAATAAAACTAGAGATGCAATGTCTGTCTTTTGTTTTAATTAAAGTAAATTAAGTTGTACAATTTGTATAATAGAAGAGAATTAATTTCGAAATTAAAATCACCACTGGAATGATTATTCAAGCTTGGAATAATAGAAAGCAACTTTGCATATAATTTTATTATTATACAGGTAATTTTTATATGTACATAATTTTTTGTTGCCTAACCTCAATAATAAAAGGAAAATAATACATATATTTGATAAAATTATTTCCAAAGGTAATCTAGTGAATTAAAAATTTTTAAAGTTTTTTGGAATTAGAAAGGGATAATAGCCTAAACTTGGCAACCAGCTAGTAGTAAATAGGTATTTTTTTGCAACGAAATTTTCTCTGGAGAGAGACGGACTGGTAGAAATTTTAATTGAATGTAATGGAAGGCAGCCCAGAGGTAGTGAGGAAAGAAAAAATTAACACGTATCAAATAAGGTGTAATTTATTGGAATCCTTCCTCCTTTCCCTTTCAAACCGACGTTTCGGAAGGAGGAAGAAGGAGGGAAAAATCCTCCGAAACGTCGGTTTGAAAGGAAAGAAGGAAGGATCCCAATAAATTACACCTTATTTGATACGTGTTTTTTTCTTTCCTCACTACCTCTGGGCTGCCTCCATCAAATTCAATAATAAATAGGTATAATTAATTATTTGGACCGATTATTTTGAAAATGGTGTAAGTTCATTTTTTAAAAAAAAATGAGATATCACCTAATTTGTGCTTAATTTACTGTAAACTTTATTTATAACTAGTTAATATTTAATATCTTAAAAAATGCCAATGCTTTTGTTCAATTTAAAATTGGTCAATAAACGAAATTGCGTAGCCATTGATTATGTTGTGTAAGGTCAATCCAGAATTTCTTGGGATCTTGTAACAAGCATTTTCACTAGAGTGGAGGAGTCTCAACCCCTTTTAGTCGCCTCTTACGACAAAGCAGGGGATACTGTTGAACCAATTCTAATCCCGGTCCACAGGGTGAATATCTATAATACTTTTTTTATGAAATACTATAATTTATTTATTTATTTTTTCATTCTCAGAAAATATGCCTACATTCTATCAATTTCATTTTGACATCATTTTGACAAAAAAAATCAAATTGGAAAATTCATTTTCTTTGATTTTTCTATATTTTTTTTTAAATATAGATCTCTCCAAATGGAAAAATAATAATTTTCAAAATTGGGAATACCATAGCCCCTGCAAGGGAGGGTCCAGGTGCACCCGTGGGTCTCGGGCCACTTATTCCACTTAATAAAAAAACACAAACTTATTCCATAATAAAGGGCCTCAGATAATGGGCTTAGGGCCCGAAATTTCATGTGGGGGCTATGGGGAATACCTAATCAATTTTCTTTGATTTGATAATTTTTTTTTAAATCCTGTTCAAAATAAAAGTCATTTTTAAAAAATAATAAATTTCAAATTAGAAATGTTAGTCATTTTCTTAGATTTTTTGCATTTTTTAACAGGTCTCCCCAAGTGGAGGTTATTTTGGGTCATTATCAAATTTGGGAGTGGGAATAGTCATTTCCTTTCTTTTTAGATCTTGGAGACTGATCATTGATGAGAATTAAACAAAATTAATGAAGAAAAACATTTTTTTCGGCCCTACCTGCTGCAATTTGTAGTATAAATATAACCCGCGAACTAATATCGTGTACACCTATTTCCACTTCCACTTTCATGTCTATGCAGAAACAATAGATGAAGGGCATTATCTAATGAATTCCAAAATAATTTCACATAATTACAAAGACGTGTTCAGCTAATTCCAATCGCGGTTCATAAATAACTATAACAATGCACAATAAATTTTGTCTTATATTTGATTCCTCGTATGAAAAGGACTATTCAAAATTTGAAATCGATTAATACCTATTTGAAATAAATTATCTCAATTAGAAGTTGAAATTATTCATAGTTACTGCAGGAAAGATTACCAGATAATTCGGAAAACCCCAATCTGGGATGTTGGAGACAAAAAATAATAATTTATTCAATTGATATTGTCTAGAATATGCATTTAAATCGGCTTGTCTTCTTTTCTTAAACTGGCTTTTCCATTTAATGTTGTTATAAAAAATATAAATCGCTAATAAAGA